>OX031314.1:5805000-6405000 GCA_943737955.2 Myopa tessellatipennis | reverse complement strand
AAAAGAAAATAATAAGCAAAATAAAGAGACAGAAAAAGGTATAAAAAAGGGAAAGAAACGAAGGCAGCATAAAAATAAATAATACAGCATATGATTCGAGTGCTTGAAATGATTTATGGATATATTTTTATATACAAAGAGTTTTTGAAAAGAGTAAAATTATTTCCACATAGTTTTATATATGTTTGTATAAAAAATTTTAGAGTTTTTCCAATTTTTTAACGCATTCTAACGCGAGCTTCAATTATTTATGCATAATATAAAAAATGTAATTGAATTTGTTTATAATTTTCCGTCATTATAGCCGATATATTATATTTATCATTACTTTTTCTTTTTTCTGTTTCTATTTTTAGTAATTTAGTGTGTTTAAAACATAATTTAGAGTGATTAAGAAAAAATAAATGACCCACTAAACTAGTTCATAAAATTACATAAAAAATTTAATGTTCACATAAAGGTTTCCAGAAAAACTTCTTCACAAAAAAGTGGTGATAATAATTTTGATAACAGAGATGAAATTATGTTTAAACTATTTTAAAGTTAAACAATGCTATTCTTGTTCTTATCATCGCCTTGTTGACCTTATGACATGATTTGTGATGGTCTTCAAATAGTTTCAAATATAAACTTCAAAATTAAGCGGAAACATGACCAAGAACAGAAATGAATCTAAAATTAATGCAATATTATTTAATGGAAACAAAAATCAATATAAAACTAAGTACTAAAGACTACAAGTCTTTGCGTGTGTTTCGTAAAACTAAAATCTTTGAACAATAATTAAGTTGCTTTAGTTTTATAATTCATTGATCATGTTTTAATGAGGACCATATTTTTTTTCATTTAGAACTTTTGAGCAAAATGCAGCTGAAAAGTTTAGCCGGTTTGTAAATCTTTCTATGTGAAAGGTATGTGAAAAAAAGATTTTGTAATAAAAAACACTTACGATTAAAATGCAGCATCAGGTTTTAATAAACTTTTGCTTAATATTTATAACTCTGTGCATCTTCATCGAGATTTCGCACGGTGACGGTGATGAAAGCGTTGCCAATAAAAATAAAACTGACACGAAAAGGTTGAAGAAGTCGCGCCGAATTCAAAAAAACCGTCCACAAGCTGAAGAGCCTCATCAACCGCAAGCAGATTTACCAGACTTAGACGATTTCGAAGCCTACGATTATGCGAATTATGATGAGGAGGAAGGTACGGAAAAATGATAGGTCAAATTACAGGTCTGATGTATAGTAAACAGTTATAGTGTAAGATTTAGTCTTTAGACGAAACTAGATTCTTTATTGTTTTCATAGAATCGATGAGTCCGAATATTTTAAGCTCTTTAATGAGTCTGTAATTTTTAGCCCATTCATTTTCAGTCGGAAATAGAATATTTGAATTATTTTCCTTAAGAGACATGAATATAAAGAACTATCCTATCTATCTGTTTTAGAGTCTGCAAGAACATACCCGAACGTACATATTTCCAACAAATCTGTGAAACTTCCTTGACCTGATTTTTATAAATGCATTTTCACACTTTGATTCTTCAATCAATTCCAATCAATTTATCACAAACTACATTCACGCACTGGCGCTATAAATACGTCTTTCGCTATAAAGAAGTTCTGTTTTTTTTTATTAATGGATTCATAAATTTCTATAATGATGATGTTAACACATTCGCGATTTTGAATGAAAATGCATCATGCTCCACATTCAATCTACGATGGGTGTGCGTTTACCATTCAATTGAAATACATGTCGTTATCGTTGGGCACATTCTAAGGATGGGCAATAACGAACAAGTGCAACAATTCACAAAATGATGGTCACTTAATTGAAGTTCCATGAGCGAACGCATCCACTGACCTAGTAAACATTCTAGATGCTTTGCCGCGTTGTCGGGTTGATAGGGTTTAATGGGTTTTACAATTGTGGCGACATTTGTTATTTATCATCATCTCTCTCTACTTCTCTCTCTTACGTTATTTTTAGACGCCAACAATAGCGCTGAAGGCAGACCTTATGACAACACACACGAAGAAGAAGGTATGAGTACCATTACTCTTCTTCACCTTTTGAAGTTTCCTTGAATTTAATCTACATTTTTTGGGATATTCCCAGCTTATGTATCTTCCACGCCTAGAAGTCGTGCCGCCGATAACATTATCGGTGCATTTTCATGTCATTTTGATGGCAACTGGTACCGCGAGAACGATCGCTTTACCAGCGAACAAGATGGTTGCCCTAATTCTTGTACCTGTTTGGGGGGGAAAGTGATCTGTCGAGCTCTAAGTGATTGCAGACCAACCATAAATGTCGAAGTACAACCTCCTGAAGAACGTACCAGCACGTTTCCTCCTTCGTCCACCGCCAGAAGTCCGGCAGCGATTACACCAACTCCTTACAATCCCTATGCCAGCGGAATGGGCCCCAGAGGTATTCCAGGCTATCCAGGAGCCGTGGGTGTAGGCGGAGAAGCTGGCCTTCCTGGTATTCCAGGAAATCCCGGAGTACCAGGGAATCCAGGGCCACCGGGGTCTCTTCCAGACTTGAGTTTTTACCATCAACAATTAGCTGCTGAATATGATAATACAGACAAGGGACCTTCTGCACCCTTTGTTCCAGAGCAGTATCACTATTTGCAAACATCGGTGGGCCCAGTGGGCCCACGCGGACCTACAGGTAATATTGGGCCCGTTGGTCCTCAAGGTTTTCAAGGTTCTCGTGGAGAATCGGGTGAGCCAGGTACGCAAGGACCTGCCGGTTTAGTGGGACCTCGTGGATTGCCAGGAGTTCCTGGTAAAGACGGAGTTCCTGGTGAGGATGGTGAACTGGGAGCTCCTGGCACAGCTGGCATTCCAGGCCCAAGAGGTGTGCCAGGATTACCCGGCATTCCAGGACTGAAAGGACATCGAGGCTATCCCGGATTAGATGGATCGAAGGGGGAACAAGGTGCTTTGGGTGAGAAGGGCTCAACAGGCGCAATGGGAGCAGTGGGCGCTCTCGGTCCAATTGTATGTATTTTTCTTTTATTTATATTGCTCAATCAGTGAACTTTTAGCATTAATTGAATCTTTTTCAGGGCCCAGCAGGACTACGTGGTGAACGCGGTCGAGAAGGCCCTCCGGGACCATCAGGAGCAAGGGGCTTGGATGGAAGTCCTGGTGTTCCCGGACAGCCCGGCTCAGCCGGTAAGTCTGGATCTCCTGGATTTCCAGGCAATGTTGGTGCAAAAGGACATGCAGGCTCTGAAGGCCCTAAAGGTGATCAAGGATTACAAGGTCCACGAGGAGAATCAGGTCGACCAGGAACAGCAGGAGAACCGGGGATGCAAGGACTGGCAGGAAAGGATGGCATGCCTGGAAGTAAAGGTTCCATGGGATCACCTGGGCTTTCTGGTCCGCAAGGTTTTCCGGGACCCCGAGGACCAGAGGGTTTATCCGGTAGCGCTGGAGAGCCCGGAATAAAGGGTGCTCCCGGGCAGCCGGGTGAACGTGGTTATAAAGGTATGTAAATCTAGAAAGCCTTCTTATGCTTGGACATTTGTTTTTATGTGTGTATGTGCATATGTCTAAGCACAAATAACTTTATAAATTTCTCTCAGGCGACATGGGCATTAAAGGCGAAACTGGGCAACCAGGACCACGCGGTCTTCCAGGGGCTGTTGGACCGGAAGGAAAAAGAGGTAAACGTGGTATGCGTGGGCCAACGGGTCCCGCAGGTCCTCCTGGTGAACGTGGTCCGCAAGGTTTGAATGGATTACCGGGACCCGATGGCCCTATCGGTCCCAAAGGTACCCCAGGCGATCGTGGCATTCAAGGCCCAGCAGGCATTAAGGGCAGCACGGGGGATCTGGGTCCTCCTGGTGTTTCTGGTGTACAAGGTCTGCGGGGATTACCTGGAAGAATTGGAGCGCCAGGACGAGCTGGACCCACTGGCGAACGAGGTCTACCTGGAGCTGATGGTAAATCGGGCGAGCAAGGTTTGCAGGGTTTACAAGGTTTACCAGGCCCCATGGGAATTCCTGGTGATAAAGGATTTACTGGAGAACCAGGCAAAGACGGAGAACCAGGTGTTGCTGGTCCAATTGGACCTAAGGGTGATAATGGAAAAGATGGTCTCCCTGGGGCTCAAGGTCCTCCTGGACCCCAGGGTCAAGACGGTGAGAGAGGAGAACCCGGACCTGAAGGGGCTAGAGGATTCCAAGGTGTGCCAGGCGTAGCCGGAACTCCGGGTGTATCAGGAAAAGATGGTCAACCTGGTCCACCAGGACCGCAAGGACCAACTGGACTAGCAGGCCTACGGGGAGAAAGAGGTTATCCAGGAGAACGCGGCCCGGTAGGTCAACCGGGAACACCAGGAGAACGAGGCGAGTCAGGATCAACTGGCAATGATGGGCCACCGGTAAATTTAGTGAAAATATTATTTTTTCTTCCTATTCAATACTATGCTCTTTAACCAATAACTTTTGTATATTTAGGGCTTACCTGGAAATCCTGGCATGAAAGGTCATATGGGTCCACCTGGTATGCTGGGTCTGCCGGGAGCTCGGGGGCAGCCAGGTCCTGCGGGTGAGAAAGGAGAACGTGGAAGTCCTGGAGTTACGGGTGCCGAGGGTGCACCTGGTCGAGTCGGAGATCGAGGACTACAGGGAAATGTTGGGCCACCGGGTGCACCTGGCGAGCATGGAGACCAAGGTGAGCAGGGAAATCAGGGTATTCCAGGCGAACAAGGAGCTGTAGGTGCTCCTGGGGAGAGAGGTCAAATTGGACCACAGGGACCACCTGGTTTTGCGGGAGCGCCAGGATTAGTTGGTCTGCCTGGTGCAAAAGGAGATCGGGGTTTTATGGGTATAAAAGGTGAACAAGGCAATCTAGGACCACAAGGACCTGTAGGTGAGCCAGGGATGCAAGGTGCGATCGGATTAACTGGGTTAAAAGGAGGTCGCGGCGAACCGGGATTAAGAGGAGAGCCCGGATTAAGCGGACTTCCCGGACGGCCTGGAGATCAAGGACAAGCAGTTAGTATCTAATTATTAAACATAATATTAGATCTTCTAACATGGTCTCTCAAAAAGGGCCATCCTGGAAGCCAGGGTTTACCTGGACCTGTCGGACCTCCCGGAATAAAAGGAAATCCGGGAGAAACCGGCAGGCCTGGTGCAACTGGGGCGCAAGGCTTACAGGGTCCTCCTGGTGTAGAAGGACAAAAGGGTGAAACTGGGAATGACGGTTCACCGGGTCCAACTGGCAGTCTTGGGCCACCTGGCAATACCGGTGAACGTGGACTGCCAGGAATTCCAGGTCCCCCAGGTGCAACGGGTTTACGTGGACTTAGGGGTGTAGCTGGAGAACCAGGACAACCAGGAAAACCAGGAAAAGATGGAGAACCAGGACTTCAAGGATTAACAGGTTTCTTATATTTGAAAGAAAAATTAAAAAGGAAAGCGAATTTAAAATATTTGTTTTTTTCTAGGTTTACCAGGATCACCAGGACCGCTAGGCGAATCTGGTCCAGAAGGTCCGCCAGGAAAACAAGGTCCACCTGGTATAATGGGCCGTGTTGGTGATAAAGGACCGCAAGGGTTCCCCGGAAGTCAAGGAGCAGCAGGACTTCCCGGACTTCCAGGACCTCCAGGCTCCACGGGTCCCACAGGTTCAACTGGAGAAAGAGGTGCTAAAGGTGAAACTGGTTTGCCAGGAGTCGAAGGTCCAATGGGATTAAGGGGGAAAGCTGGACCGCCTGGAGCTGAAGGTCCCAAGGGAGAAACTGGTGAACCTGGACCAAAAGGTATTAAAGGACATCGTGGGCTCATCGGTTTGCAAGGCATGCCAGGTGTCCCTGGTCTTAAAGGTGACACGGGAAACCCTGGTGTACCAGGGCAGCCAGGTAAGCAAGGAGACATTGGAATGCGAGGACCTCAGGGAAGAGACGGCAATCCAGGACCACAAGGAGCACCAGGTCAACCAGGCCCACGAGGCTTCAGCGGCAGCGATGGCAAGACTGGTCCAGTAGGACCTGCAGGACCACCTGGACCGCCGGGTCCTCCTGGAGAAACATTAGGATATGATGCAGCGGCACTAGCAACTCTTCTTCAACAAGGCCAAACGAAAGGTGTTGACACTCTAGATGATCAGCCGCAAAATATATTCACTGAAGGACTCCCAGACGAAGAGAAACATGCTTTGGTTATAAAAGCCTTCGAGCATCTCAAAGCTTCTTTTCAGCGGCTTCTCAGGCCCAACGGTCAAGAGACAGCTCCAGCGAAAACATGTCGCGATCTCTTCGCTGCCTATCCAGAATACAAGTCGGGAGAATACTGGATCGATCCGAATGAAGGCGATACACGCGATGCGATTATGGTCCACTGCGAAGCAGAGACGCGAGCAACCTGCATAATTCCACAACCGAAACAATCAACAACCCTGAGCTATGACGGGAAGGAGCGAGAGGTTTGGCTGAGTGAAATGCCAGGTGGCATGAAGATCACATACAAAACCGACTCCAATCAGCTTGGTTTCTTACAACTCCTCTCGGCCAAGGCGTCCCAAAGCATTACGTTCCATTGTCGGAATACCGTGGCATACATTCATGAGGATAAGAATTCCTACAGGTAAGAGGAAGAAGGTATATAGAGACAGATTGATTGCGACAGATCGCCGTCGATTATGCTGAACCAATTAAAGTGTTGACTATCAATTAATAGTAAATACCAATTTTAGAAATGGTTTGAAGTTGCTTTCGTGGAACGATGCAGAGCTGACTCCCAGAGGCCCTCAACGTTTGCGCTTCGACGCTGATTTGGATGAATGCAAGGTAAAAATGTCACTACCGCTTACACTTCACTATCGTAATGCCAGCTTACACTTCATTATCATAATGCCACGAAATAAATTCGTTTTTTGCTAATTGTTTTTCAGTACCGTTCCAATAAATGGGCCAAAACCGTGATCACATACAAAACTGAGAAATCACAGAGGCTGCCAATTGTCGATATTGCCATCCGGGACATTGGCGATGTAGAACAACAGTTCCGAGTTGAACTTGGACCGGCGTGTTTCTATTAATTAAATTTAATTTTTCAATGAAAAACGTAATTAAAACTATTTTAATATTAATAAGAAATAATTTATAAAATATACCAATGTTATATATAAGAAAAGACTCTCTACTTAAATAGTTATTTAATTTAAAAGGTTACATATTTTTTTACAATACAAACTTTTTCTGCCTTACGACTCCGTCATTTTTTGTATTTACATATGTAGGTATACGTTACATATACCATATATCGAATAATGCTTATAAATATTTATAGAACTAGTTTCGTTGTATAGTGCTTAAAGAGAGGAAAATAGATTGTAATCAATTATTTAGTCAATAGCAAACTAAAGCATTTTAAAACAATAATAAGGATGATTTTCATTATACTTGCATATCGCAATACTCGCAATAATTATCCACACGAACAAAGAAAAGCAAAACGGAAAGGGACAGAAAGCCAGAAAGAGTGTTAACTTCGGCCTGGCCGAAGTTCATATACCCTACACACGTTTACTTAAAAATTAGGCGTGGCAATGGTCTAATTTTTTCCTTTTCAATCTTAAATAGCCTGTGATGACAGAGAATATTCGTGCCAAATTTGTTGAAAATATCTCTATTCGTTCTCCTGTAATCGAATTTTATTTAATTAGTAGGCGGACCACGCTAATTTGTGGTAGTCTTTTTTGGTCAGAGACAGATGACTTCTGGACAAAATTTCAACCGCAAATTCGAAAGCTGCGGAATTGAGCTATAAGCATGGATGAATTTATATTCACTAGAAAAAGTAGGCGTGGTAATGGTCCATTTTCAATACCGATGAGTTTCTAATGATAAATAATATTCGTGCCAAGTTTGATGAAGATATCTCTATTCCTTCTCCTGTAATCGTGATTTCCACAGACAGACAGGCGGACGGACATGTCTAAATCGACTCAGGAGGTGATGCTGACCAAGAATATACATAAATACTTTTTTGTATACCTGTCACGCCTCCTTTAATGCGTTACAAACGGAAGCACAAAGTAAATATACCCTCATCACTTCGTGTGTAGGGTAAAAAAAGAAAGACAGAAAGAAAAGGAAACGGAAAGGGAAAAGAAAATTGAGCTATACCTATACTCGTATTAAGTAATATTTAGTGGGGGTCGGCAAGTGCGCCCCTACAATTTTTGGTGATCTGCAAGATGTGGACGTAACATGTTTAAATTTTCAGAGTATTATTTCAGAAATGTTGTGTACCATAAATAAATATCACCATAAGACCACAATAAAAATGTCTTAAACAATAGAAAAATTAAATATATTTTGTACTCGTAGTTTTTATTTTTGATTGTATTTGCTTCCGAAAGTATATATGAAAACGAATTTTACAGCGCCAAAACCAAACTGGTTTAAAACTAAACTTTCGATTGTTACATTTTGTGTTCATATCCACTTTTACCGAAAGTTTCGAAAGCGTCAAAAAAAACCTCAGAAAAGCCGAAAAAACGGCTCAAAAGAGCCGAAAGCTCGAAAAGAGCTCGTTGTTGTTTTTGGAATATTTTGTTTTATACTGGGAAGCACTGCAATATTTACGAAAGTTCATCAGCCGACGAAGGCAGAACAAAAACAAATTAGAATTTATTCAGTCAAGAACTATGCAAAGCCCCTTTATAAAAGCTTTCTTGACCAACCGACTTCAGTTCGTTCGTATTTTTTGCACAAGTTGATTGTTAACTTTCTTTTTTTCGCATTAATACAAACAGTATGGAATGTGATTTTATTGCTTCTATGTTGTAAATTGTTGAAAAAGAACCTCGCAAATCGACGAACTCGCTCAGTTGTTGGTGTGATTGTTTTGCTTGCAGCTATGAATTTTCATGGCGCTATCGTTCTCCCAGAGTTGAGCTTTTTCTATGCGGTTGCTATTTTTTACGGTGGACTTGCTCATCAGTATAGCAACTAGATGGCGCTCAGTAGCGAAACTAAATTTGAAACCTTTAAAAATTAGTCATTTGAATGTTATTGGAAGCTTTTTTGTCTTCAAACGATGTTAGTACTCAAACAAATATAAACAAATGGATTTCAGTAATCCTTTAATGAAATAAATTGATTTAGATAAAAAATCAAAATATCTGCTGCGCTAGAAAATTAGAAGAAATTCATACATAATAAATAATATACAGACTAATTTCAATACGATTAGTTAGACTTACAGCCGTTACATTTGATTTACTTCCATGCATTTCAAATTATTACCCAAGTTTTTTGCGATTCGCCAATTTTGAGACGGCCCTTGAACTTTTTACATGCTTTTACAAAAACAACTCTCATACTATATCTCTGTCTCACTCTAACCTCAATCCCAACGTTTTTCCAATGAGACAGCAATGTTCGCCATTTCCAATATCCCTAGAGATCAGATTTCAGTTGCAAATAGGAATTAAAAGTTGTAGCTTCGTTGTAGAACTTCGTTCGCGTTTGCCGTAGCAAAGGAATAATTCGTTTTTTAAAATAGTTGTTAAATGAAATAATTATATATATCTTATATAAAATATATAAAGAGTATAAAGTAATCTAATTGTTTGCATTTTTCACTCGATTATTATTGTAATTGTACGAATTTTACAATCAAATTGTTAAAACGTTTTTTATAAGTGAATGAGTGAATCTGAACAACCATATTATAGGATTCTTTTTTAACGCGTAAGTTGATTAATATAAAATCATTATCATAAAAAAAGTATAACAATTTCTATTCATATATGTGAAAATTCATTCATATATGTGAAATTTCCTTATTTTGAAAAAATCTTCGGCGTTAACAACTGGGAACTGTACATACTCGATTTGTTCCTTCCAGTTCCAAGCTCGGTTCCAATGTCGATTAACTGTACTTTGCAGGTGTCTCTTTTTCGCTTCTTGCATTGCTATAGCTGTCGAGATTTCTTGCGAATTGAGAGACCTTGATATTTGTGAAAGAAAAAAAGTTTCTTGTACAGTTGCGTACATTGAACTCACCGAGTTTTGTTTAAATTTTTTATATGTTCCATTATATATGTATGTTCTTCAACTTCTTACATTGACCACGTTGGCTAAGTATATAGTACTAAGATATTCCATAAGTAGTTAGGATTTGCATTTCTAATAATTACACATTTTGAAGCAAATATTTCAACGTTTTTAATTGAATTTACATGCACGGACTTCGAGTTGGCGACAAAAATTCGTTTTCAGCAGTGTTCTGTGGTTCATGGCGTTAGTTTTGAGGTTATGTTTTGTTTTGGTAACTTGGCGTCTTTCAGGAAAACTATAATATTATGGATGGAGAAACATCTAGCCTCCTTTTCCACATGTGTGGGTTTTTGAAGGTGGCTTGGAGCACCTCTGAACTGAATTTTTGAGGTTAATTTGTTTGTAAATGTGTTTTTTATCTTCTGGTTTCTGAGTTCTTGAAACAGTCTCCTCTAAAATCTTTATATTAATAAAAACTATAATGTACTTATTATAAAATTCCAATTCGTTTCATTATATTTTTTAGTTACTGGCTGCTCTTTTCGTTCTAACACAAATTAACCTAGAATTGCATTTGAAAATGCAGCGTAAATTCACCTCTGGCAGCCGACAGGCGCCGGATCCCTTCGACCAGTTCCTGGAAGAGAACAACTTTTATCGCAAGCACACCGCTCGAGACTCTTCGTGCCTGTTTCGGGTTATTTCGGAGCAGATGTACGACACGCAGTTGCATCATCTGATTATACGCAAGCGATGTGTGCGCTACATGCGCAAAAATATGGAATTCTTTCAACCAGTAAGTTACCATCTACTAACTCATCAACGCAAAAACCACGTCATCATTGTTTCGCCCTTCGATAGCTCGTTGATCGAGATTTGGATGAATATCTGGATGATTTGTCTAAGCCGAAAACGTATGGGACTTTAGTTGAACTGCAGGCGATTGGGTTTGCCTTTCAGTATGTATTAAAAATTGCTATTAAATGGTTCATTTATTCATGTATTATTTCCACCTTTAAGACGCAATATACAGTTGTTCCAACCGTTCGATTTGGGTAACTATTTTGGCAGCGCCAGTCATTTCAGCGAAGTTTTTCGAGTCTTCTACACTCCGGAGCGTCATTTTGACTCTGTATTCACTTGCGATTACATCAAAGATGCAGCTATTTGCCAGTGTAACTACCCATGTTTAAGGAAAAGTGTCTTCTGTTTTAATCTATATATATACTTATCTATTTTACATTTACCAACGTGTTATGCAGCTATTTGCTATGAAATTCTTTACAAGGATCTTTTTAAATTGCCCGATGTTTCCTTTGCTGTCGAGCAAATGTTGCACTCTTCTACTTTCCAAGATACAGATTGTCATTCTGAGTGCAATGCAGATGGCTACTGCAACGGGATTCAGCTGGCTGATGGTAGATCGTTTGAGTTTGATTTGCCCTATAAAACTTGTTGCATTTTGGAGAACTACAAATTGTGTCATTTTCATTATACGAACTTTCCTCGCCTATCAGATGATCTGCAGCGCGATATCAAAGTTTATACCCTTCGTGGACAAGATGGACAGGATAGGAATGTTTTGAATAAGACGGTTGAATCATTGCTACCAAATAAGTACATGTCATGCGTGCGACAGTTGCTCCAAGAAGGTTAAACTATGCATTATATTATTTTTTTTATGAGTGTTGCGAATAAAATTCGTAGCATATAGTTTTAAAATAGTTTCAGTCACATTTTATACACTGATTTTATCGTTTTTAAAGAAGCATCTGTGTTTTTTTCTCCAAGTAGGTATAACACCCTTTCCCTACAAGGTCGCCAAAGCTCTCGATCCGAACATGTATCGAAACATTGAATTCGACTCTTGGAACGAAACACGCAAGGAGCTCAAACTGCAAAATTGGTACAAAGGCGATAATAATTTTAAGGTACTTGTAGAAACTATTTGTGCTTTGTACACTCACGGCTTTCTCTTAATTCTAATGTTTGTGTTCTCGTCACCTAATTATTATTATTTCTTTTACTTTTATGTTTTGTGGTTTTTTGTGCTCAAATTTTGTGTATGTCTTGAATGTCGGTGTTGCTATAAATGTTGAAACGAAGTTGATACGATATCAAAAAACAAGAGTCCATACCATTTTCCAGGTCGGCGCAAAGTGTCACGTAAAGTTGCGCAAATCTGAGAGCGAATTATATACATGCCACATACAGGAGATCGCCGGCGACAAAGGATATTGTATTGTTTTCGTTGAGCAATTGGGCGAGAAACGCTTGGTGAGTAGCGCAAGCTTAAGTAATGCGATGTTTTAAAATCGAATTCATAGTCCCCCATTTCTAAATCAGTTTGATTTGTTGTATAAAAGTACTAACTATTATGCAAATTGGTCAAATTTAAATTAAAATATGTTTTACATATTTATAAAAGTAGCCCGTTTAAAGGACGTACTTTAGTTACCTCAGAGGGCGGTTCTTTATTGCCGGACTCCTACTCTTTTTCTAGGTCCCATATGATTCACTCACTCCACTGTCGCCAGAACAGTTCAAACCGTGGACCCTTCCTTACCGATTGCAGCGAAACATGCAGAAGTACAGCTCCATTCATTATACGCGTCATTATAACTACCACTTCAAGTGTAGCGGTCAGTTGTCGGAACACGAGTACTGCTCTCCGCCTGCTTTGCCATCCATTAAACCCGAATTCTACGTCACGGATGGATCTGTTGATAAAAAACATCCTTATCCTTCCGCTGCACATTCTTCGCCACACCACAACAGCTGCTACTATAAACTCAAGCAGTACACGCAGCTGGAGAATTTTCGCACTCAACCGCTGGAGTATTGTACCTTGCCTCTGACGGTGGATCATAGCAACAGCGACAATCGCGAAAATGATTCGAAACCACAACGCTCCACAGAGAATTTATCACGAGCGCCGTCCTGTTCTTCCGTCGTTACATCCGACGCACAGCCCATTAAGCAAGAATATGAGGAAACACCAACAAATAGTGGAATGACGCCATCGGAACATTATGAGGTAGAAAATGGTGGCTACATGCAGGAGTTGCCGTACTATTATCCAGTGCAACCCTATGCTGGTGGTCCAGAAGAATACTACGGCTACTATGATGGCAATGTGGCTTTAGTGCCCGCCAACCCTGCTGGCGGTGGCTTTTACTATACAAGCTATCCAACCCTACAGCCGCCGAACAACTTGTATATGCAAGCAGCACCTGCGCATGTACAGCAGAATATACCACACCCACTCATTGCAGCAGCTAGTCCAAATGGTGGAACAGCTTGTAGTACTGCTGGTGGCTATTTGCCGAACACAGGTTACTACTCGACTGGTATGGTGCCGCCGCCCCAGTCGTTAATGGCAGTCACATCGTCGACCCATTTAAATACGCCAATAACCGCACACAATCTGACACCTACACGATTTCGTGGTGCTTGCACTACGCCCCTAACTGGACGAATCAATTTGGAGGCGAAAAAGTCTATTAAAGCTAGTGGCGTAGACCTGCCCACTGATGTCGCTACCTTGCGTTATTTTTTTAACCTAGGCTTAGACTACCACAATAAAAACTGTGATTCTTATAACAAAAAGCAACAGCAACGTGTCGGCGGTGGCGGAAATACTTCAGAGGGTGAGGGTGGTTGGTTATTTAATGTAATAATATTTTTGTAATTGTAAATATTTGATAGAGGCGGCAATTGATGCAAAAGACCATATAGCAAACATTTCCGCAGACCTGCAAGGTTTGAAATTAGATGAGAACGGCAACATACACGAGGTAAATAAGCGCTTGATTTTTTTATTGTTAGGAAAATTTATGAGCAAACATAATTTTTATAAAGGATCAAGAGGGAGTGGAAATACTTTGAGAGACTTATTTCTTTTTGTAATCTAAAATTCTTCTTTATGCTCGCTTTTTTTAGACAAAGTCCGATGTATATAATAACTCGAATTCAATGTCGAACTTAAATCTAAATTCTGGAAACGGAAAATCAAATCAATCATCCCATCCACGACGTTTTACAGCACGTTATTTCAACAGCAAAGATCGACAAAATTATCAGCAACGGAATAACGGCGGTGGTGGTGGTAATAATAATGCTCCCGTCTCAGGCCATCAGAATCGCGGAAGTAATAACACCGGCGCTGCCACACCGCAGCAACAGCAACATCATCAACAACAACCACAGCAACAGCATCAACAACATGACTACAATAAAAGCTATATGGGAGGAAAGATAGCAACTTCTGCTGGTGCGTCGATGTCTGCAAATTCTCGCAACCAAGTGATGAATTCTACTTGTTCCTCTACAAGCGGCGGCAAAAATTCACTTCATAATATTACTGAACAAGGTATTCAAACATCACCAATGCTTGCCTATGGAAATATTCCTAACAATCTACCAGATAATGCTCAGGTAAATTTCATGGTTAAATTTATACTGCTAGAACTGGTGTTTAGTTGTTCTTTAGCTGTTGTTTGTTGAAAACACTCATATGTTCAAATATTTATGTGTTATATTATGATTATGTGACGTCATGCAAAGTTTAAATTCTATTCGTGAATTTATTTACTATTTCATAGATAATGATATCTCATGATTTTGTTGAGGTTTAAAGGTAAAGTATTTAAGAGCTTAAGTAAGATCTAAAAGCTTAACTAGATCAAATGTTGTTTAGTCAGTTGTTGTTTGTCAGTTGGTGAAAAGACTTTTTTTTTATGTGGTGTTAGTATAGTTTAGTTTAGTGCTAGTATTTAACCCAAATTTTTAGTTAAGTGTTATTGATCTTGACTATGGCTTTTTTTTGTTTTCCTTTCTTTTCTTATATTATTTCCTTATGTGTATCGCTTGTATCTTTTTCCAAAGAATCTTCCAACTATCTACAATCCAAACTTCAATCCATTCATCACTTGCGGTTCTTTTGATTATGGCGCTGATGCTTCAAATGGACAAATGGTACCGCCACATTTTGCTCCAGCGCCACCAGCTGGTAGTTTATTGATTCAAATGCCAATGGCACCCTCGGCATATGGTATTTATGCTGCACCACCGCCACCTCATCCCTTGAGTATGCATCCAGCGGCTGCAGGTGCATATGGTCCTTATATAGGGCTTCCACCAAATCCATCTGCAGGAACAACTATTCCAATGCCATCACCGTTGCAGGGTGCTGCGCCTCCACCCCCTCCACATATACCAATGACGGTGCCAACAAAACCACAAACAACACACCAACAGGTAAATGGATTCTGTGCAGGTGCTCTTCAGCTCGCTCCTGCTGGTCCTGAAGGTGTTGTTGATAGCAATGGAATTCCTATCGGCGCTGTAGATGGAAACGCTGCTATACACTTTCAATGCATGGGTTTTCCACCACAGGTGCCCGTTTTTTATTCACCAGCTAATGTAAATGGTGGGGGTGTTGGAGGGGGAACAGCAGGAAGTGGGATTGGTGGAGCACAAATTCCTTCACCACAGCAATTGAACTCGTCGTTATCGGCAGCTGGAGGACTGGTGGCCGGTCCACCACCAACATCTATCTCTCAGCAGGTAAAATTATTTTCTTGTCATTTTAATTGTGTATAACACAAGTGTAATTTACTGGTTTGAGTTCTTTATTTATTACTAGCATTGCCCGGTGCCCTTAGCTGCCCCATCATAATGAATTGTATACACTTTGTATGGGCGAAATAATTTTTTTTAGAGTTCTTGCTCATCGGATTTTCAAACTATGCTATTACATCGGGCGCAAAGACACACGCTCGGTTTGAATTTCAGTTCATCTGCTGACTGGTTCTCGATTTTACTATAATGTAACCCACACAAACACTCATTTTTATATATTAGATAATATTAATCTTAAGAAAACTCTTTTTAACAATTTCTTAAAACATCCTACTACTGAATTCTTATATGTTTAGGCTTATTGGTGTGTTCCACCCCAGGTCAACCAATCCACTCACTCAAACAATGGCTCTGCAGGATCTACTGGTGGAGGAGGGAGTGGCAGCATTAATGTTTCAACTGCTGGCAACAACATGGCCCAAACAGCAACCACAATACGCGACGCTAGGAACGACAAATCGACATAAAACAAGTGACCAGTTGACACGCGCACAAAACTGCATCGGAACTTGACACCGATTTTATAGAGAAAATGTATCAAGATACATTTCGCTTTTTATGCTGAAAACAAAACAAAAAAAAAATCGGCTAACATTTTCGACAAAAATGTTTATGCTTATTTTTTAAAAATTAATTTATATATACCATAAAATTTCAATTTAAAAAAATTATTTAACTATATTTAACTATTCAATTTTTAAATTTTATTCTCAACTATTATTTACATGTATAGTATTTACTCAATACAAACTTCTCGCTCATAGCACTCGTTTTTAATAGAAAGATGAAAAATATTCAAACATATTTTGGTATCATCGATTTTACTATAGGCTTTGTTTAATTTTCTCTCTTGGTTTGTGTAGTATTTCAAGATACTTATCCCTTCAGATTATCCCTTTTCAAGTTATGAAAAACAACAGAACAATTTTATTAAACATATATTCAGCTTTTTGTCTTTGGCTATTTTTAAATTGTTTTCTATTTTCAATCATATTTTATATCAGATTGAGTCAGATTTTAACAAATTTTTTCGATAGCAAGATACAACTCAAAACCGTTTTCAAAGATTGTAAGATTATTTGGCTAACCATATTTAATTTATAGTAACATTTTAAACAAAATGCCACACAATTTTTCATTACAATTTTATGATCACAAATTTTTCCTATTTTGTTATTTAATAGTTTTAAACCATATTATTAATTAATTAAAACCATAAATTAGTACGTATAAAAAATTCAAAAGAAAAATTATAAAAAAAATATACATATATATATATATAGTTCGTAAGACTAAAAGAGGTGGTGTTCTTTTTCCAATTTGTTCTGTTTTATTCATTAAAGAAGTTTTGCTGGGTGGGGTTTTGTGATTCCAGTCTTGCGCCCCAATTCCAAGGTATTTAAGAAGCTCAAAATAAATTCGGTGAATATGACGGGCTTTGCATGTGCTTGTTCGTTTCGATTGAGTGCAGCAAATTGTGGCTTCAGCATCGTGACCTGCCAATTGTTCACCAGAACTGCCGTAGATGTAGGCTACAAAAGTGATCGAATAAAAAAATCAAATTGGAATTTCTTAAATTATTGGATCTGTTAAATTGATTGACATTTGATTCAATCCTGTGAGCGATGGTAAAATGCGAGCATAGCCCCCACATTGACAAGTTGTCTAAATCTCGAGACTTTAAAGTAAAGTAAGGATTTCGACATTTTAATACATCAAAATTGGAAATACTTTAATACCATAAAAAGTTCTATTATATCCTATCTTCACTTTGACTCTGGCCAATGTTTAAAAGTGTCTCTTGGCAATCTTTGCTGAAATTTGTTCGAATCTGAGGTTCCTCATGTTTATGCAGGGAAATTATGTCTTCCCCACTGTACATATACATAGTAGGTTGCTAATATAACAAGTTTATGACTCCAGGAAAATATAAACGGACTTGCAATAGAAAAGTTTTTGGTTTAAGAAATAAATTCTTGGAATTGAATCAGAGTTTGGTATGATTTCCATCAACAAATATTAACCAAAAACATTGTTTAAAAAAATATGAAGGATTATTTATATGATGATTTAAATGATGACTATTATAAAAAAATATACGAAACAAAAGAATTGTTTTGATAGAAAAATTAAACCAATGAGAAATTTTGGATTTGAATCAATCAAACTCAAGTAAATTTGTAAATCTAAACAAAGTTATCATAATTTAATTAAACAAAGTTATTATAATTTAATTAAAATAGAATTCAATATGATTCAAATCCCACATCCATATGTACTTATAGTTATACATATGTAGTATTTAAAGCACTGATATTAAATGTCTATTAATGCAATAAATTTTCTATTTATTAATTTAATAAAATAACCCAACCTGTGAAATTGCAATCAACGCAATTAAACTGAGTCCGACAAAAATTGCAGCACTATTCATTGTGTATTTAATGCTTTAGTTTTAAAAAAAATTTCTTTCCTATAAGTTTTTATGTTAATTTCGATATACCACAGCTTTTGTAGAACTCAATAACGGAAACTCGATAGTAACCGAATGGCGATATATTTGCAAAAATGTACGACTCAAACTAGCTTAATTCGGCGAACTTTCTGTTCTTTATAGTGATAGCGATCGTCGTTTTTATCGATTTGACCTGATTTCGTGCTGATCGCGTGCCGCAATCACATTGAAATGTTTTTTAAAAATTAGGGGAACTTAGTGCGGGTGGAGTAGAAGTTGGAATTGATTGCAGACTCGCTTAATGCCAGTCATCATATTGAATTTTGAACTTGAACTAGAAGTAAATGAAGTCATTATTAAATTAATGATTATATATTTTGTTCCTTTTGTCAATAACACATAGTAAATACTTATTAATATTAAAAATAGTTATACCTACATACATATGTCTAGACGTTTTTGTTTTTAATGGTTAATTTATTAATGGAAATACATACATATGTATTTTAAAAATAAACTAAGTTGTACATTCTTCATACAAATCAACACCAATAACACAGTAATTCAATAGCAACTAATAGAAACTTAGACATTAATATAGAATTAAATTAATTCGTCTGCTAAAATAAGTTTTATAAATAGGAAAAAACGAATGCAGACTCCTAATAGCCATCACCACATGAAGCCTCGTCATCAGCCAGGCCATCGTAACTATGACTCGAGCCATCACCGCCGTAACTATGACTTGAACCATCACCACCGTAACTAGCACCTGAACCACCACCGCTCCCATATTCAGCGTTTTGAGCAGGGGCACCGTATCCAGCACTGGATCCACCACCATATTCAGTCTTTCCAGCAGGGTCACCGTAATTACCACTCGAGCCACCACCACCCCCATATTCCGCGTTTGGAGCAGGGCCACCGTATCCTGCACTGGATCCACCACCAGTCTTTCCAGCAGGGCCACCGTAAGTACCACTCGAGGCACCACCACCGCCATATGCCACGTTTGGAGCACTGCCACCATAACTTGACATTGATTTGGAAGCAGGGCCACCGTATCCTGCACTGGATCCACCACCAGTCTTTTCTGCAGGGCCATCGTAACTTCCACTCGAGGCACCACCACCGCTATATTCCGCGTTTGGAGCAGGGCCACCATAACTTGACATTGATTTGGGAGCAGGGCCACCGTATCCTGCACTGGATCCATCACCAGTCTTTCCAGCAGGGCCACCGTAACTACCACTCGAGCCACCATCACCGCCATATTCCGCGTTTGGAGCAGGGCCACCATAACTTGACATTGATTTGGGAGCAGGGCCACCGTATCCTGCACTGGATCCATCACCAGTCTTTCCAGCAGGGCCACCGTAACTACCACTCGAGCCACCATCACCGCCATATTCCGCGTTTGGAGCAGGGCCACCATAACTTGACATTGATTTGGGAGCAGGGCCACCGTATCCTGCACTGGATCCACCACCAGTCTTTCCAGCAGGGCCACCGTAACTACCACTCGAGCCACCATCACCGCCATATTCCGCGTTTGGAGCACTGCCACCATAACTTGACATTGATTTGGGAGCAGGGCCACCGTATCCTGCACTGGATCCACCACCAGTCTTTCCAGCAGGGCCACCGTAACTACCACTCGAGCCACCATCACCGCCATATTCCGCGTTTGGAGCACTGCCACCATAACTTGACATTGATTTGGGAGCAGGGCCACCGTATCCAGCACTGGATCCAACACCATATTCAGTCTTTCCAGCAGGGCCACCGTAACTACCACTCGAAGCACCACCACCGCCATATTCCGCGTTTGGAGCACTGCCACCATAACTTGACATTGATTTGGGAGCAGGGCCACCGTATCCTGCACTGGATCCACCACCAGTCTTTCCAGCAGGGCCACCGTAACTACCACTCGAGGCACCACCACCGCCATATGCCGCGTTTGGAGCACTGCTACCATAACTTGACATTGATTTGGGAGCAGGGCCACCGTATCCTGCACTGGATCCACCACCAGTCTTTCCAGCAGAGCCACCGTAACTACCACTCGAGGCACCACCACCGCCATATGCCGCGTTTGGAGCACTGCCACCATAACTTGACATTGATTTGGGAGCAGGGCCACCGTATCCAGCACTGGATCCACCACCATATTCAGTCTTTCCAGCAGGGCCACCGTAACTACCACTCGAAGCACCACCACCGCCATATTCCGCGTTTGGAGCACTGCCACCATAACTTGACATTGATTTGGAAGCAGGGCCACCGTATCCTGCACTGGATCCACCACCAGTCTTTCCAGCAGGGCCACCGTAACTACCACTCGAGGCACCACCACCGCCATATGCTGCGTTTGGAGCACTGCCACCATAACTTGACATTGATTTGGGAGCAGGGCCACCGTATCCTGCACTGGATCCATCACCAGTCTTTCCAGCAGGGCCACCGTAACTACCACTCGAGGCACCACCACCGCCATATGCCGCGTTTGGAGCACTGCCACCATAACTTGACATTGATTTGGGAGCAGGGCCACTGGATCCACCACCATATGTAGTCTTTGGAGCAGGATCTCCGTAACTGACACTGGATCCACCACCATCTCCATAATTACCCTTTGGAGCAGGGCCACCATAACTTGCGCTCGAGCCACCACCACCACCATACTCAGCGCTTGGAGCAGGGCCACCGTAACTTGGCATAGCTTGGGAAGGTTTGACAACGTTGACGTAGATGGGATTCACTTTAACTGTTTGTGGGAGGTGTTTAACCTGAACTTTGCGCATAACAACTGCAGGAGGCTTGTGTAGAACAACCGGGGCGGGCTTAACCACAAGCGGTGGATGGTTGACCAACACCTTTGTTGGTGGACGTTTTACAATGATCGGTGGGGGACGATGAATCAAGATTTCACCCTTATTCTGAGGGTACGTTATGGAGGAACTGACAATGTGTTCTTCAGGTTTTTCAGCCGCATATGGTTTTTCCTGCTTGCTGGCATAGGAACCACCAGCAGTAGCAGCAGCACCACCTCCTCCACTTGATGAATAACTACTAGATCCACCACTAGCGCCGCCATAATTAGATGCGTATCCGTCGCTTCCGCCACCTTTGCCAGCAGAAGCATAACCTCCACCGCTTCCGGAACTCGCGGCATAACCTTCCCCCGTTCCGGCACTGGAGGCGTATCCTCCACTACTTCCACCAGTCGCATAACCATCAGAGGCACCTTCAGAACAAGCTCCATCAACGTAACCAGCATCGGATCCACCACCACCATATTCAGCCTTTGGAGCAGGACCTCCGTAAGAACCTTGCGGCGACGAATAGATTAGAACTGGGCTGGTTGCCTAAGAAACAAGACGAAGGAAAAGAAAAAGTTAGAGTAATGACAGAAGTGACCAATCCTCTCCCGTCATACATACAATACATAGTGCAAGAACGACTTCGAAGAAGCGGCACATCTTAACGTGATACAAATCAAGCCTCAATGGTTTCTTTTAGCTTTTAAAGACTGTCTCTGTTTATATTGTGTATTCTTTGACAACTGTGTGCAGATCACTGTTGTTCATCTGAGCCAAATCAATGGTTTAAATATGTTTTGCTCTATTGTAGCCGCTCCAATTCTTCACCGTTGATCTTTTTGCGGCATCGTATATTACGTGACATTTCATTGTCAAAGTTCGCCTCGGTATTCTTACAGGTTGATTACTGATAACGCATTATTTTTGAGAATTACAAACATACGTCAGATTGCTTATGATAGTTGCTGATTCATTCCATCATCAAAACACTAATAGTAGGTATTTATGTATGTACATATGTGTTATACGATATACTAATCTTCCGCATTTCTTACAATGCGTTGAATAGGATTTTTTAAAGATACAAATTTGTTTACAGCTAAGCAATTCGACCTTTAAATTTATATTTTAAATCGTATGTTTTACAGAAAAAAAATGGTTTACTAAAAACGAAGAACATTCACTTTTTTTAGCTGACATTAATGACGTGGCTATATTCCGCAAGCTACGTGTTTAACTGGCATAGTTACTGGTTGAAATTGCTTGATTGTGATATTCTTGAAGTTCAATTCCTAAAAATGGTTTTCAGTTTTAATATGTTTCACAATGTAATGAGGTGTACAATATTTAAACTTTTGGAAGTCCAATACATTTGGATTTAGAGTCCAAATTTAATATATCTAAATGAAATTTAGCACACGTATTCCTTGGTGTGCTATTTAGGATAGCAAATGGGTAAAATTCGGGCCCCCATTTTATCCTAAAACTTAAGGAATCGTTTTCCTTAAATTGTGTAAAGATTAATGGAATTAAGTCATGAGGACAAAATTTAATTCTTGATTATGTATCTGAACTTATAAATATTAACTTCTTCATAAGAAATGGGCGTGATTCGCCCAATTTAGACTATTACATCTGTGCTATTAAGAGATTGGAATACAAACAATTTCTAATATGTATGTGTGTCCTAAACCTACCGCCTACATTTGAAAGATAAATTCTATAATATAAAGATTTATGTTTAATAGATTGAAATCATCTACAAACACAAAAGTCAACGTCTTTAAATTTAGTATTAATATACGTAGTATTAATTTAATTTAGTATTAATAGTGCACCCTGGAAAGAGATCAAATCACAAGAGTGTAGAGTATTTGTAGAGTTTCGGTTGGCTTCAGATATGACCTAGAGTTAATTTTCTGACTCCATGACGTATTGTAAACTTACATTTGAATTAATTATTTTCTCTCCTTTGCAAAACTACTAAGATTAGGCTATTGAATTAAATAATGAAGTTTTTATTTATTTATTTTACTATCTACTGGATATTTGGTAATTTGAAGTAACTATAGTGAAGATCCCAAATTTAGCAAAGTCAGTATACTGCATATCTACTTGCGATCAAGGATTACATTTATGTGATCATATTATTTTTATAATTTTTATTAATTCGATTCAACGAATAAAATTAACCAGACAATTTTAAGATCTTGATAATCCCGAGATCTACAGTATTTATCATTTATGTTAAACGTTTTGTTTTTGTTGTTATACAAATATTGTTACCTTTTTATCTTGAATACAAATTTTGTATTGTAAATAATTTTTTTTGGATGTGTGTATGTTTTCTATTAATTGAATTTTATTTACTTTGGAATTAATAATACAGTAATAACTGACTGTAATGTAAATGGTACCCTTAGTTAAAGGCTAGGTTAATAGGGTAAAATAATAACCTAGCCTTTAACGAAGTATACCATTTAAACTACAGTCAGTTATTACCTTTTCACCACATTTACGTAACTTCTGAAAGAAGAAAGCCAACAAATTTTGCGTATTTCTTATTTATTTTTATTACAATATATTTAAAAAAAATCATCATTCCTTTAGTTTTTATTTATCCTAAAATATGCTTCGTAAATTTGATATCCTTCAATGGAACAGCATCAATTTAATACCCCGATGGAGGATAATCAGCACCAGATCCTCCATAAGCCGACATTGGTTGTTCAGCTGGATAGTTCGGTGATTCATTCATGGAACCATATACATTGGGTGCAGGAGCATTATATGTTGAAGGATTGCCGTACGATTGACTGGAAGCTACGCTTGGCCCCTCGGATTGGGGATTTGTGGCTGGTGCTTCCACCACCTTAACGTAGACTGGATTTAGGGTCAGTGGTGCGCCCGCCTTATTAATCACTTCATGTTGATAGATCACTGAAGGTTTCATCTTGTAGATGACTGCCGATGCTTTGACCTCAGGAGCGTATCCACTATTCACATAGATTGGCGGTCCATCGGGTTGGTTAACAATCATTGGTGGCAATGGTTTTGTGGCAATTATTTCATATTTACCGCACCTTGAGGGCATTAAAAGCGACTTCAAAGCACTCTCATTGATGACATTTGGAGCTATAAGTTGGAGGTTGCCCGAGTTGCCCGAGCTGTGGCTGGACTGATAATTAGCTTGCGATTTCGCCTGATATATGGGATTGGCATTGGCATTGGTAGCTGAGCCATAACCACACAAGACCTAAGATAGGATATATGTACGTAAGATTTGAATGAAATAAAAATATTAAAAAATAGCTCATCTGCTCGTTTGCAGAGAGGAAAAGTATGATTTTTTCAAACCAGTGGATTTTAAATGTGTACATTTGTACATACCGGAGTGGTCCAAATGGCAGCGATGGTGATGATCAATAGCTTGCACCTCATGGTTCAGTTCGTTTGAATTAATGCTCGTTCGTGTTACAGTCTAAACTATTTAACAGTAAATGATATTGAAGCTTTTATATAGAAAACTCCGTTCTTTGGATCTGTACGTGATTTTTTACAATTGAGTAATAAATGCCAAAGATTGTTGTGATGAGACATTAAATGTAAATGCCAATCATAATGTTTAAACAAATCTCGGTTTGTTATGGGTAAATAAGAATAAACAAGAAATAACGTATAGAGAAATACGTATTTCCGCTAAAATATCTGAATAATATCCGCAATTTTGGAATAGCTGCGTAGGTGGTTTTCAAAGATGCCACTGCACATATTTTATGAATGACAAACCAAGAAATACTCGTAAAAACAAAATTGCTACAATCCAAGAGAACACAAACAGAAATTTGATAAAAATATTCACAAATTATACTCTTTCAAAAAAGTTAAAGCTGTTATAATTAGAAATATACGAGTAAATATCATCGGTAAAATTTTGATTATGGTATCTAGATTTGGAATGAATAAATTGCAATAGATATCAGAACGCCCTTAATTGGAGTCTGAAATTGTTTTTACATGTACTCTTCCTGGAAGGCTTCGGTGGACATCGGTGGACTTCAGTGCTTAGAGGAATTCAGTTTTTATAATAATACTTGTACGTGGTTTTCCATTAACCTGTGCCATGATATGTTTTCATGGTTAGGTTATGTGATTAATATCCTGAGGGAACAATCAGAAACGAACTGGTACTGGCAACGAGGCCAGGAGTTTGCCCCAAAGTTAATTTTAGTCACCTGGCCGATGAGGAGAGCAGTTTGGGGTGGACTCATGACGGCTGTGGTTAAGACCCAACTTTAGCGGGTAACAATGCGGCTCAACGTTGAGTCGCAATCTCAACTCCAACAAAAATTTGGTTTTAGGTGGGCCACTCACCCTACAAAGTGCTACCTAAATTGGAAAGTGATCGTGGAAATGCAGTGTATCATTGGAAAAATAGGGAAAACGTGCGATTAACTCTAAAAAGGGGTTGCGTAAACGAAGTTCACATAAAACATCTAAGATATATCTGCACACATTTGCAGATCCTATAGATCCTGCACATTCGTACATAAGTTCCTTCAAAAGGTGTCAGATCTTCATCAGCCAGTTATTTCTAGTAAAGTTCTCCACATGCAGCTATTTGATATAAAATGTCACTCATATGATATTCAGTCTTTTGAAAATATGTTTTATGTTTTATGGAAAAAAGATTAATTTTGTGCTTCAATATATATATATAATATTCTTTGTGTGATATGTATTTATAAAGAAAGAAAAAACTTCAGAATAACACTATTTTTTAATACGTCTTAGACAGATGAGATAACAATTCCAAAGGAGATGATGCAACCAAAGTATGCATGCAACGAATAAGAAGAAGATTAGGCTCTGCAACTATTCCCACTTTCGCTTTGCTAATAAACTTAACCTCTTGTATATAAAATTTAATCCTTTGCCATTTAAAAATTAATGATAAGTAAGTCTTATTTCAAGCCAAAAGAAAATAATGTACACAATTTTTGCATCATTATAAGAAGTACAACAAGTACTTTATATTTAATAAAAAATTACATACTAATATAATGAAAATTACAAAACAAAACTAAATCGAACCAGATTGTCAAAGTAAACCATTCGATTAATATTCAAGATCCGACTTCGAAGAGCTCCTTATTAGAATCTTTGATTTTAGACGGCTCCGTCCTGTTGGGTAGCGATTTCCGTACTTCCGTGTAATTCGATCTCTGACTCTTCGTCTTTTCCTTTATAACTTCCTTGGTCCGCGGTGTAATTGACTGAAAAGTAGACGCCTTAAGATCGAAGGATCGATTGAACATGTTGCTATGTTGGTTGTAATTATCAGGGATTTTGTTTTCTCGATATACGGTAGAAGATTGACTGAGGCTGGCATTCATCTTGGCACGAAGGTGCTTCTGTTGATCTTGATTAGCGGGCGGTTTTAAGTATGAATTGATCTTGAAAACTATGGGCGAATCTTGCATCACTGTCGTCTCCTCGACTGCCAATAAATTTACAGTGACAGACGCATGACCTGAAGTGCTGTTGTCCCGATCCGTACCTTGATCTTTGAGATCAGTGTGTCGTTTTTTTGACTGGTGTTTGTGGTCTGCGGCATATTTGTGAATCTGGGAGGAGAACTCGGGTTGTTCGTGGATTGGTTCCTTTAGTTCCATATAAAGTTCGTTATGGTCGATGACCGATGGCCTATGCAATTGTTCCGCTTTCTTCTGACTGTCATTCGGTTGAGAGATAGTTTTATTTCTAGTATTTACCGGTTCGATACTCAATGCTTCAGATCTACTGGAGCCCTGATCTTCTTTCGTTTCTTTAGTTTCATTTCGATGGCCTTCAGTATTCGAATATTCCTTTGTTGTAATACTTTCTCGTTTCATTGTTATGTTCTTTTGCACATATTCTACTGCATCTTCTCTCACTCCATCTCTATCATTCTCTTCCGCTCCATCGACTATAGATTTCTTCTCCAAACTCTTCGAAGCACTTTCTTCATTCGCTGCGGTTCCACTATGTTCCAGACCAATGTCGTTCTCAACATGAACATCCCGATCGCCAAGAACCAAGTGTACGGCTCGCTTATAATCTTCACCTAAAATACTGCGCCAAAAGTTTTCATCCAACACGGTGTCATCTGGAAGAAGGATTCTAGTGGTGTGTCCCGACAAGTGTGAATATAAATCCTCGGTGCTGTTCTGGACGGACGTGGATGACCATGTCTACAAGAAGTTTAAGGTTTCGATTCAGTTCTGTGTAGGGTGCGTATATTAATAGTGTTTGTGACTTACTTTAGACACCAAAAAGAAAACCAAAACCATGCTAAGCCGTATCTTTGACGTCCGAGACATATCTTCGCTTTGCGTTGTTAAAAAATAACACAACTATTATCTCAAAGCGATTCTCTTTTATTTCAATCAAACCATATATACGTATGTATAGTATAAGCAAATCGTTTTTAGGGGGAACTACTTGTTGCAGTTACCATACACATTCATCATTTTATTAGCACTGAACGTGATTAAACAACTAAATTGAAGTTTCATCTCTCAAAATGTTTGTAGTTCTTCTCGTCATTCGAAAAAAATACGAATTCATGTGATTGACCTTTATATTTCTTATGTTTTAAGCGTACAGATAAGCGTTGACCTTCTTGAAAACCGAACGTCTTATTATTATAAATCTAATGAAGAGAAAAACCTAACTTTCTTTCAAATAAGACTTCAAAGTTCACAAGCAATATTTAAAATTCATAACAAGTTTGATAGCTCTTTATTTCTATCAAAGATAAACACCTGATATTTAATATCGAAAATTATGGCAAACAGTGACATTTATAATTTATCTGGACCACTTCAGTTATGAAATTATGAAATATATAACTAACACCGAATGTGAACTGCGATAATATTTCAGTATAAATTAACGTTCATTTCGAGTCGGTCTTAGAATATTCAATCGAATTAGGTTGGTGCTGGATGCTGGACATTCGAAAACATCACCGCACCGAGTGATAGTGTTTATTACAATCCGTCAAAATTCACCGCTATCGTCCCCCGAAATCTTAATGTTTCGAGGAGATCTCGAAAAAATCGTCTTCGCTGATAAGCTCTTTTTTAATTTGAAGGTTATATAGGATTAACGTAGCCATATAAAAATGTATAGTTATTGACAGAAAAATCGAACGTCGAAGACGCACATCATTCACATATCTATCTATATATCTAGAGAAGGTCACTAACGTGGGTTTGGGTCTAACGGTTTTGGTCAAGCTACTTCTGAAATCTTAGGGCTGAACGTTATAATTTTGGGCAAGGCTGAACTGATACATAAGAGTGCAGGTATTTTAGTGGTTTCAACAGGATGATGTCCACGCTTATCTATGATCTATGATTTATGTTTATCCTACACATCAAATTTTCTCCTGCCAAGTTATATCTCGTTTCAGCTGAGCTTTAGATCGTTTTTCTTAGGTCAAGCGAAATAAAAGTTCTACAAATACTTACGATTTTAAATATAACTGCAAAAATTTATCGCAATGCGTAATGTAATTAACATTTCCTAAAGTTAAATCTTTCAGAAACAATATATAATAAAAGTAATCATGGGGAAGAGCAGGAGCACGATCGATAAGATAGACTTTTGCATAATAATAGTATACCTTGCATAATCATAATTGACTGCTTCAGAGAGTCAATCAACCAATCGCATCAACCTTGAAATATTTACCTTGAAGTTTGTGAAGCTTGACTTGAATTTATTGTGATCAGCAAATTTTTATTATAACCTCATTTTCAACGGTTTTAGTTGGCTTTAATGCGAGCACAAAGATTGAAAATGAAATAATAAACTAAAATGCGATAAATTCAACAAATGAAGGAGTGATCGGCCGTAGTGAGTTCTAATGTAGAGATATTTTTCAACCAATAGTGATCTAGGATGTATTTAAATTCTACTTTATTAGAAATTATTCAAAGACTTAAACATAAAAAACATAAACTTTAAATAGACGATATATTATATAATAATAATAATTTCTGACATGTGTGTAGCCTCTCCATGTCTCGTAGCGTGTAGGATGTCTAGAGGGGGTGAGGGAGAGAGACTGACAATGCTCTTGGCATCCGTGTTCTAATTGCCGAACCACAAATGCAAACGACCTGCAATCAGCCTTTGGAGGAGATCCTTTGTTTCCGCTATTTGCGTGTGCTCCGGATCGACCAGAGCACCGCCGTAGTGGGATGTAGCTTCGATAAACTCAGGATGTCGCTGAAGAGTGTCCACGATAAACTTGTCTAGATCTTCTTTGGGGATTCCCAGTGCGGAAGGGAGCGGTGCATGTTGAATAGGTGGAGAATTAACAATTTCTTGATATTGTGCGAGTGCGGGGTCTTGACTGGTCCAGGGAGCTGGCATCGGCGCATAATTATTCATTAAACGCAATCTCTCGTCATTCCGTAAATTGTTGCGGCCGTAGATCGGCTGCTTACCGTGGTCGTTGTGGACTGCCTGTTGAACTATAGCTTCACTGCCGTGAATGTGTCGTTGCTTTCGCTGTTGTGCACGATCATCATTTTTGGCGTTGAATGAGGGCATCTGCAATGCATAAATTGGGGGCAAAGCAGCGCTGTTTGCTTGGTGCCTCGTATCTGCCTGGTATGCGGTTGAAATCGACCTCGAATCAGCTGTGTTACTTATTGCATTTTCAGAAGGTGGCATCAAGTAGAAGAAGAAATGATCGTCAGCGTTGCTTTTGTTGTTGGTAACCGTTTCTGTTCTCTGCGCGTTGTGGTTGTTGTTGTTGTTGTTGCTATGCTGGTCATTCGTTTCTTCCTTCGCTGCATTCTCTATGATGCCATCTTTTTCAGTAGCTTCCTGTGATTCTCCAGATACCGACAAACTCTCTGGTTGGTGGGTAGATTTTTTCAAAGAAGCACACCCGATGTTGCACTGGCCACGTTTGAAATTCGGCTGGAGGGTTTCGGGCATGAATTGTATGATCTCCGGTAGAGTCAGGTCGAGTTGTTCACGTTCCCGCTGCAGCAAGTCGTACTCTGCTTTGATATCACGTTTGACGAGTTTCGAACGCTTAATCGTGGGTGAAAGGAGTGGGCGCTGTAATTTGAGGCGATCCACCTGCGCTTGTATCATTTCGCCGAAGCCCTTGAATGGAGCCTGACGCTTTGGTGGTGTTCTTCGCTTAAGGGACTTTAAGCGCTTGAGGGGTGTTTGACGTTTGAGTGGCTTTTGCCGTATAAACTTCGTCTGATATTTGAGAGCCGTCCTTCTTAGTGGCTTCTGGAAGTTGAGTAGTCTTAGACCTTTAAGAGGTATTTGGCGTTTAATTGGTTTCTGGCGTTTGAGAGATGTTTGGCGTTTAAAGGATGTTTGGCGTTTAGGTGGCGCTTGATGTTTAAGAGGAGACTCGCGTTTGAGTGGGATTTGATATCTGAGAGGGGCTTCAGATCTGAGTGGCTTTTGATGATTGTGCGACGTTTGATATTTGGGAGCCGTCTGACGTTTATGTGGCGTGTGATGGCTGAGAGTCAATTGTCGTTTGTGTGGCTTTCGGCGGTTAAGTGGCTTTTGATATCTGCGGCTCGCTTGGTCTTTACGATCAAGCGATTGACGTTTGCCTGGTATTTTCGTATGGAAGGCCTTTGAAAACCCCTCATGACGCTGTGCTTTTTTCTGCTTACGCTCCTGTAAGAATTCACTCAGGTGCACTTCACGTTTGCGACGAAGATTTTTACTATCGGAGGATTGTAACGGAGCTACGGGGCTAACCACTGCAAACTGATACCGTGTTTTGGGTTTGTATTGACCAGTTTGAGGAGTGAAGGGTTGCATGTTTTTGTAAACGAATCTGTAAAGTGGTCTTGTGGACGGAGCAGTTAATTGCTCGCATCCACATACTCGTGGGCGAGTAGAACTTATCTGATTAGCAGAACTTCTTCCATCTGAAAGAGGAGAGTTAAGTCAAGTTGCTAAGTTAACAATAAAGACTAAGAAATTCCTTACTAACCTTGGCTATCTTTATACATTGTAATGCGGTCTACTTTGGCATACAAATCTTCAGCTTCCGGCTTCTGTTTGAAGGGCTCCTCTGCAACGAAATCCAGCCGGTAGGAGGTTATGTGTGGTAGCGCTGCCTTTGGCATTGGTTCTGCCGACCGATAATCGTATTCACTGGTACTCGAAAGTGCATAAATCGGCATTGGTACATTGTTCTGATAGTGCAGCCGATTTGAGCAGCCGCAGCCCTCGCCCTTGTACGCATACTCGACGGAGTTGATATTCGCCGCTGTTGCCTTTAATAAAATCATCAATATTATTCACATTCTCTTACTATCCATTTACTTCTTACCGAACTAATCAGACCCAGCAATAAGAACATAGCCACGCCCCACACCATCTTGGGACACTCACTCATCTCACACTAATTGAAAACTAACGGTGAACTACCGAATGTCATCGTCTTTATATTCTATAATCTTTCTTAGCTTTTCTCTAGATTTGATCTTGATTTCTTCTTTTTGCTGAATTCGAACTTGAAAGAGTACGAAAGATTGGATACTATCTCGTGTTGGTGTATCTTCGCTACAAGATGATCTTGATTTCGTGTTATTTTCTTGGTAAAATTTGCTAACGGCACTGAAAATTGTGACGTTTATTTTGTTCCGTTATTCGTGATTTTTGTGCTATTAAAAGATTTCTTAATATTGTCGGAAGAGTAAATTTAATTGAATTTACACACGTTGTTTAATAAAAGAATGTTGTTCTTTGAATTTTTCTTTTCATATTTTAATGTAATTATAGACAATTTTTAATTCTAACCTTCTTTTATACACATGTAACCATTTCCTGTTATTTAAAATATTTTTTTTGTTGCAGTGCCAGTTTATGTGAGAACTAGAATATAAAACAAATTAAAATTTTAATTAATCATGTTTCAATCAATTAAATCAACAATTGTTAATCAATTATTTGATTGAGAACTGAAAATGTAATCTCTTCGTAATGATTATTATTGAGTAATATTATATTCACTTAGACATCATATTAACTTTTTAATTTTTCCGCAAAATAGACTATTAAAAACCTATCTCTGGACTGTGACTGTGGACTTATTTCGGCTGTGATACCAAAAATGATATTCGAATGCATTACCATATTTTACACTATAATTTGAAGTTATCTTTAAAGATTATATCGATGCTCAAACTGTGTTCTTAACACAGATCAAATCCCCTTTCAAATCGGATTTCATAACCATTTCTATCTAGAATGTATAATAATGTCTAGAAAGTGTATCTAGTCCACGTGATCATGGTCTATATCTTTGATAATGATCAATAGTAATGTCATAGTCAAATTCTAATAAAACCTTTAATAAGTAAAGTAAACCTTTAAAAAGTTGAAAAAGTAAAGCTAACCGATTAGGTAGGCAGTCAGTTCAGCCACATTCTTAAGTTGCATTGTACTTCTAAGCTGATGTAAGTTAAGTTTTGAACCTTGAAACTAGATACTTTTATTAATCAAAAGTGATCAAATAAAATGCTCAATAAATGGACAAAGAAAAATCTGTGGAATCTGAACTTTAAACTCTAGGCAACATGATAAGCTCTCGATAAATTGTGAATACAATAAATAATCGTTTTTCAGTCAAAATGCTTGGTTTACATTATATTAATATTAATGTGGAATATCAAATTAAAATATTGAAAAATTTTAAAATTTTTCGATCCTAAAGAAATCCATTTGAACCAAGAAGCAATCAAGAAGCTGAAGGACACAAAAGAATAAACGAATATTTTTATAAAATATTTAATCCATATTTTTATTCTATTTCTAAGAATATTTAAACATTAGTATTAAAAATATATAAATGTTAGATTTATATAAACAAATACAATTGATTTAATATTTTGTTGATTTATTATAATATTTCTAATATTTATAATACATTTAAATAAATAATACAATATATATAAACTTATTTACTAAAGCTTATTTCTAAACTTTTATTTAATACATTTTTATATATCAAATTTTGTACAGGTTATAGATTAAAAACAAAAATCCTTCATAGTTTAAGAAAATAACTGCGATTCGATTCCTTAAGATTCGCTGACCTAATCCATTGCCAGTCGAATCCATGTTCATTTTTTCTCTCATGGACATTATCGGTAATACGTGTCATCACGTGTTATGTGGTCCCGCTTACAGCCACAATTACCACGGGCTTTGTAGGATGTTAATATTTTATTATTTGTATTGGGAACACATGGGAGTAACTTCTTAAATTTGGGATCCTGAAAATTCTCTGGCAAAAAGCCGATCATCTCGTAACTAGGGCAGGGGGGTTCGAACGAACGCGGTGGGTCGTCTTTATAAACTTGCTGTAACTTCGTTTCTGGATGCTGCTTGTGTTGTTCTTGTATTCGCCCATACAGAGGTTCTTTTTCAAGATCACATTTATTTATTCTACCTGCTTCCTGTACATGTTCATATTCTCTTTCTTTTTCCTGTTTTTCTATTGATACATGTTTATATCCTTGTTCGTTGTTTCGTTGATATCCGCGTTCCTTTTGTTCTTCGCATCGCGATTTCTTTTCCGGTTCTTGCTGCCTCTCATATTCTTGTGTCTGCTCCTGTTCTCGCATTCGGCCCTTCTTATATTCCCCTTCTACTTTGTACTCTAGGTGCTCCTTTTGTTGTCTTATTCGTTCATGTTGGCATTTCCGCTCCTCTTCAATCTCCGCATTTGACTCTTTATTTGTCAAGCAATCATATTTTTCCATTTCTTTGGGTGTCTGCTGTGCTGATTGTGTCACCTTGAGGGCGATGATTCGGTTATTCATCTTGAAAAGATCCTCCTCCGGTATTTCCGTAAAGATAAAGTTCTTCCTCAAGCTGTTAATGGGTGTACTCACAAAGCCAAAAGCCAGCTTCGCTTCGGGCACATTGATCGCTTTCTGTGCTTGTATTGCTAGACTCTGACTAACAGGATCGGCAGGTATGGAATTTTTGGATGTGCCTGATTTGTCGCAATTTGAACTGCGGAAATGGGTGGAAAGTAAAAGGTTGGGAGTTAGTATGGGTATTCTATGTGATATGTGGATACTAACCAAGAGTCAGGAGCTGGAGGATTACTACTTGGTCTCGGTGAACAGGAGCATTTTTTAACCGGAGGCTGTAAAAAGAAAACGGAAATGATTTCAACTAAAGATTTAAGAGATAAGTTAAAACATGCAATTTAAATTAATGAAAAAAACACGTACTATTATACTAATAAATCCCTGCTTAATGTGGACAATGAGAGTCTGATGTTATTAAAAGTCCTTATACGAAATGAATATGGAGTATAGAGAGGGTAAAGCATGTAAAGTATTTGGAACAAGATTTCATATTGTTTGCAGTGAATGAGATTAAAATCGCATATAATGGGTGATTTGTTTTTTTAGTATTATATGTATGTTTAGTTTATCTTTAGTATATCTTGGGCACCAAATTAGCAACAGGTTAGTAACAGGTTAGAGGCCAGAATTTCTTTAATCATGCTGACTCCAATTTGCATCGCTATCGTTGTAATTGATTGAGCTGTAATGTCTTTTGGTTGTTAAGAAGCTTTCAATAATCTTGTCTTGAAATGCATTCTGGAGTGTGCCCATCCAATCCATGATTACACGTACTTTACTATTGTGTGGTGTTGCTTGAGGCTGTTTTGCCGGTTGAAGGAGCAACTTGCTACACCAGCAACTGTCGCCCAGCGGTTGAGGCATTTCCATTGGTGCCTTTGGTCTATAAACACGATGATTTGGTCGGACAATTTGTGATCTATCATGTATTGGAACCGTTTTCCGATAACTTGTACCCGGTATCATTCCTTCGCAGACACATGATGTCGTAATCTGTTAGAAATCGAAAATAATGAAATAATCGCTTTTCATAAGTTAGTAATATAAGATTGTTAGTATCTTAATCTACTGTAAAAACTTAGGAAACACTTATTTAAACCTAAATAATTCATGGTATAATGGTATTGAGATGAGTTCGAAGTGATTAATTTATTCAGTCAAGAAATGAAAGACTCAAGATTTTCGAAGAGGGCGCTGGTACCGTCCAAGAATCCTTCTGAAAGATCTGTCCGCCGATCACTAGCATAGTTATTTTGTGATTCGCATAACTTCTATTCAATGAATTGTTATTGAATATTATATAGAAGTATTCAACTGTACTTTGATTCTATTAAATAAAAGTGCCTTTTTACGTGTTTCTTTCTATTTAAAAAACATGTGTTGATTTGTTTTTTGTTTTAATTTTTAGTTTGTTTTTGCTTGGTTCCAAAAGATTAGAAACGTGTAAAAAGGTCACATTTTTTCGCAATACACTTCTATATTTTAAATCTTCAGGTTCAGAGGTTAGATCTTTTTGTAAATATTTCATTTATTTAATCACATTGATACTTTATTATATTATATATTAAATAGTAAATTGATTTAATCCTATAATGATGCCTTTAAAAGTATAAACGTTTTTAAACGGAATTTCTTCAGAACCTTTGAGTCATCGATAATATTGTGGAAAATTCGTTCATGCTGCAATTTTAACAATATCTTAGTTTTTCGAGTTTAATTGGTTCGTATTTCTGAAGTTCGAATGTTAATTTATTGCTACACTTACCACTGTTGGCAGCAGCAAGGTAATGAAACCTATTGCTAGAAATTTAAACGTTCGCAGTTTTTCCGATATCATTATTTCGGAAATCGAAATTTATATTTTCTTATACTTTCACTAGAATACCTGCAAAAATGCCCAGCGATCTTACTACTTTGTCACTCTATTCTGTCACCTGTACTGAAATGATTTTTGACTTTATATAGCCAACGTAACTCTTGTGTTATATTATACATGCTTTAATCGCTTCTCTCGTTTCAGTGCAGCTTCGATGCAGTACTCTTTATCATCATCTAGCTGATAATCAGTTTCGATCATCACGATCGTGATCATTTCTGTATATACGATCGTATGTTCCATCACCAACATCACTTTAATTAATATAATTTTCTATGGGTTTTTTTCTGGTATTTCTGCATTCTTTTTTTACTTTCTATTTTAAATTGAAATTACCAAAGAATTTATTATTACTTCTAAAATTATGAACAACCAATGGCTTCGGTTTCTTTTTTAATTATACCTGAAATCTCCATGTTTGTATAGTACAACAAAGCTTAATTTTATTAATATTCTATTGATCTATTGATTTTATTAATTGAACATTAATTTCAAATTTATAATACGATATATGATTGTCGAGGTATGTACATACTTACATACTAATAATCGATCTGAAGGCGGTGTTGAGATTGAGGTGGAATCGATTACGGTCCACGAAGAGTAGCTCTTTGATAGCTCTGCTAAAGTTAGCTGACCCTAGTGACCCTGACCTTATAAAATTTAACTTTTTCAAGTTTCCTTACATATGTATATACTCAATTACATAGGACTCAAATTGGCCCTGGCCACACGTAGATGCTTTTGAAGAGATTCTTTCATGTTTTCCGGAGAGAGCGGAGATGAAGATATGGAAGAGTCTATGACATACATGAGTCAATACGTATGTACTCGTATGTACATACATATGTGTATATTTGTATCTAATATGGCTCTTTAACATAGCCACGTATGATTCAGATAATTTTCGAACATGTCCCTGTATACGCTTTCCCTTAATTCGTCAATGGAGGTCAATTGTGCACATATATTTTTGGTGGATATAAATATTTGATTTCGCCTTCCCTATTTGATTTTATCTGACCATTGCCTAGCATTAATATTTCGTTATTTGTCAAAATAGAAGAAGGAATCTTAATTCCTGTTCAAAGAGGCTCACATATTTGACAGCTTTAAGATTTTAACATGCTTCCAAAGCTGATATGATTTTATGCAAGCTTTTTTTTCGCCCGCTTGTCTTGCCTTAGGTATTGCAGGTAAAGTTTGCCAGAACTCTCCTCCCATGACGAAAATTTTAAATGCGATTTTGTGCGACATTCCCGATTTTCAGTTCTTGCTTTGACCTCCATGACGAATTGTGGAGAGTATAAGATTTATTAGAAAAGTTTTTTCAGTTCCCCTTGGTGAATCCAAGAAGGAGGCTTCTAATGAAAAGCGCTGTCAATTATCAACAAACACGCAACTTCAAGGATAATTTTGAAAACTTTATATAGCGTATGGTACAGCTAAAACGGCATTAAAATTGGTCGTCCCGGTTCTGAGATATGCACCTTTATATTATTCTGCTCCTATAAAAAGGTACACAGCGCCTTCCTGCGGCAAAATTTGAAAACTTCAAATAGCATATTTTACGGCTACTAATAATCGGAATAAAATATTCATGAGATTATTATATACTATAGATTTATTGATACGATATATAATCCTTGATGTACATCTATTAATCATACAAGATATGTACATATATATGCATATATGTATATATTTTAATACTCAATATACACAGACTCTCCCCTTGCGTCTACAAAACCCAGCGTTATTTAAGATAGTAAATTTTTAGTAATCTCCAATTGAGGGTTACCATCTGCAAATTTAATTTCAAGGTCACACAAGCTACGGTTTTTCTATGCAGTGTAATTGTTAAAACAGCTGAATCGTATTTGCCTTCTTATAAATTCAAATACTGTTGAGAATCGGTATTGTCAACAATTGTTTCTCTTCAAGAGTCCACATGCAATTTGGTGCTTTCTTTTCTTCCACCGAGGTCTATAAAAGGCAATTTCTTTCCAAATGCAAGCAGTGTTAATCCAAAACTTGAATTTAAACATGTCAAATTACTCATCACTGTTCCTAATCTGCTCTTTCTTGATCGCCTTCGTACAGGCCGTTCCCGAAGGACGTATTGTGGGTGGTGAGGAAGCAATCGTTGGGCAATTTCCACATCAAATCTCGTTAAGGATGTATGATTCACACGCGTGCGGTGGTTCCATTATCTCCAGAAATTATATTCTTACAGCTGCTCACTGTGTTACTGATAAAATAGGCGGCGTTATGAGACCGTAAGTGTTTCCGTTATCTTCAACGATTCTGTAACCATTCTAATATTTTCCCATGTACATACATATACCCTCTTTCATTGTCTAGCATCTCACCCAAATTATACACCGTTTATGCTGGCTCTAATAATCGATTTGAAGGCGGTGTTGAGATCGAGGTAGAATCTATTACGGTACACGAAGAGTACCGGCTCTTTGATAACGATATAGCTCTACTGAAGTTAGCTGAGCCACTGACTTTCACGAAGAATGTTCAATCCATTCGCCTGGCCAGAAGTGAGACACAAGCAGGTTCTTCTGTGATCATTTCTGGATGGGGTGATTTGAAGAATCTTGGAGCTACACCAACAACGCTACAGTGGACGGTTTTGTCCTATATTACGATGGATGAGTGTAAAAGAATCAACAGTATTTTTGAACAGTATTCGGATTCACTGATTTGCCTAGCTCACGAAGCGGACAAAGGCGCCTGCAACGGTGACTCTGGCGGTCCAGCTACTCTCAATAATGAGTTAATTGGAATCTGCGCTTTCAGTATCGGTCGTTGCGGTTCCATTTATCCCGATGGTTATACTAAAGTATTCTATTATTTGGATTGGATTGAGAAAAACTCAGATTACTCTTCCCAGTCCTGAAAAATATGAGGGTGATATGCGCTCTGCAATTTGTAAACATTTAATAAATCATAAATTTAAAAGCGAAAGTGGTTTCTAGAAAATTTAGTTCTAGTAAATTCTATGTATATTCGAACAGTAAATTTAATAATCTAAACTCGAAAAAAACAAAAAGTCTGATATTTATGTGTTTAAGTTAGCTTGAGAAGAAGCTAAATTAAAATGCGACAATGCTGAGACTACGTGGAATTTCGAAAAACAAATGTTTGTTTGTTATTCCTAATATTTTTATATTTGCTTTTATTTCTCACAAAATTTTAAAATGTTGCTAGATAAAGACTAGATAATTGTAGACTACATTCTCACTCACTACATTCTCACTACATATAGATATATTGTACATATTACTATACCACTACAATGTTTATTTTTGTTCGATGGGCGTTTGACGTCTTTGCAGGGAAAATTTACCGACCGATACCCACCAAATTTCCACGAAATTATTAAAACAGTTTAATGTTTAATTTACCTAGTTATATAATTTAGTATCATTATTTTCAACTATCTACTAACAGCTAACTAACATCTGTTATCCGAGACCTTGAAGTTTTGCTTATAAAAGCAATTTTTTCTTCCAAGTACAACCAGTTATATTTTAAATCCCCGACATGCTGAAATATCCATCGGTTGTTCTGCTGATCTGCTCTTTCTTGGTAGCGCTGGTACAAACTGTACCCGAAGGTCGTATTTTGAGTGGAGAATTTGCACTCAGAAGTCAGTTTCCTCATCAAATCTTCATGAATAGGAGCCGTGGCTACTTTTGCGGTGGCTCGATTATTTCTAGAAATTACATTCTCACTGCGGCGCACTGTATTTTTATACATGGATACCGGTAATAAAACCATGGAATTCCACGGTAATTATATAGCTAGCAATTCTAATCTAGTTCCACACATTTCGCAGAGTACCAACCCACATGTTCACAATTATTGCTGGTTCTAACAACATTAATCGGGGTCTTCGGTTCAAGGTAGCTGACATTATTATCCACCCACTTTACAAAAAGCCTGGGATACATGACATTGCATTGATGCAGTTGGCTGAGCCGCTGACTTTCAGCAGGGATATCCGTCCTATTTTCCTGTCGAGATCTGATCCACCTGTGGGTGCCCGTGTTGTCATTTCTGGATATGGTGCCATTAACAATTTTAAGATCAACGCAAAAGAACTACAATGGACCTATGTGTATACTCTTTCAACAGAAAGTTGTAGAAGTTTTATTCATTTCCCAATTTTGTGGCATTCTGTTATTTGCCTGGATCACGAAATTGGCAGCGGCGCTTGTTTTGGTGACTCTGGTGGTCCTGTGACATTCAAAGAAGAATTGATTGGAGTTTGCTCGTTTGGTAACAATGTTTGCGGTAGCAAAGTACCCGATGTTTATACAAGAGTATTACCCTATTTGGACTGGATTGAGGAACACTCAGATTATAGAGAATTTATAAGTTATTTATTCAACGAATATACATAACTAATCATGGGCCCAAATTGGAATGAAACATTTATGAAATTAAAAACTCAACCATAGCTATGAACTTCAGAACATATTTGAGACCTTGAAGCCTGTATTTAAGTGATACAAAAAGATACAGATAAGGAAAAGAAGAAATCAAAATTACAAAAAATTTTTTCAGAGTTATTAATATTTTTTTTGCATCTCTGATATAAACTTTATGATATATATATACATATATATATGATAACATATGGTTTTGTTTTTTCGCTGAATTTATTATGGAGAGAAACCTAGCATTCGGAAGTTTTCGTTATAATTGTCCAATGCATTATTTTAATGGATGGTTTTAATTAATGATTCTCATTAATTATACGGGAAAGTACATCAATTCTGGAATTTTAACCATAGATTAGTCTTTCGAAATATTTTAATTACTTACTTTTTTATTTCACTTACAACTTTTGAGAGCAGCAAGGTAATGAAACATATTTTATAAATTGAAACATTCGAAATATTTCCGATACAATTTTTTCGGATATGCGAAATATAAATTATCTTTTACGTTTTCTTTTCCCAGTTTTGTCACCTGAACTTGAGTATCTTCACCTTCATATAGTCAACGTAATTCGTGTGTTATACATGCTCCATCAGCTTGTTTAGCTTCATGCAGTTTCGGCTTATAATAATCTTGACAATCACCAGTATCAATCGTCACAATCACGGTTGTTACTAATTACGATCGAAGGTTTCAGCGTCATAATTTTAAATAATAGAAGTTTCTGTAGTTTTCCCTTCTGGTAGTTCTACATTCTTTTTTACTTCCTATTGGATTTTAAGATGATGTTACAACGAAGATCATATTATTATTTCTTAAGTAAATATGAAAACTTTTTTTCTATAAATGAAAACTTTGATAAAAATTAGAAAAACTTATTTCTTTTTAATTACAATATTTGAGTTTTTATTCCACATTATATAATTTAATCCTCCGTTGTTTAACGTAAATCATTCTAACTGATATCCAATTATCGATTACCATTAAATTTTTAATTTCAAGGTCATACAAGCTGCTACTTTTCTATGCAGTCAAATTGTTAGAACAGCTGAATCGTATTTGCTTTCTTATATGTACATATATCCAAATACCGTTGACAATACCAACCGTTGTGGACTCATCCACATGCAGTTTGGGGCTTTCTTTCCTTCCATCGAGATCTATAAAAGGAAATTTATTTTCAAATGAAAGCAGTGTTAATCCAAACCTTGAATCCAAAGATGTCAAAGTATTCAACACTATTAGTGATCTGCTTTTTCTTGATCGCCTTGGTGCAGGCCATCCCGGAAGGTCGTATTTTGGGTGGTAAGGATGCAATGGAAGGTCAATTTCCACATCAAATTTCGCTTAGAAGATATGATTCACACACTTGCGGTGGTTCTATTATCTCCAGAAACTATATTCTTACAGCTGCTCACTGTGTTACTGATACAATAGGCCGCATTGTAAGACCGTAAGTGATCCCGTTAAACTTCCTTTCCCTTTAACAATTCCTTGAAAATTTTAATATTTTTCTATATTTTTTTCGTTATATAGAGACTCGCCCAAAGCATACACCGTTTATGCTGGCTCTAACAATCGATTTGAAGGTGGTGTTGAAATCGAGGTGGAATCCATTACGGTTCACGAACAGTACCGGCCCTTAGTAAATGATATGGCTCTACTGAAGTTAGCTGAGCCATTGACTTTCACGAAGAACATTCAACCCATTCGTCTGGCCAGAAGTGAGACACAAGAAGGTTCATCTGTGGTCATTTCTGGATGGGGTGACTTGAAGAATCGCGGAGCTACACCAAAAACGTTGCAGTGGACCGTTTTGTCCTATGTTACCATGGATGAGTGTAGAAGAATGAATGGTATCTATTCGGATTCTCTGATTTGCCTGGCTCACGAAGCGGACAAAGGCGCCTGCAACGGTGACTCTGGCGGTCCAGCTACTCTCAATAATGAACTCATTGGAGTCTGCTCTTTCGGTATCGGTGGCTGCGGTTCCATTTATCCCGATGGTTACACTAAAGTATTCTACTATTCGGATTGGATTGAACAAAACTCAGATTTGTAAACTGTTCTCAGTTCTCAGACCTACGAGCAAATATAATCGGTCATATAGAAACACTTGCAGATCAAATCATCTCCAGCATGAACCACTTAGGAGCGCTTGTGCGGAATTACATTTTCACGCATTCGATCCAATCAACTAGAGTTAAAATTTGAGAATTTCTAACGAATCAATAAACAGGTACTTTGTGAATTGAGCTTAATGTATAGTAACATAGCTGGGACAGGTGGCTTACTTAATTTATTAAATAAATAAAATAGGTCTGAGTTTAGTCGAATGTAAAAGTCAAGAACATTTTATAGACCTATGTAGCTAGAACGGAACAAAAGTCTAAAAAGCGATGTGTTTACTTACCCTGAGAAGAAACTGAGACAACAGTAAGAAAAACAATTTTGGAATATGTTTTTTTGTCGCTCGATGGGCGATCTCTATCCCACTTTTATACGACATTCAATAAATGAACATACTCGTATATCGATTGTGTAGCTTAAAACTAATCTAATACTAAATGTATTAGCACAGGTGAATTTGTAATTTTTACTGAGTTTTTCAAGTTAATGTCATTATTTTCAATTAGCTACTAAAAGGCTAACTAAACACCTGTTATCCGGGACCCTTGGCAAAACACCTTGAAGTTTTGCTTATAAAAGCAATTTTTTCTTCCAAGTACAACCAGTCATTTTATAAATCCCCGAATTGCTGAAATATCCATCGGTTGTTCTGCTGATCTGCTCTCTCTTGGTAGCGCTGGTACAAGCTGTACCTGAAGGTCGTATTTTGAGTGGACAATTTGCACTCAGAAGTCAGTTTCCTCATCAAATATTCGTGAATAGTAGCCGTGGCTACTTTTGCGGTGGCTCGATTATTTCTAGAAATTACATTCTCACCGCGGCGCACTGCATTTTTATAGATGGATACCGGTAATTAAACCATGGAATTTCTCGGTAATTATATAGCTAGCAATTCTAATCTAGTTCCACATATTCCGCAGAGTACCAACCCACATGTTCACAATTATTGCTGGTTCTAACAACATTAATCGGGGTCTGCGGTTCAAGGTAGCTGACATTATTATCCACCCACTTTACAAAAAGGTTGGGATACATGACATTGCATTGATGCAGTTGGCTGAGCCGCTGACTTTCAGCAAGGATATCCGTCCTATTTTCCTGTCGAGATCTGATCCACCTGTCGGTGCCCCTGTTGTCATTTCTGGATATGGTGCCATCAACAATTTTAAGATCAACGCAAAAGAACTACAATGGACCTATGTGTATACTCTTTCAACAGAAAGTTGTAGAAGTTTTATTCATTTCCCAATTTTTTGGAATTCCGTTATTTGCCTGGGTCACAAAATGGACAGCGGCGCTTGTTTTGGTGACTCTGGTGGTCCTGTGACATTCAAAGAAGAATTGATTGGAGTTTGCTCGTTTGGTAACAATGTTTGCGGTAGCAAAGTACCCGATGTTTATACAAGAGTATTACCCTATTTGGACTGGATTGAGGAACACTCAGATTATAGAGAATTTATAAGTTATTGATAAGTTGAGTTGGATTTAGTTTAAGGGATACTGCTAATTATGCAGCAAGAGACCATATTAGAGCTGAATTGAATTTAATTGTTGTTGATAACGTATGTTATCATAAATTCTGATTTAATTCGAATGAAAAATTAAAGTATAAATAAATTAAAAATAAAAGTATAAACTCAACCCGAGCTATGAACTTCAGAACATATTTGAGACTATGGAACCTCTATTTAAATCATATGAAAAGATATATAAATAATAAAAGGACTGATAAGGAGAATAAGAATTCCAAGCCACATTGAATTTGTTCATGCCTTGTATAAAGTTTATCACAACAATCTAGGCACAGAGCAAATAATGTGAGATATGATTTCTATATTACGCACTTGATGATTCCGAGAACGAATTAGTTTTCTGTATGAATTAGGTTCTAATCTTATTACCTGGTAATAAGGTAATAACAATTTATCTGTAATCGTGGAATAAATAAATAAGTTAAAATTGATACTGAAAAAATATCAGTTACACGTAATGGTGAACATTTTGCATTTTAACGATTTTTGAGAGAGCCAGGTATTCATTTCATTATTTTCGTGAACTTAAACCTAATTAAACGTTTAATTCCTAATGCTTTTTTATCTTTCTACAGTTCTAGTTTCCAAAAAAATATGTCAGTTTTTTGTGTCGTCGTCCATTTCAATGATTTTATTGTCCATAATTTTATTTTCCACATAATTTTCAACAATAACATTATTTAGTTTTATTAAAAACACATCTTTACCAACTCCTGTTGCTGATACCAAGCAAATGAAATGACAAGAATTTTGCAGGGTTACTCATAAATTGTAGGTGTCGTAGTAGTCGACATCATGACCGGAGCAAAAGGACATCTTCTCTAAGATGTTAATTAACTTGAGTGTGGATTGCAGAGGCGTCACACGCGGCATCTTCAGCAGCCGCTCATCCAGATCGAAGTCCACCACATCGATTGCGTTGTTGTTTGCGTCCATTGTGGCTACGTGGGTTTCCATGATGCCCGGTGAATAGCTCATGACGGCAATGTTCTTCGCAGAGCCCTCACCGTCAGCCATGGAACGGAAATACATGTCGCGTGCATTTTTACAGGAGCATTTCACCGAACTGAAGAGCAGAGGATGCACCTGAAGACTCGAGGTAACGTTAACACACAGCTTTTTAATACCATCAAACAACGCAAGTTTCAAGAACTGCTGATTGAGCGAAACAGCCGCATATAAATTTTCCTGTACGTAGGATATCCACTGCTCTTGCTCCTGCGGCTCCACCAGATCGTTTGTAGCACCAGTACCCTCGTTGTGAATGATGAAAGCCAATTCAAAGTGCAATTGGTCATTGTAGTTGCTAAGCGCACTCTCGAGCATCTCACTGAACATGGTTGCGTTGGTTGTTCGGCAGTCTTCAATGCAGCCCAAAACAACTTCGATCTCATTTTCTAAATGCTTGACTTCTTTTTTCACCGCCTGCAATGAATCCTGCGATGAATCGATAAACAACGCCAACGAACCGGGCTTAAAACGTCGACACATTTCGATGGCCAGCGATTTCCCAAGTGGATTCGAAACGCCACTTAAGACGTAGAAGCAGCGCTTCTCCAAGTTTAGATTTTTTGAAGCCATCAATTTTTTAATCCTTCAGGTTTTCTTTCTGTTACAATTATAAGTTCAATAACAATAAAAATAGATCTGATGCGACACAGTTCTCGGTACGAAGACGTTGAATCATTTCCGATTGCACAGCTGTACTAAAATTGTAAGTCTAGCTTTTGAATAATTTCAACTTGATTTAGACGCAGTAATAATAAAAGATGCTTATTTACCGCATGTTGAAATTGCTGATAAGAGCGTTCGGAAGATTTCAATGTTTCTAGGAAAAGTTACGTAGATTAGAATCTAAAAGGCTAAAAAAATTATACGGGATTAAATTAATTAGTGAATAAAACGATTTTCCAACAGCCAAAACAGTTATTGTTTATTATTCCAAAACCAATTAAATGACAAGAGACATAAAATAATTTATCTTAAAATTTCAATTATACTTGAGCGGGCTTTATTACTTTATTTTATTTACTTTAGTTCTTACAATATTTAAGAGCCAATGAAAAACTTGTAAATTCTAAAGCATTATTTTTATGGACCAATATTAACGAATCTGGTCCGGTCCAGGAGCGTAGCTAGGAATCATGGAGCCTGGGGCCGTTAAAAAACTTGCCGTCCCAAAAATTCCTAGAATTCAATAAGTCAAAATAAAAAACTTTCTTAAAGATACTTGATTTCCAAAAATACGGCCACCGAAATTGTGCCACCCAGGACGGACCGCCATTCCCCATCCTAGAGAGAACAATGGTCCAGTCTACGGTATAAAAGTTGAATTAAATAGCACAAAATATTGAGAAAAGTAAGATTGAGAGCGAGTAAAGCATTGCAACTGAAGTGAATGCCAACAGCAACTGATTTGTTCAGTTGTTCGACAGCTGAGAAGTATTTAGTGACAAAAAGTAACCTGAACATATTGTAAGTGGTTTTCCTGTAATTCCCCAAACAATCTTATTCCACACAAAAATGGTTTTGGATCTGCATCAGAAGACTTACTTTCTAATTACTGGAGCGTCACGTGGCATTGGCGCAACTATGGCGTTGCGCTTGGCCGAAAAATTGAAGGATTCATCTTTGGTGGTGCTCTTGGCTCGCAACGAAGAAGGGCTGGGTCAAACTAAGGCCAGCATTGATGAGCTCGACAAGGGAATCACTGTGAAAACATTTTCCATCGATTTGTCGACCGCATCAGCAGAGCAATTCGCCGAAATAATCGACATGTCCCTGGACGGAGGTCGGCTGGCCGCAGACTTCAAACGAGCGATAATCATACACAACGCTGGCACGGTTGGTGATGTTTCCAAGCGAGCTACTGAAGTGGCCGACATCGCTGCATGGACGAAGTACTATCACCTCAACTTCTTTTCGGCGGTTGCACTGAATTGTGAGTTCTTCAAGCGCTTCATTGGAGTACCAAAATTGGTGGTCAACCTGACTTCCAAGTGTGCTGTCGAACCATTTGCCTCGATGAGTTTCTATTGCAGTGGCAAGGCCACACGCGAAATGTACTTTAGGGTGCTTGCAGAGGAGGAATCGAAAGAAACTGTGGTGCTGAACTACGCACCTGGTGCCATAGACACTGACATGACGTTGTACGTGCAGGAGGAAAGCATCAACGCAGAGTTGTCGGCCTCATTTAGAAGGCAGCGCATAACCAGCACGATGCTGACCACCGAGCAGACAACAATTGAGTTTCTCCGAGTGCTAGAAGAGCAGAAGTTCAAATCTGGTGATCATGTTGACTACTGGGATGGCGGACTCGATTAAAAAACGATGCAATCAACCACAGGAATCCTGTTTTTAAAGGTGCTGCTTTCTACTAAGTTTTTATATCCACTTTTTATATTTGAATAATAAACCTTTAAAATTAAATACCTTTTCTCAAAGTACTCGTACTTAAGTGTTAATTTTTATTACGTACTTATTTAAATTTACTTAAATATTATATATAAAAGAAATTGGCTTAAAAGAAATCCGAAGCCTTTAATCGTTTCGTTGGGATCTTCAGTAGATCGTCGGTGAGGGTGGATCTACCACTGCTGATCTGCTTGGGAGTATTAGCCCCCGACGACGTTGCACTTGGCGTCTTCTTAGGCACTGCGGCAACGCTCGGCTTCGTCACTCCTTTTCCACCGCTTAGTGGACTACATACTGGCGATGGCGTCATGATTGGTGTGCGTAAACCCAGCTTTGCTGTTGCCAGTCTTCGGGCAGCTGGTGACATCGAAGCCAAACGGTCCATATTTGAGCGTATAAATGGCGAACCGATATTCTTTCGCGCTGTATCCATTGCGCGCTGCTTCTGAGCACGCATCTTCTCACCGACTTTTTCAGCCAATGCCAATCCGATGGTCTCGCGACGTGAGCTCTCGTTTATTTTAAAAGATGGCCCTGTGTTCGGCCGCAGAGGTGTATCGGATCCATCAAGGCGAAACGGTGTACCCTCAATTTCACCCCAAGTCATTAGCGGTGAAAAGTCTTCACCCGGACGTGGAGAAGGCGTTTTAACCAAATCGAAACCGCGTATCTGAGGAGCTGCTGCGCCAGGATTCTGCACTGTGTGGCCGTCGACACCGATTTTGTTGCTTACAGCTTGCGATTTGACAGTCTCGGAGCCTGTCGACTGAATTCGAGACTCATCGAAGGGGTTGGAGGAAAGCCGTGTACTGTTGTGATTAATGACTTGCCGACGATTAACTCTCTCAATACGCTCCGTTTCAGTGAGATCCACACCGTCCGGTATGTACATGATAGAGTTTTTATTCTTGTAGTTCCACGTCTCAATCTAAAGCCATAATCGATTATTGATTATGCTGATCTGGTTAAATATACTACTTAGTTACCTTACGCATAGGATCGGGTACATCAAACTGCTTCTCGATGGAGGGCAATATCAATGCGCGTGCCAGCTTTTCTGCCGATAGCTGCTCTTCGTTGTAGAGCACGGCAAACTTTTGTCTTAAACGCTCCTCAGCTGTGTCAATGATTTCCTGGAAGCTGTAGTTGTCCTCGCTGGTAAAAGCCTGAAGAAATGAGTCCAAGGAGTGTTTTGTGCCAAGCGATTTTTTATCCACGCTGGCAGACGATGTATTCGATATAGTGGACTTAGGTGTATCAGAAGCATCGCCCAGTTTTTCGGCCGTGCCTGTAGCTCTAGGTGTGCAACTGGGTGCGTTGGTGGGCGTCTCAAAGGTGGCTGGTGTCATGGCTAAAATAGAATAAAAACTTAGAATTGATTGCATTAAAACTGCTTCTCAAACGTACATCTCACACTGCGTTCTGTGTGCTGCCTGCCGCTGTATTTTGCACGGATCTCTGCCATTTTCGCAAAGTCCTTGCGATCCACCGCATCGATGTATTCATTTTGTGCGTTTAGTTTATCCAAATCGGGGAAGAAATCACGTTGTATGATTTTTGAGAGTTCCTGGAACCGAAAGAATACCAAAGTTCATATATATGTAAATATCTCAGAGTACTCAGGACAACTTACTTCGATGTACTTTTCCTCTGTCAGTATTTTTGGCTTCCCTTTCTTAGATTTCACAGCCTCTCCAGGTTTCTTAAATTCCGCCACAGCTTCATCCAGCTTTTTTAGGTTCTCGATGGCTTTGCTGCCAGGTGTATCACACATTTTATTTTTAATGGAACGTTTTTACTTTCACAAAACAGTAAGTTTGTTTTACAATTTCCTGAAGATTTTTGGTTAAAAACAATCTGGAATGACAGTCAGCTGTTTTCTATTGAAAGTAATGCCAAACATTAGCTGTCTCTAGCGACATCTGTTAGCTAATAGCACTGAAATTACAGTGGTTGACTTTTTGATGCTCATGATTTTTTATTCAAAAATTAATTAATTAATGCAATAATTGTAATAATTTTGAAACTATTAAAAATAGACTCAAACTATTTTAAATTTCAATTTATGTTACAGTCACATTTTATTTAATTAAATGATTAAATTCATAAATAAATTAAACAAAAATCGAATCGGGAAGTCGAATTAATTGAGGTGTTATATTTGAAAGTGGTATAAGTCCATTTTTTCATGTATCGAGATATTTAAAGGTTTGCGTTTAAATTAATTTAAAAATATTGGCAAACTTTAATCAATCCGAGTGATGTTTTTAACACTAGCTATTAAATTTTATTATGAAATAATAATTTTTGAAAATATTTCAAAAAATAAAGGATTTTTTGAGCTCCAAATGGACTTATACCCTTCAAAAAAATCCATATTAAAAGAAATAAAATCAAGAGGAAATTTAGATCCATATTTGTATAGACATTAGTTTCACTGAAATGGATTTTTTAATGTAAAAAATTAAAATTAATATAAAGGCAACTAAACACACGAATCACCAAGTTTATTAAGGATTAATTTCAGTAATATTAAAAAGACGATATAATTAAATGTAAATTTCTTTGTCAAGATAACTAAAAATATAAAAAAATTATATTTTAAACTTATTTCTCTTTACAGTTAGCATAGTGAAATATTCATGGTAAATAGGTGGTATGTAAGACAGCGAACTCATCATATCGTATTTCCATCTTGCAACATAGTCATTTTTCTGAGGTTTCCTTGTTTTTCAAATAAAAGAATTGCTTTAAATGGAGCATTTTCTTCCATACTAGTTCCTACTAGTTTTTACTAGTAAAAATTTTGGAAAATCAATAATAATTGCAATTAGGACTTGTTTTAATTATAATTATTAGGAATGGACTTATTCCGCTTTCAAAAAAAATATTTTTGTGATAACATTTTATAGTCGACTGCTTTTGTTGACTTTATAACAAAATTGTACTCCACTATGATTATAGTTATGATTATAATTATGGAAATAATGTGTCTATATCTTACTAAAATTAGCATTAACTCATTTCACATATATTTCAAATATAACAGCTCAATTATAAAAATCACCTAATTATTTTATTTATATGACTAGCTATACGTAATACGTTCAACTACATACCAAGTCAAATAAAATGAAAGAATAAATTAAAACTAAAAAAATAAAACCTTTGTATTTGTAATAATACAATAATAACATTAATTATAATGCACACATCTTTAACTACATCCACACATACACTAACGTCTTTTTTAGTTTAGTAATTTTCATATCACAATAATTTACAATAATATTTAACTAATTTATTTATATATTGTATAAATAAAAAGAAATATTTCAGCAAAATAATTATATAATGTAATTTATTATTATTATAATTCATTTTATTATTATTAGCATTAATTAGTTCAAGAAATCCATACACACACTCACACACACACACACCTGTTATCCTGTGTTGCGGCAGAGAACAGACAGAAGTAGATGAAAAATTATTAAAACAACAATAGCAAATGCTCGCACTTGTACTAAATGAACATTGAAAATTTATTGCTGCCGCTTCCCTTTCCTGCTGATGAAAAATTGGGAAAACGAATTTCCCATCGAACGAAATAAATCGCAACTTGAGTGCAAACAGATTTGTTTATTTTGACCCAGCCGTCATTTGTCACGCTGCAATCGTGAGCAAGGATCGTGTTCGTTGCGGCACCCTGCTGAGTGGCTGCCAAAATGATTTGATGTCGCATCCTATGTCAAAATCTAGGACTCAAGCAGAAACAGGCACTTGTTTTGTTTTCCTTCATTTAAACGTAAATGCGATGGAGGTGCAATCGAGGCAAGGCAAGATTATTGGCTAAAAACCAAATTATAATAATAATTGGCGAATTATATATAATTGGTTGGCATAATACGAATTAAGTTGGCCTTCAACGATTTGGTTAGTAGGCACAAAAATTGAGTGCTTGCACAAAAATTATTACGGCGCACAAGTGCCAAAATTTTGGTGCCTTCAACGATTTGGTTAGTAGGCACAAAAATTGAGTGCTTGCACAAAAATTGGCGCACAAGTGCCAAAATTTTGGTGCCTTCAACGATTTGGTTAGTAGGCACAAAAATTGAGTGCTTGCACAAAAATTATTACGGCGCACAAGTGCCAAAATTTTGGTGCCTTCAACGATTTGGTTAGTAGGCACAAAAATTGAGTGCTTGCACAAAAATTATTACGGCGCACAAGTGCCAAAATTTTGGTGCCTTCAACGATTTGGTTAGTAGGCACAAAAATTGAGTGCTTGCACAAAAATTATTACGGCGCACAAGTGCCAAAATTTTGGTGCCTTCAACGATTTGGTTAGTAGGCACAAAAATTGAGTGCTTGCACAAAAATTATTACGGCGCACAAGTGCCAAAATTTTGGTGCCTTCAACGATTTGGTTAGTAGGCACAAAAATTGAGTGCTTGCACAAAAATTATTACGGCGCACAAGTGCCAAAATTTTGGTGCCTTCAACGATTTGGTTAGTAGGCACAAAAATTGAGTGCTTGGAACCTTTGAATCTTTAGTCCGTACTGGACTGGTATTCTGTGCACAATTGTACACAGCGCGCGCCATCTACTGGTGAAATTTCGGACAAGAAAACTGCTGTAATTATTGAAATGCCAACTAAAACTATGGACATTTTAAATATTGCTGCGCCTTTGGAGTATCCCCAACATTAAAACAGAAATTAATTCAGGCCTGTAGAAGCCGAGATATAATTAACGATTATAACAGGCGTAAAAACCTAAAACCCGTGTAAAAAAAAAACACATATATAATGTGTTTTTACACAAGCTTAATTTTTAAAGAAAATTTAGTATTGGCATCCCTGGTCGTAACTCGTTGGTACGCTCGTTGCTGTGCGCGTTGCTTCGTTGTTTGAGAATTCATTTTACGTTTGGACCAGAGATAATGAGATAAGACACTTCGTTTTCGTCGCAAAACACAATGGCATTTTCACTAACACTACGATAAAAAATTGTGATTTTGTGCAAAAAACTTGTACTTCGCTGTGAAAAACTTGTACTTCGCTGCAAAAAACTTGTACTTCGCCGAAAATAAATTGATCGCATGAACGCATGCAATATATCTTTTTCAGGGGTTCGTTTATGAAACGTCAAAACAAATAAATAAAAATATTATCCTTTTTATATGTGTAAAATATATATAAAACATAACTCCACGTTCCGTATAATGGTAATTAATATATGCTTCCATATTTTACCAAGTATTGGTTGTTTATTTCTCATTTTTACTTTGGTATAAAGTAGTCGCTGTGCTGATGTTTTGTTGCAAATACGAAGTTGTTCGCCTATTGCCAAAAAAAATTACCATTAATAAATCCAGAATGGTCGCATTTATATTTTTTCATTAATTCTCTAACATTTTTGCAAATGAAGTATTGTTATACTTCTTTGATGCACTTGGGGGGTTAAGCATCCGTTGGCACCTACCATTTTAGGTTTGGGAAACTTCACCACCTTTGTTTATATATGGTGAAATATATATTTTAAAAGCCAATGGCCTTGGCTATACGCAGTATCTTGCGAAACGATTGAATTCAGTTCGTTTGAGAGATAGGAAGAAAGACAAAAGTCTATACTCTAGTATCGAGTGTAGAGAATTTTTGAAACGAAAATGGACCCAGCTGCCTTAAACACAATCAGGGACGCAAGACGCAGATTCATTTTTTAACTGTCAAAATTACACGGGCGCTTATGGAGATCGAGAAAAAAGTTTGCTTTCCATTTTGCTTCCCTAATTTGCTGCCTAAATTTGCGTCCCGCATCCGAGCTAATTCTAATTTTGACGGAAGCAAAAACGTTCTTGTTCTTCTTATTTGTTTGTGTTTGTTTACATTTCATTCTTTATTCTATTTCAGCTGCTGTAAAATTATCTGAGTGTTTGTCTGTTGCTTTTTTTATTATTATTCTGTATAACATATTATTTAAATGTATTTTAAATATATTTTAATATAGATAAAAATAAATAAACTTCGAGAATTTTGGGGTAGAATGAATCTATTGTTTTCTACTGTCAAATTTTTGACATTTCATACTTCTGCTTCCCGAAAATGCTTCTCTGCTATTTAAATCCGAAATCTGTTTAAATCCGAGCCATTTCTTGCGTCCCTAACTTGGATCTGCGTCTTGCGTCTCTGATTGTGTTCAAGGCATGTTTCTCAGTTTCTTTGCACGCACACAAGAAAGCAGTTGTCAAAGGAAAGAAGAGCAACATAGTTTGCCGAACTCGTGTTCATATTTTCTCTCACTCTGGCCAACATTTGGATATTCAGTAAATTTCACACACACTTTGGCATCACATGTTTACAACTTTTGAAACCATATGAGAAACCACAGTGTGTAGCCACCGATGGTATCGACATACTAGTAGTGAAACCGTTCGAAAAGAGATTGCGTCTAGCCAAGCTGATTTCATAACTTAATGAATCCGTGGTGAAACATGAAACAGCTGATTTTTTCAACATACTGAAAGACAGAAAACAAAAACAACAATATGGTATCTCTCACGTATAGTGTACATGAATTCAACAGCTCATAAAAAATAGACGTCAAACCGATTTTTGAAGCGGCGAATTCGAAGTGTCCTATCTCATTATCTCTGGTTTGGACTAGGTCAGGTAAGCACGTGTTCCTCATTTCTGTACTAGTGATATTTCAGGAAATTTTACAATAAATTTACATTAAATTTTTACAGCTCTCTGAGCCTCATTTGCAGTTTGAGAATTCATTCATTCAGGTAAGCACGTGTTCCTCATTTCTCTACTAGTGATATTTCAGGAAATTTTACATTAAATTTTTACAGCTCTCTGAGCTGTGTTGTTGTTATTCGTATTTAATTTTTTATTTTACTTGTTAATTGTTTACAATTCTTTGTATTTTATTGCTCTTGTTTACAGAATAAATGGAGAAAAAAAGCGTTGCGAAAACCGGCGCCGCCCCAAAACGCTTATTCATGAAGAGGGGTATGTCGGTTATCGACGCCCAAAATCAAGTCGAGGCTCGCCGCGTTTTGGGTAAAATATATTAATAAAGAATTGTAATACTTATTAATATTAATTTTTATTTCATAGAAGCGGAGGAGGAGAGAAAGAAAACGAGAGAAGAAGAAGCGGCACAAAGGGAAAATAGGAGAATGTCTTTGGTGCACGCATTTCACGAATTTGCAATCCAGCTGTTGGATGTTAAAAAGGAGGATGCCAACGAAATAATTGTTGAGACACAGAAAAGAATAACAGCAGCAATAACAAAGAATTCAGCAAAGAAATCATGTTTAAAAACCCCAACTAATCCATGTTGAAATGAAACTCTGTTGCGTTGTTGATTTGTTTCTTTAATACTTTGAATTTTCGACTCATCGCAACTGTAAGAAGAAATTAAGAATTAATTGTTAAGAATTAATTCTTCAAATTAAAAAACAAAACAAAGTAAAAAAACTTAAAAAATATGCAAATGCATATTAAAACAATAAGTGTGAAAGCATACATTTGTTCATATGCATGTAAATAAATATTAAAAGTACATATAAAATATATTTGTTAAAAAAATCAGTCATTATATTTGTTGGTTAAGGAAATCAGTCATTAGGCATTGGCGTGTTTTGTTTTGCAGTTCAATTTCCACCGCCTTTTCTTGAATAGATCTCAATAGAAGTGTTTGGGAAATTTCAATATTGTTTTCAACAGCCCATTGAATACATGTGTCAAAACATTTTATCGCATCTTCATGTTTAACTTTTGGCAACGGATTCGAAGGAACTGCAATTTGGTCATCATCGCTATCATTATCTTGCTCAATTTCTTCATCTCGGTCAATCATATTCAATCATATTCATACTCAAAAACTGACACTATTCGTACTATCGAGTAGTAAAAAAATTTTGTATTCGTACTATAGAACTGACAATGCAACAAAATTGGACATTCGTAGAAACGAAAGTACGTACTATTGGACGTCTACTGTACTTATGAATAATAAACTGATCACTATACTGTCGAAAAACAGTAAAAAACCTTTTTGCGAACAGTTTCTAGCCTCGTAAATCAATTGTCGTCTAGTTATTAGTTTTGGTTAGTTATTATTTACATTTATTTTCCACATATTGCAACATTTTCATTGAGAATTACGGAGTTTATTTGTATTTCGATAATCAAAATAGAAAAAGCCTTTAAAAATCGTTCAATTTTAAAATCGTTTATGTATTCTAGTATAAAATGTAATCTAGTATAAAATGAATTGCAATTTTAAGAAATTTCAAAGGTTTTCTGTACGAATAAACCAAACTAATGATTTTATTTATTTTTATTTAAGTTTTGCGAATTTCACTTAAAATTTATTGCATTTCAATAATTTTTCACCTAAAATTAGTACATATAGTATCAAAAATAAAGGTTTTTATCCAAAAAGAATTTAATTTCATTTATATTAAATTTTTATTTTATAATAGAATTTAAAGCTAAATATTTTCCAGATTTAAATATTTAATTCAATATAAAAATGTGTCAATATACAATATTATTAAAAAATATTTGAAATCTCTTTGAAATTCCAGACGTTTTTTATTTTAATCTTATCTTATATGAATTACGTGCGTACGCATGTATATAATTTTTAATAGATTTAATATACGTAATAGTTTAATTTTAAATTTGTGATGAATCTTTATAAAGTTCATGATGAATGAACTAATAACAATATAGAATAGCAGAATAACAATAACATTTAGTAAGTAGATATCACTAACTTCATGACATGTTGACTTTGAATTCAAAAATACTTGAATGACGACATTATTTTTAATATTATTGATAATAATCCTTCTCCTATTTTAAAGGAGAAAAAGGAATTCAAAATTTAATCATTAAAAAGCGGATAATTAAATGATATTCTTCGGCAACATTATTTAAACAGATCTTCGTTAAATACTACTAAGTGACGTCGTTATTAAATTATAAATGTATGTCATTAGTTATTATTATTAAATATTTAAGTGTATAATTAAATATGAATCTCGACGAATGCACTGTTGGAATTTGAAGAATGTAGGTGTGATCCAAGTTCAAAAATTAGATACGCATCATTATCATCTGCTAGCAGAATGATAGCCACCAACTATTAGAAATAAAAAAAGGATTTTATTATTATATCATTGATGAATATTATTTATCATTAGAAACTCATCGGTATTGAAAATGGACCATTACCACGCCTACTTTTTCTAGTGAATATAAATTCATCCATGCTTATAGCTCAATTCCGCAGCTTTCGAATTTGCGGTTGAAATTTTGTCCAGAAGTCATCTGTCTCTGACCAAAAAAGACTACCACAAATTAGCGTGGTCCGCCTACTAATTAAATAAAATTCGATTACAGGAGAACGAATAGAGATATTTTCAACAAATTTGGCACGAATATTCTCTGTCATCACAGGCTATTTAAGATTGAAAAGGAAAAAATTAGACCATTGCCACGCCTAATTTTTAAGTAAACGTGTGTAGGGTATATGAACTTCGGCCAGGCCGAAGTTAACACTCTTTCTGGCTTTCTGTCCCTTTCCGTTTTGCTTTTCTTTGTTCGTGTGGATAATTATTGCGAGTATTGCGATATGCAAGTATAATGAAAATCATCCTTATTATTGTTTTAAAATGCTTTAGTTTGCTATTGACTAAATAATTGATTACAATCTATTTTCCTCTCTTTAAGCACTATACAACGAAACTAGTTCTATAAATATTTATAAGCATTATTCGATATATGGTATATGTAACGTATACCTACATATGTAAATACAAAAAATGACGGAGTCGTAAGGCAGAAAAAGTTTGTATTGTAAAAAAATATGTAACCTTTTAAATTAAATAACTATTTAAGTAGAGAGTCTTTTCTTATATATAACATTGGTATATTTTATAAATTATTTCTTATTAATATTAAAATAGTTTTAATTACGTTTTTCATTGAAAAATTAAATTTAATTAATAGAAACACGCCGGTCCAAGTTCAACTCGGAACTGTTGTTCTACATCGCCAATGTCCCGGATGGCAATATCGACAATTGGCAGCCTCTGTGATTTCTCAGTTTTGTATGTGATCACGGTTTTGGCCCATTTATTGGAACGGTACTGAAAAACAATTAGCAAAAAACGAATTTATTTCGTGGCATTATGATAATGAAGTGTAAGCTGGCATTACGATAGTGAAGTGTAAGCGGTAGTGACATTTTTACCTTGCATTCATCCAAATCAGCGTCGAAGCGCAAACGTTGAGGGCCTCTGGGAGTCAGCTCTGCATCGTTCCACGAAAGCAACTTCAAACCATTTCTAAAATTGGTATTTACTATTAATTGATAGTCAACACTTTAATTGGTTCAGCATAATCGACGGCGATCTGTCGCAATCAATCTGTCTCTATATACCTCCTTCCTCTTACCTGTAGGAATTCTTATCCTCATGAATGTATGCCACGGTATTCCGACAATGGAACGTAATGCTTTGGGACGCCTTGGCCGAGAGGAGTTGTAAGAAACCAAGCTGATTGGAGTCGGTTTTGTATGTGATCTTCATGCCACCTGGCATTTCACTCAGCCAAACCTCTCGCTCCTTCCCGTCATAGCTCAGGGTTGTTGATTGTTTCGGTTGTGGAATTATGCAGGTTGCTCGCGTCTCTGCTTCGCAGTGGACCATAATCGCATCGCGTGTATCGCCTTCATTCGGATCGATCCAGTATTCTCCCGACTTGTATTCTGGATAGGCAGCGAAGAGATCGCGACATGTTTTCGCTGGAGCTGTCTCTTGACCGTTGGGCCTGAGAAGCCGCTGAAAAGAAGCTTTGAGATGCTCGAAGGCTTTTATAACCAAAGCATGTTTCTCTTCGTCTGGGAGTCCTTCAGTGAATATATTTTGCGGCTGATCATCTAGAGTGTCAACACCTTTCGTTTGGCCTTGTTGAAGAAGAGTTGCTAGTGCCGCTGCATCATATCCTAATGTTTCTCCAGGAGGACCCGGCGGTCCAGGTGGTCCTGCAGGTCCTACTGGACCAGTCTTGCCATCGCTGCCGCTGAAGCCTCGTGGGCCTGGTTGACCTGGTGCTCCTTGTGGTCCTGGATTGCCGTCTCTTCCCTGAGGTCCTCGCATTCCAATGTCTCCTTGCTTACCTGGCTGCCCTGGTACACCAGGGTTTCCCGTGTCACCTTTAAGACCAGGGACACCTGGCATGCCTTGCAAACCGATGAGCCCACGATGTCCTTTAATACCTTTTGGTCCAGGTTCACCAGTTTCTCCCTTGGGACCTTCAGCTCCAGGCGGTCCAGCTTTCCCCCTTAATCCCATTGGACCTTCGACTCCTGGCAAACCAGTTTCACCTTTAGCACCTCTTTCTCCAGTTGAACCTGTGGGACCCGTGGAGCCTGGAGGTCCTGGAAGTCCGGGAAGTCCTGCTGCTCCTTGACTTCCGGGGAACCCTTGCGGTCCTTTATCACCAACACGGCCCATTATACCAGGTGGACCTTGTTTTCCTGGCGGACCTTCTGGACCAGATTCGCCTAGCGGTCCTGGTGATCCTGGTAAACCTAGAAAAAAACAAATATTTTAAATTCGCTTTCCTTTTTAATTTTTCTTTCAAATATAAGAAACCTGTTAATCCTTGAAGTCCTGGTTCTCCATCTTTTCCTGGTTTTCCTGGTTGTCCTGGTTCTCCAGCTACACCCCTAAGTCCACGTAAACCCGTTGCACCTGGGGGACCTGGAATTCCTGGCAGTCCACGTTCACCGGTATTGCCAGGTGGCCCAAGACTGCCAGTTGGACCCGGTGAACCGTCATTCCCAGTTTCGCCCTTTTGTCCTTCTACACCAGGAGGACCCTGTAAGCCTTGCGCCCCAGTTGCACCAGGCCTGCCGGTTTCTCCCGGATTTCCTTTTATTCCGGGAGGTCCGACAGGTCCAGGTAAACCCTGGCTTCCAGGATGGCCCTTTTTGAGAGACCATGTTAGAAGATCTAATATTATGTTTAATAATTAGATACTAACTGCTTGTCCTTGATCTCCAGGCCGTCCGGGAAGTCCGCTTAATCCGGGCTCTCCTCTTAATCCCGGTTCGCCGCGACCTCCTTTTAACCCAGTTAATCCGATCGCACCTTGCATCCCTGGCTCACCTACAGGTCCTTGTGGTCCTAGATTGCCTTGTTCACCTTTTATACCCATAAAACCCCGATCTCCTTTTGCACCAGGCAGACCAACTAATCCTGGCGCTCCCGCAAAACCAGGTGGTCCCTGTGGTCCAATTTGACCTCTCTCCCCAGGAGCACCTACAGCTCCTTGTTCGCCTGGAATACCCTGATTTCCCTGCTCACCTTGGTCTCCATGCTCGCCAGGTGCACCCGGTGGCCCAACATTTCCCTGTAGTCCTCGATCTCCGACTCGACCAGGTGCACCCTCGGCACCCGTAACTCCAGGACTTCCACGTTCTCCTTTCTCACCCGCAGGACCTGGCTGCCCCCGAGCTCCCGGCAGACCCAGCATACCAGGTGGACCCATATGACCTTTCATGCCAGGATTTCCAGGTAAGCCCTAAATATACAAAAGTTATTGGTTAAAGAGCATAGTATTGAATAGGAAGAAAAAATAATATTTTCACTAAATTTACCGGTGGCCCATCATTGCCAGTTGATCCTGACTCGCCTCGTTCTCCTGGTGTTCCCGGTTGACCTACCGGGCCGCGTTCTCCTGGATAACCTCTTTCTCCCCGTAGGCCTGCTAGTCCAGTTGGTCCTTGCGGTCCTGGTGGACCAGGTTGACCATCTTTTCCTGATACACCCGGAGTTCCGGCTACGCCTGGCACACCTTGGAATCCTCTAGCCCCTTCAGGTCCGGGTTCTCCTCTCTCACCGTCTTGACCCTGGGGTCCAGGAGGACCTTGAGCCCCAGGGAGACCATCTTTTCCATTATCACCCTTAGGTCCAATTGGACCAGCAACACCTGGTTCTCCGTCTTTGCCTGGTTCTCCAGTAAATCCTTTATCACCAGGAATTCCCATGGGGCCTGGTAAACCTTGTAAACCCTGCAAACCTTGCTCGCCCGATTTACCATCAGCTCCAGGTAGACCTCGTTCGCCAGTGGGTCCAGCTCGTCCTGGCGCTCCAATTCTTCCAGGTAATCCCCGCAGACCTTGTACACCAGAAACACCAGGAGGACCCAGATCCCCCGTGCTGCCCTTAATGCCACCAACTATTAGAAATAAAAAAAGGGGTTGTAATTAGAAATTCTATTTTTCCAAATAGTTTCATTTATATTATATAAAATTTACCAATTTGTCCAAGCTACAGCTTGTAAAGGTGTCAACATTTCGGTTTGCTCGCTTCTGTGAGTTCGCTTAGTCTTGTGTACAGTCCTGTCAGTCTATGTGACTGTACATGTTCTCAACAGACATTAACAAGGAGTACAAACTCTTGTAGTCAAAGTCAGGCTCCTCGAAACAAGCCATTACTTCATGGTCCATTAATGTAAAATCAAATCGAATTAATGTAGTAATTATTTTAAGTCTACATTTTCATGATATCTGTTATATTTAAGCAAGCCACTTCCTTATCTACTGTTTTTCGTGACTTGTATGCCGAATTTGACCACATGCCTTTTACATCAGGTAAATCAATACACGCATGTTCCTGAGTGTCTACGCCAATCCTGAAATGTAGAGAAAATTGCGATTGAAACCCATTTACATAATTGCTTTTCAGATGAGAAACGTATTATACCTAGCTACCAGAGAACTGGTCTGGAATAGGTGACAGTGTTAATCACCATGCCTGTTCTGCTGTTGATTTGATCAGTGCGAGTTTTATTATTGGGAATTCTGTTTTTTCCGTATTAACACCTACCTTGAAAGTGGGTGGTACAACGGCATGCATGATAACTGTCCCATGAAACACGTGATAAGCAATTGCATAATCTTCCATATTCTGTTTGGGATTGGGCACACTGAGACTAATAAACTTCTCGTTTAAATTCTGCTCCAGCACCGTCTTGTTGTTGTTCGGGTTGGAGTACAACACGTATGTCAATTCAAGAAGATAGTAATCTAAGTGCAAAGCAAGAAGCTTGTGTCCCAATAGATTCTTTTTCCACGTCATACTTCTAAGCCACTAAAAGTCACTTTGGCACGTAAAGTGATTCCAGATCGATAGAAAATTTGACCGTTGATAATCTAAAAAAAATAATAATAAATGTTATGAAGTTGAAAGTAGTATTACGTAGAAATTTGTTAATCTTAAAAAAAATGTATAAATCTTACGTACTCTTAATTGACAGATTTCTGCTTGTTGTTGCTCTTGCGATGGTAAATTTACTACATCCACTAAAGTCTCTCAATATTAACCGTTTCGATTATTTAGTGACACATTTCAATGAACACGTTCCGAAATGTTTAGTACACTGCAAATTCAAATGCAAGATTACACTTTTTGTTAAATATTTAAATTGAAAATAAAAACCCAAACTTACCGTTCTGGTGGTGGTACCGATGGATATAATTGCATAAAGCAATCAATTAGAAATTTATTGCCTTTTAGTAGAGGAAAGATTTTAGCTGCAATCTTTTTGATTGTTACATCATTCTCTTCAACTAACTGATTGATGCAATTATAAACCTTTATGCTTAGAGCGCGTTGAGTATGAAAGTATATATTGAACTTATTGATTCATATTTGTGCGTCAGATGGAAGTGAGAAGTGAGAAGAAAATATCAGGCAATTCAAGCAATAATAAGTGCTCCAATTTCTAAGAATAAAGACGATAATAAGAAAACCGAAACTTACAAGAAAACCTATGACATTTATATGAATCTAAGCTTACTTTCTGTGACTTCATCGTGTTTAGGATCAATATTTTTGTGACAGAGAAGTTTCAATCCATAGAAATCAGATATTTTAAGGTGCTTACAATCTTTCTGAACTTGTGATGACTGATCATTCAATGGTTCCACAACAGGTACCTAAGAACTGCTGCCGGCGTCGTAGTTGTAACGATTTACTAACTGCTTTATGCATTCCAAATACGATGCTCGTGCAATGTTTCGGTCAGCGGCAGCCCGACCCCTTTTCATGACCTGAAAATTTATTTGGAAATATGATTAAAAGTACATAAGCAAAAAACCAACTATACTTACTAAAAGAAGCGGAGTACCGAAGTTGTGCGGCGGATGCCAGCCCAGGTGTTTCTCTTGGAGAGTATGATTGGAGGTGGCAGAGTCTCACTCTCTAACGACGAAAAAGAGCAGCGATGTCGACGATATTCTATTCGACGAACTCTCATATTAAAATGAGAGATTCAGTTTGAATATCTGTGACGTTTTCGAGAGGGGGATATATCTCTTATGTGAGAGAGCGATGTCACTTTTCCCACATCAAATTCAATTTGATGTGGAGTGTCATGCTCGAGATCCTCGGTCACAACTTCGCCGACTCGCTTTTCAAGCTCATTTAAGTCGTGTAACCACATATCAGTTTCAGACTTGTTCTGAACACTGATAAACTCCGCCCATTTGTCATTTTTCCGCTTAATCAATTCTCTCTTATCCGCCCCAGAAAGAGAGATAAGCGGCATTCTCACGAGGTAATCAAAATCGGTCTTAATGGCAGGGACATTTTCATTCGTAACGCAATGTTGCCACTCCTTTACAGGATCTGACAAATAACCTAACTTTTTCAAATTGGCTGTTATTAATTCCATAGAATTATTGATACATATCTTGTAATGTTGTGTATGTATAAATTGTACTTGCTGAGTTAACTGTTTGAATTCAGCTTTTAATTTACCCAGCAAGTAAGCTTTTCGTTTGTTATACAATTCTTTGCGAATTTTGAAGAATGCGGACAATATGTCGAGAGGCGAACAACATTCTGTAAATTGTCCTTCGTCATTGATATAATTCATATCAAAAGTGGTCATTGTTGAATTTAATTTCAACACACGATGGAAATCGCCATTATTCTCTTGTATACGTTTGAAATCGTGTGGAGTGAAAGTTAGGACAAAGCTAACGGTATCTTTGGAAGATTTATTTTCATATTTAGTAATGAGTGGATATCTATCACTCAACAATTTCTTTAAAACCGTATTTTCGTACTTTGTCGGCCAAGTGCCTATGGGCAACTCCGTAATTTCAATTACGTTTTCTTTGAGAATTCGAACATTTCCGGTACAAATGTAATGACCATCGCAAATATAATTAATTTTACCTTTAAAATTATTGTAATGAGGAAGCATTTGAATTGGATCTTGATTGCTAAGCAATCGTTTCAAATTAATTATTATATCTTTAACATTATAGTTGAAGATATTGGTACTTACACCATTAGCGAAACCTTTAGCACCATTAATCAAAATGAATGGTATTATTGGTACATACCATAATGGCTCTTCTGAACCGAAATTCTTTTTCAACAATGGTTCATCCAGTGGATGAAAAATGAGCCGTGTCAGTTCTGACATCTGAATGTAACTATAGCGTGCAGCTCCAGCGTCTTTACCAGCTTCAGCTCGTGTTCCCGAATTACTAATTGGCTCCAATAGGTTTAAATTATTGGAGCCAACATAATTGCGAGATAAGCATGTAATCACGGAAAGCAAGTGTTCTTCACCGTGGTGGTATTCGGTAAAATCTGCTGTGTTACTAGCCAACTGTGACACTTTTTTTGGCAACGTGTAGTCATTGTTGAGACATGTGCACAAGACTTTTCTTTGCACAGGTTTCAGTCCATCAACTAATGAAGGTATGTTACGCTGGATGAAGGAATAGCAGGATGCTGCATATTCGATATGAAAGAATTCTGTGCACGTTACGGATCTAGTTTCACCTTTGTACAAATAAGGTTCCACTTCACCTGTGCGTTTGAGTTCATGAAGTTTTTTTGAATAATCCTTCATCCAATTTAAGCGTGCCTCCCGGCATGCGGCGAAAGCTACATTAAAAATATCGACATCACCATCGGTGTATGTAAACGACATTATTTTTCTATTGAAATTTTCAAAAATTTCCTTCATGTCAGCTGATGAAAATGAACTGATACCTTTGTGATATTTGATGCAAAAAGTTTCAAAATTTGGTGTACCCTTTTTCCATTCCACATATTGTGGAATGGAATAGAAAACTTCCTTTTCATTATTTTTTGTAGCAGTGATTAATGGAGTAATCACTTGTTCTATAAAGCCAATTTTAAGGAGATTAGGCCAGAAATATTGAAAATAATTTAGTAAAAGTGCTTTGATGTGAGAACCATCATAGTCTTGGTCAGTCATTAGCACTAATGTGCTGAATTTGAGCTCTTTTAATTGCTCTTGACTATCGTAAGTATTTTCATACTTAAGACCTACGACTTCGCACAATTCACTATATATTTCATTACTTTTTACGAATTCAACTAAGCCCTCGCGCACATTCATCGGCTTACCACGAAGTGCGATTGCGCGATATTTTTCCCATCCAATTACGTCTATGAAAGGCGTAATTGAATTTAATGCCGATTTACCTTCGGTGAGAATGAGATGACGGGAATCATCATCTCCGTGAGAAATTTCAATCTGTTAGAATAAAATTCAATTAATTAATTTTAAATTTTAAGTGTATTTATTTTGCCCATTTACAATACCAACGTACACACCATAAGAAACAATACTTTAGAAAAATTTCTTTATGGTATCCTTACTTGTTCGTGATTACAACAGACAGATAGACAGACGGATGGACAGACAGACAGAATTGGTCAGCGAAAACATCTCTCTTTAAATGCACCCGCATGTTTTTCTTAAGGAGCAGTTTTTATATTAAAAAAAACATTTATTATTATTATTTTAAATTAAATATATGTATATAAATATAAACCTAAAACGGTGCTGTGTTGGAATCGTCTCGAACTTAAGCACAAATGAGTCCAGATGCAATAAATAAAAAAAATTATTATAAAAAAACTAGAAAAAAAAATAACCGAAATCCAAATTTCAGGTAGTCATTAATTACTTCGTAGCGAACGTTCGCGAACGATTGATATTCAATCTTCGCTAGGTTTACAATTGCGATTTTGAGGGAACGTTCTTTCCTGTTTAAAAATTCTTCGCCAGAAACTCGTTTTAAACGAGCGCTCGTTAACAATATATTACCTGCGCTCGCGACGCAATTCAATACAATCGCTTTGTGCTCCGAGCATTAGATCGTTTGTGAGTGAGTAAAAGGGTTCTGCTCGCTATGTTCTTACGTTCGTTCGTGAAAACTCGAATTATGATTGTATTTTTGAAGAACGAAAAGTGAGTGCAATTGAATTTTAATCGTTTGTCACACCCTGATTGTTAGCCACCAACTATGGATTTTATTTTTTCACGAAAACATCTCGCGTATAAATACCTAAAAACCATTTTCAGGATTTTTCAAAATGCATCCTCTGACGGTCCAAAAAAGGACATCAATTGATAAAAATACACCAACAATGCTATGAATTTTTGTCATGTGTCAAAGAATATATGTATTACAATATATTATTATAATATTAAAAACAGAGTGCTCAAGTGCTACGAGATTGTAAATTAATAGTTTGGGATGAAGATACAATGGCACATAAAACCCGCTTCTATGTACTGAACAAAACTCTAAAAGATATTACAGTGAACGATGACATGGCTCACCAATTCTCCATACTACTCCTGCAAATAGGAAACGGAGAATATCCTGATAAAGAATATTCGTGACAAATTTGGAAAAAATATCTCGTTTCGTATATTCGAATATATATTCGTTCTCCTGAAATCGAGTTTTCTTTAATTAGTGGGCGGACCACGCCCATTTTCGGTGATCTGTTTTGGTCAGATACAGTGGACTTCTGGACAAAATTTCAACCTCAAATTCGTACTACAAGCTGAGAAATTGAGCAATAAGTATGGATGAATTTATATTCATCATAAAAAGTAGGCGTGGTAATTGTCCAATTTTGCCAATTTTCAATAGCGATGAGTTTCTAATGATATACAATATTTGTGCCAAGTTTGAAGAAGATATCTCTATTCGTTCCCTTGTAATCGTGTTTTCCACAGACGGACAGACGGACAGACAGACAGACAGACGGACGGACATGACTAAATCGACTCAGGAGGTCACGCTGATCAAGAATATATATACTTTTCTATACCTGTCACGCCTCCTTTCATTCGTTACAAACGGAAGCAGTAAGTGAATATATCCTATTCACTTCGTGTGTAGGGTATAAAAACGATGCATACTCTGAGGCATTTAAGAATTATAGTTCTATTGACAAATTTAATTTAATTTCACAGGAAACATCGTTCTGGCACCTCTGACATATTTATACATTATGTTTTGAAGGGAGAACGAATTGTATTGCACAATTAAGGGCGTATTTTTAATTTAAACAATTATTAAGAATTATTTACAATTTTAACAATTTTAAAATTTTTAACGATTATTAACAAATTTAACATTTTTAACGATTATTAACAAATTTAACATTTTTAACGACTATTAACAAATTTAACGATTATTAACAATTTTAATAATTTTAACAATTTTAACAAATATTTTTAAACAATTATTTAAGAATTTAATTTCAAAGAGGGGTGCTTGAACCTCATGTGTGCCTTTTCACCGCAGCCTTGCCGAAATCGTCCTGTACAATATTTGCATGAAATCCATGGACATGTGTGCACCCGCATGTGTTTCCTTATGCCCCTCATATTTTTGAAAAATTTCGGGCACAAGTCGCACTTAAATTTTCCCTTTAATTATTTATTTATTTAACAAATGTAAAATAAATATAAAATTGAAGTACTAAAATACCTTCCTATTTATTACGAAATAATGTTCAAAATTACACCTCTAAATTGAAAGCCCCTTATTTTAGGGCAGCGGTCGGGGAAATTTTGTAAAAATTACCCCAAAAATTTACAAAAACAACACAGAATTTGAGAGTGTCAAATCTCTTAATCTCTGGTTAACCCTTGCGTAGAGTAAAAAAAAAATTCATAATTATCCCATTTTTTTCATGTGGGGTAATTGATCCCGGTTCCCCGACCGCTGTTTTGGCGATGCCTAACAAAAAAAACAAGTACACATGTACATTAAACTATGTTTTTTTTAATTACCTGACTTGGAGGCTGGTCTACAACAGTTGGAGGCTGGTCTACAACAGTTGGAGGCTGGTCTACAACAGTTGGAGGCTGGTCTACAACAGTTGGAGGCTGGTCTACAACAGTTGGAGGCTGGTCTACAACAGTTGAAGACTGGACTTGGTTTAATTGTTCCCATACTTCTGTTTCAAACGGGTCCAAGTCTTCAGTCGCCACCTCCGGCGCCACCTCCGGCATCACCTCCGTCTCCACCTCCGGCATCACCTCCGGCACTACCACCATCTCCACCTCCGTCTCCACCTCCGGCATCACCTCCGGCACTACCACCATCTCCACCACCGTCCCCACCTCCGGCACGGAATTCAAAATGCCATCTATAAAAGATTTGGTTTTTTCTTCTAAGTCCGGAATGTCATTTTTAACCGCGTAGCGGAGCAAGTCCGTTGCATTTTTTCGGCTAATTGAGTCAAATAATTTGGCGCAGCAAATGGCATATAAATTTGGGAGCTGCAATTGCTGCGCCACCGCAATCAGCTCCAAACATGTATCGTACTTGACTACGCCGATCTCCTGGTGGTACATATACTTTCTGAGCACGATGAGTGAATCGCCGCTCGCTGGCACAGCGAGTTCCGACGCATGGTCTTTTAGCACCACATATGCTGATTTCAGCACTATACGATGCGCCGGAACTCTGTAAAAAAAATTTTCATTATTTCAAGTAAAATTAAAAATTTGAAAAAAAAATTACCTGGTGTTGTCGGTGCCAACGAGCATTAGATCGCATTCGTCTCCCTCCGTCGCCATTTCAAACAATTTGACTACGTCCATGTCTAAAAAAATTAAAAAAGAACAGATACAATCATATTATGAGCATGAGTGAAGCGTTGTTGGAAAGATCTGAAACGCAGTTTTTCGCCCAAATTTCACCAAACATCTACATTTTTAGTAATAATTCATCAGGACTTAATAAACGCCATAGTTGACATTTTTGGACGAAGTTATTACTTATGCTAATAATCTGAATAATAAAAAATCCTCTGGATTGGACAAAATTCCAAATTTCTTACTTAAGAAGTTTCTCATGAAAGGTTTTGAATACATTTCGATAATTTTTAATAATTGCTTGAGTAATTCATATTTTTCTGACTCTTAGAAAATCTCTAAAATTATTCCCATTCCAAAAAAGACTAACAACTTTGAGATGAATAACCTGAGACCAATCTCGTTGTTGTCTAACCTAGGAAAACTTTTCGAAAACACAATCCGGTAAAAGATGGACAACGGTTTAGACTCATCTTATATTCCAAATTTGCAGTTTGGTTTTAAAAAAGGCCACTCGTCAGTTTCGTCGTTCCACAGTGGCAATTACCTCAGACATTGAAAAAGCATTTGACCACGCATTTCATAATGGAATACTCTTTAAAATGGTTCGAATAGGCTTCGATTCCTCATTTATTAAATTGTTTAAAAGTTATTTTAATAGAAAAATTTTTGTTCATTTTAACGGTAATCTGTCAAATTTTGGCAAAGTAAGTTGTGGTGTACCTCAAGATTCCATTTTAGTCCCTCATCTGTACAATATTGTAAAAATTAAGCAAAAAAAAACCACCTGTATGAATTTTTTAAATTCTCTTAATCCTATTATGTACGTCAGATTTTTATGGAAAAGTGTCAATGACATTATAACTGCACGAACTGATATCTATCCATCCATCAACCTTGAAAATAATCTCATCTCTCATCCTAAAGACATAGCCAACGCATTTTTTTAGTGATAAGCATGGTCTAAATATTAATAGATTGCCAGTTGTAACTCCTGCAATGGTAAATTTGATCGACATCGTCAGTGTCTCAGAGATAAACTCTGCGCTACAGCATACTAAGAAAACTACTCCGGGTACAGAAAAAATTACATACTCAATGTTAAAAAATGCTTTTATAAATCTTAAAACTCGTTTATGTAAGCTGTATACAAATATTATGATGTCAGGGAGTTTCTGCACACGACTGGAAATATGCAGTTTTATCTCCTATACCTAAACCAGGCAAAAAACACTATAATATTGATGGTTATCGTCCCACGTCATTACTTCCTGTTCTTTCCAAAGCGTTTGAGAAAATTTTAACTAAGCGTTTATCGACATGTGCACAAGATAAAATTTTAGCAATAATGTTGTTGTTGTTTTTTTAAATTATAAGCAACATCTTTCTCGCGAGGAGTGAACTAACTCCTAACATAACTCCTAACTAACTAACTAACATAACTCTGGCCACTGTTTTTGGTTACTCATCTTTTCTCCCAAATTTAGGACATTTATTAACAGACAAAGGAATCAAAACAGACCAAGACAAATTTGATACAATAAAGAATTATCCAATTCCGAAAAACGCCGACGAAACCAGACGATTCATAAAAAATTTTTCAGAAATTATTAAATGCTTAAATTCATTATTAAATTATGAAATGAATTAAATTGGGTTAACCTCTTTTAACGATATTTATTTATTTTATATACAAACAAATGAATCAATCAATCTTAATCAATTTATGAAGCTATCAGGAAACACGGATTAACTAATGAAATTTGAACATTTTTCCTTTTATTGAGTATTTGAATTCATTTTCTAAAGTATATAATAAATAAATAAATACATAAATTTATAAATGCGGAATAAATATCACTATAAATAAATAATTTATTTAGAAGTGAGGCGCATTTAGTAAATAAACTCATCGTAGGAGACAGGGAAACCTGAAAGAAAGATGGATATATTGACTCATTTATAAAATGCTAAATAAAATACATTTGGTAAAATACCTCTGTCCATGTATTTGTGCGTGCCTTCACTGGTAATATTTTTGCAAAAAAAGATGTTTCTGTAAACATGTCTACCTGCGCCGTACCATCCACCGAATGCAAACAAGTGGCTTTTGTGAGAAACAAGCTGCACGAAAAATGAATTGAAATAAGTTGCTGATTTCGTTTATATTTATAATTGTATTTGATATCCTTACCTTTCTACTGAATTCAAAATATGATGTCCATTCTATAAATCAAGGCGAGCCTCCGATTGCATACATTGCGCCGTTCAGTACGTGATATCTTCGACTCTTTTTCAATGGAGCCAATGCTCTGGAAATCATTACATTTACATTTTATTTAGTGGCTGTATGTCATTTAATGTTCTACCCACCACGATCAGGTCTTCACCCATCAGAATTATAGGAGAACAGAATACATTGTATCTATTTATATTGTATTCCATATTGCCCACAAACTCGTGCGTACATTGTATTTGTAGGCAATCGCACTTAAGCCAGAAGCTCCTGCTTCCTGCTTTTCGTATTCGATACACTTTTTTAGCACCTGAAACGCAACTTCTTCAGATAGTACATCGAAATCGTCACTAACTATGAATTTATTCAGCTGTTTAGCATTTAATAAAATAAACTCGCGATGCTAAACACTTTATTCATTTTACACACAATTGGAAACAATTTCAATAATAAGAAACGAGGTGAAACATGAAACAGCTGATTTCTTCAGCATACTGAACAACAGAAAACAACAACCACAATAACGTAGCATGATCATGTATAAACGAGGGATGAAGAGAGTGATCATGAAGAGCAAAGGTCGAATTGAAACAAGAAGAATTGCGATCATCAGCTGATCTTTCTTAATACCCATTAGGAAATTTGTGATAAACCCCTTGAGGGACTGCTTGTGAAAAATTTGTACTGCACTTCACAGTACAAGAAAATTGCCGGCGCTCCGGCAAAGGAGGTTATGTTTATATAACCTAAAAGTAAGTAATAATAAAAGTTAAAATTAAAGTTTACTTACGTAAAGGTAAATAATATAAAGGGTTTAGGGTTTTATATATATACATATATATATATATATATAATATAAAATGAAACTTACCACAATTTGTATTATAATTGAAACCTGAAAGTATGTGTTTCACTTCAAAGAAGGATTTTTTAATAGGTGTTTAACACTTCAACACTAAACTTTAAACTTTAAAGTAAACTTTAACTTTAACTTTTGCGTTAAAAACACTGTTTTAAATTGTTATTTCAATTTTAATAAATATTCTTTCACACTTTTATATAGTTTTTACTGAAATTCACTTTTCTACTGTTTACCATAAACTTGTGTTAAACTTTAACAACTATTGTACTAGAAATGGTTTCACCTCTATTCTTGCAAAATTATTACAGCAGTTTTCTTGTCCGAAATTTCACCAGTAGATGGCGCACGCTGTGTACAATTGTGCACAGAATACCAGTCCGTACAGTACGGACTAAAGATTCAAGGGTTCCAAGCACTCAATTTTTGTGCCTACTAACCAAATCGTTGAAGGCACCAAAATTTTGGCAAACATGATTTTAATTATAAATTAAAAATTATTAAAAAATATTATTCGTTGAAGGTGACATTTTTTGTTCGATTTTTACCCCGCTTTTTCTTTGCTCTCCTTCGTCTTTTTTAGTGTAGGTACGCGTGTCACTGGCGGCGGCAGTTTAAATTAGAAGGCGTTGCTATGCTTCAATTGCATTTGTTTGTTTCAAGTTCAAGTGGATGAGTTGTGAGCCAAACAACCTTTGATGTGTTCGAGTCAAGCATGAAAGAAACCCCTTTTTAGACTGAACTGATGATTTGTTTCGATTTGTTTTTCCCTTCTTCTTGTGACATAGTTTTGTCCTTCGTGCGGTTTCCAGTGAATATGAATCGGGTGAATCTGGGAGTTGTTGCAATCGATTTGTTTGGAACACCTACCTTTGTACGGTGTTGCGTACAGTTTGTGGCTGACGCAAGTGACGCGGACGCAATGTTCACGGCTCAGATTTCGTGACGTTGTTATCGCTTTGTTTACATTCACAGTTTCTAGCAAAGATAGTAAATTCAATGCCATCATTCATTTAACTGCGTATACCACTTTATGCGGTTCTCTTTATTATAATATTCGAGATACAGAAGTAATTAAATAGTTTTTCGACTATTTGCTATTTGTAAACAATTTGAGAAACGTAATAATAAACATGAAAATAATAGAGACTATAAAAATAACTCGAAAGAAAGATATTCCTTTTAATATGCGATATAATTCTATTAAGTTTATAGAAATTCCAAAAACAACTACAAAAATTGTTTAAAAACTAAAATGCATTGAATGAACTTTTAAGTCTCCAGAATTTCAAAATATCTCCAATTAAGTATCGGTAACATGAATTGTTCATATGATCCATGGTTGATATATTGATGAATCGACAGCACAAAACTACAATAGTTGCCAATAACTACATTTTACAGCGAAAAGTGACGAAAACTTCGCAAATTCGGAGTTGATTTCACAGTCTTACGGATGTTTACGTTTATATGCTTCTTCGCGTTTTAGAGATGTCAACGTACAGTGAAAAACGAAACAGATTCGAACTTTTCACAGGAGTTCACACTTAAGCACACTTAAGGAGTAGGAAAGTAAAAAAGTGCTATAAAATTTGTTTCGACATTATTTGAAACGACTTTTCTTCGTTCTTCCAAACAAAGACCCCCTCCACCCCCCCCCCCCCCGTCACACTACTAACGATCCCTTTGAAACCATTCCGCATACTTCAGGATGGAGCAACACGCGCTCGCGCTTTAAAGAAGTGATGAAATGCTAAATATTAATGTTGTCGATGACAACGAAGTGTTTGAAGCAGCAGAAGCAGCTACAAATAATAAAAAACCAATTCTTTTTTTTTGTAGGAATTGAAAAAGTCTTAAAATAGAAGAAGAAGCAGTATCAACAGAAGCATCTACCAGCTACAATATATTAAAGGGACAGCCGAAAAAAATTATGAGAATATTATTGCCAACTGTTAAAAGATTTGTGAAAACGTTTATGTTGGTTGTTGCTGTGTTGCTATGTTGCTGTTGCATGCAGCAAGGAATGAGTGCCCAAAGCCAAAAACAACAACTTTCAAAATCAGCAGTAGGAAGAGAGGAGCCAGGAGCCAACAACACGATCTCGAAATGAATCCAGATGTCGTTGTTGGGTTTTTAATGTTTCTCTCCAATGTTCTTTTTTTACATTTGAAAGCATTTCAGAGTATATTTAAGTGGTTTTTGTTTTTGTTAAGTAAATGCTACTAAAAATTAACTTGAGGTCAACTATTTAAAATTTAATAATTAATTATTTTTCCAAACTAAACGAAGTGTATTCGTATAAAATAAAGATTCCTGTAGCTTATCATACGGTTGTGTCACTGTTGACTGCTGCTCACGTAACCTTCACTTTGCTTCAGCTAATAAATGATGCTCGTGTCACTCGAGTCACTCGTGTCACATGAGTGATACATGACGAACCGATTTGGTGGGTGGGATCGATCTGTTCCACGGCCGTTTGAACTCTGACGAACAGCAGCGACACAGCCATGCATTTGAAATTGAAACTTAAATTTCACGTTTGTCAATTATTCTCAAAGACTCTTTAGACGATTTAACAAAATCACAAATAAAATAAAAACAAAATCAAAAACTGTCTGACGTATCGCCATCTCTTTCTTGCTAGCGGTGACAATTCTCAGTAAAAGAAATGAGTGATAGTGATGTTAACATCAAACATATCCTTTTTATTCTCCTTCATATCAACACTCTGCGTGGAGTTTCAACTAGTATCTTATTAAATGAGCAAAAATTATCAAATATCAATGTTTTAAATATGTATTACAAAAAAATTAAATGCGTCTCCGCGTCACGCATCATATTTTGATGACGTAGTAAGTGACATCAATCCAACATGATTTCTTCGGGCGGTGAGGGGAGAAATGAGTTGAAAGTTGAGTTATGATTTTCAGTTCTGCTTGAATTTCAATTACGAGCTCGATTTCCGAAGACGTTTAATCGAGGGGAGGTTTGCATCACTTCGGTCGGTCGGTGCTGGCAGCTGGCAGCTGGTTCCCGATCAGTTTGGTGGCGTATGATCAATCGTCCTGATAAATGATGAGCTCAGCAAATGAACAGTGAAATAATTAATTACATTTTTCAGATTCTTCAGCAGAGTTCTGAGTGCGAAAGAAAGTGTTCTGTTTCTCTTTAATTTCTGCTTTCGAGTTTGATAAATTTGAGTAACCAAAAATTAATAATAAACGTAAAAAAACAAAAACGGAACAAACTGCTTTTGCATAAGTGTATATTGTTAAAATTTTAATATATTCTGTTCTTTCTCCTTCTTCTTTTTTTGGGGTTAATTTTATCAAAACTCACTCAACGCTTTTCTTTACGTTCTTCAGCGTTTTTTAATGTTTGCAAAACAGGCATTTTTCACGCTGTTAATTTTTGTGTTGACAACATTTCTGTGGTGCAATTATTGAGTGTTTGCTGCACTCGCGTATCGTGCTGTCATTTGTTGTTGTTGTTGTATCATATTGTTGTATGGTGTTGTTGTTGTTGTTATTGTTGTTGTTGTGGTGATATGCTTTGAATTGTTTTGTTTTATTTAGTTTCAGTCTCATCTGTTACAAAGTCATGTGACGTAATTTACGAGGCGTGAACAGCGAAATCACCAAATGAAACGAATATTTATTGCAACAATATTTGGTGAATCGCCGCCGCTTCTTAAAAACGAATACCACACCAATAATACCGAAACATTGTCATGTCATGTCTTCTGAGAAAACTTCTGTTTTACGTTGATAATTATGGGTTATGTTTTATATTCAATTTTAACCCTTTGTTAACTTTGTGCATTTTGGCATAATCAGTGATATTTGATGACAGTAACAGCGACGGTAACAACGACGGTAATAACGACAGTTTATCGATAGTTTAAACACATTTGCTCCAAGGAAGGAATCCGTGCTTACATTTGACGAAATAAAATTAATTTTTAATCATGCTTTTTGGGGTTTGAAACATTTTTCTTTTCATGTCCATTATCTGTGGTATACATCCATATATGGTACATGTGTATCTTTGTGTGTCTTTCATCAGTTTCGTGAACGTTCCTGATTTCCGGATCCATCCAAACAATGAGCTCTGAATCCTTCCAAAGCCTATCGAATGGTGTCGGTCTTTAATTGAATTTTTCGTTGTTGTTTTTTTTCAAAACTTCCATTAATTATGTGTAATGTTTTTGTTTCTTTTTTTTAAATAAACTACGTTTTTGTCTATATTTTATACCTCGTATATACAAAAACCAGTTTACCCTGTAGAAGAAAGTAAAAAAAAAGACTCTTTAAGTGCTTCAAGGAATCAATTTGTTTATATTGTTCGATCTTCTTTAATGGTCCACATTTTTATATTTCTCTCTTCTTTTTGCTTTTTATTTGTATTTTATTTTTTATAACTTCCAATACTCAACTTTAGTATACACTCGTAAATACATATCTTTAGTTATTTGAAGGTGTTGCTTTTTAAGGCGTTGCGACGTTTACTCGGGCTTTGTTTTTTATTTTTTTTTATTTTTTTTATGTACTTACAAGCACCTAATGTGTAGAAGAAGAAGAAGGCGAAGAGGAAGTAGAATCAAGAGATTTTCGTGTTCTTCTGCCTTCGGTTTAAAAGCAACAGCATCCACCAACTCTGAATCAAATATCGATTTTATTTCGATTTATTTATAGCTTGACCAATTGGTAAATTCTTGGAAGCCATTTTGTTTAAGGAGATTGTTTATTTTAACTGAGGTGCACTGATACATTTAGAATTATTGATGGATAGACATATATTCATTATATTATTTAAGATATGTTTTTATAAATTTTATAGAAGATACGTGAATGTAACTGAGAAAAAATTAAAACGTTCTATACGCGTATTAACCCTTGCTTATCTAAATTATTTCAATACATGGTATTATACATCAATACAGTATTTCATTATATTGTATAAACTTATGGCAAAAAGAGATATTAATTGAAATTTCATTTAAAATTGCAAAGCATACATTGCAAAAAGGATAGTGAAAAAGATTACAATAAAACCAATTAAATAAACAATTGAAATTTTTAATTTAGCGCTCTTTCTTGTTGCTATGAGTTTATATAATGTCATTCGTTTTTCTGAAAGACTGCAAGACTTTTCGATTATATGGATTGATAACTTTAGAGATTAGGTTCATATAATTGAGAGTTTGTTATATTTATTATTCCGTATTAAGTTTTTCAATTAATATAGAATAGATTTAGAGTAGAGAGGCCTCATAGACGACTTAATTCGGAGAGACGTTCAATATATTACGCGAAGGGTTTTGTGAACTCTGATCAACAAAACTAGACTAGAAACTAACTGTATTATATTTAAAACAATCCTTGGATTCGAATCAATTTTGAAAATATTTCAAATAAAATTCCATAAAAATTGGGTCCTTATTTGCGGAACTTTATTTTTTTAACGTTCTGCTTTTAATCCATTGACACATTGAAACTTTAGTTTTTAATTTAAATGAGGTTGCTTATTGTTTTCTTGGTTCGAACCTTAGCTGTTAACCTTATGTTTTAAACCTAGAGACATTTTCCGACTTTATTTTTTTAACCTAATTTTTTTGAAACCAATTTTTGATCTTTCTGATTGAACTCTAATTTTAATCGACTTTTTCGAACCGCATTTTATTTAACGGGTTAAGTTAGGTTTTAACGGGTTAAAGAGGCTTAAGATATTAACTCCAGTTTTTAGATTTTTAAAAACGAATTTTTTTCTGCATTAAGAAAAGCCGAAAACAGTTTAAATTTATATATAAAATATTCATCGTTTATTAATTAAATTCTATATTATTTTTATTAGATATATTTATTGATACATATGTGCATGTACATATGGTGTACATGTGTACATACATATGGTATATATGTATATTTACGTGTACTCTACTCTATAATATAAACACCGTATGATTTTCTATTTACATTTATTAACTAATATAACTTTTAACAATAATCGCAAAAATATACTATATTATATATGTATATGTACATATGTTCTACATATAACAATTTAGATAAATTGGTTAAATACTACATCAATTGGTTTAAAAATAATACTAAATAACTTATTTAGCAAAAACCATAGAATTTTGTTGGTTTCCAAAATATTTTGTTTTGGTATTTAAAAAATGTAGAAATTATTTTTGGTATTTTGACACCTGACTTGGACAATATTTAGTTTGACATGAGTATGTATTTTTTTGGAATATTTTTGGCTCATTTATTGGCACATTTGGTGGCACGTTTTTTGGCACATTTTTTACAGATGATTTGGTTTTTTAAAGAACATTTAATACTTCTTGTGACAAATAAAAATCATCAATATAAAATGACACTAGTTAACAAAAATTACAAAATTTTCTGCAACTTCCAAAATTTTTCAACAAATCCTACCATTCAAAACTTTTTAAGTGTGATTTCCTTGTCCAATGGATCAATATTTATGGGAATAATATAATGGCGATTCTGTTGCACAATAGTTGTTAACTAGTGTTATTGTATAATTTAATGTAATAATATTAAAAATATAAATAATAATAATATAGAAATAAAAATTGTAAAAAATAAAAATATTAAAATGAGGTTGTTTTAGCAAATATCCAGCTTTTAAAAGACTCGAATTCGACATCAGATATGTTCATATGTATATATACACTCCGTATTTATGCTATATAGCTTTTGCATATATGTATAGCACTCGTATGTTTACACAATTTCTTTCTTTTATGCATCTTTTTGATATAAGTTAATGGATAAAAAGTTACCTAAAACTTCCATGGAGCTATGTTATCACACGTTCTTTACTTTGGTACCATGTCCATATATCCATTTGGACGTACCATTTGATGAGCGTTACTGTAAAATGCCTGATATCCAGGGCTCATCATACCGTATGGAGTGTCGGAAGAGGATGGGGCAGCGATAGCAGAGGCGGATGGGCCGGCAGGTGGCATGGACGCGGCTGAAGATGTGGCAACCGCCGAAGCTGCGGCTCGCATGTGACCGGTGACTTTAAGTTTGTCATAAGGATTAGCATAACCATGAGCAGGAGGATGATAGTGATGCTGATGATGATAATAGATGGCGCCAAAGTTACTGTTCTCCGAGGCATAGGGTTGTCCAATGGTTGAGTAGATGTTGGCAGCAGTCATTGCTTGAGAATGTGAATGTGCCTGGTGATGATGGTGATGGTGTAGAGAGTTCGGTACCGGTGACTGATGATGAGTGAGATTCGGATGTTGTTCCAGTGCTGCCAATGAAATGCCGGCTGTTGCGTGGATTTGCGAATAAGCAGCCGCAGCACTGATGCCATCGTGATGGTGAAGATGATTCTGCGGCTTCGAATGAGATGAAGAAATGGAGTGGTGAAGATTATTAAGTAGATTCTGAGGGGAGTTGTTGGTGGTGGCGTTGTCTCCAAGGCAATTAAAGGCGCCGCCCATCAAATCGGGCGAATTTGCTGCCGACGATGCGCTCGATGATGGGCCGACATTTGATATCAATGCATTTTGATGATTCTCCATTTCAGCAGCTAAAACGGAAGGAAGACAGGAGAACGAAGAAGAAGAAAGCGAAAAAGAAGTAAGAGAAGAACAACGAGCAGAGGAAAGAACAGAAGAAAAAGAACGAAATTGAAAAAGAAAAGAATCGTTAATAACTATTATATAATATGTTTGTGTTGATGGTTTTTATTGCTAAAAATGTTCCTTCAGTCCCCCCTCCCCACCCTTTCTATGGATTTATGCTTGGGGTAAAATTTACCTAAATTCGGATCTTTGATGGTCGCTTTAAGAGGCTGCAGATGTTGATTATGTAGCTGTTGTTGGTGTTGCTGATGTTGTTGCGAGTGCTGGCCGTGGTGCTGCTTTATTCGTGCTTGATTCTCATGACCGATCTGCGTCATTCCCATCGAACCAGCCGCCCTGGAATCGTTTTTTCTATTAATTTATTTTTGAAAAATTTATGAAATTGATTTGAAAAGAAAAATCTAGGAATTTGTTGATTTAATTTTTGAAAATTGCGAAGTGTTTTTGTTGCACTTGCTTGCAAAGATTTTAGAATATGTATTTAAATAAAAACGGGGAGAAAATCTGTGGTGGGGGTAATCTAATTTAACCAAATTAAAAAGAAGCATAATGATAATCATCACAATCATCACGATTATGATGGTTATGATGGTAATTTTCGACATGAATGATTATTTTTTATCTAACCACCGATTTGATATTATAAGCATGTGAGTGTGTGTTTATGTGTTTGTATGTGTGTGTGTGTGTGTGTGTCTTTACTCGGGCAGTCCATCTGCGTGTAGCTGTCGCGTTGTTGTTGCTATTGGTTTGTGTAGCTTCTCAAATTATGATTTCCTTCTTTTTTCCCCGTGCTTCAAACTTTTGAAGTTTTTTATTCGGAAGCCTCAGAAGCTTCGCAACCGATCAATGGATATGATTAGCAATTGAGTGGGCCAAGTGATTTGTTTGGTTTATAATTACGTTAAGAATAACAATAAAAACAACAACAACAACAATATTCTTGAGATGTTTACATAATCTCGGTGTTTATGTGATCTTCTTTACGAGGTCTGTGAAGAGTGCCTGCGGCTGACATCTGTTGTCAGATTTTATCATTAAATCATCACAGAAGAAATCAGGTCAAAATCATAACAAAGCCACTCAGAAACTTCGAAGAATTTTGAGCAATCAAGAAAAAGAAACGAATGTAAACTTGATTGACTTCAAAACTTGATTCGAAGACATTTGAAAAGACTCGAAAAAATGAGAAAAGATTTCAAAATCATACTTAAGGTTCAGACTCAATTGAGTAGGGAACTATACGAAGTTTGACTTAGTATATTATGATATTAATAGGGTGGGCCATCGGCTGGTTTCTTTTTGAATTAATGAAAAATATGGGATTACAACAAATAAAAATAGTACAGTATAAATTTCCAGATTTATAAAACCATATCAAATAATCTGTTATAAATGTTTTATTAAAATTTTTTTAAATATGTTAATTTTTATAAAACTTACACATCATTGGTGCCATCATCCCGAAAACCTTTTGCAAACGGATTGCTGACGATTTTTAATTGAGTTACCTAAAAGTACAGAAGAATAAACTATATACAAACATAATAATTGAAATCCATTTAAAATTAATTTTAAAAACCTATGAAACTTATTTTCTTTCACAGCAACAAAAAATTAATTGTTCTTTCATGGAATGTTGTTGCCAAAAAGACAACAAAAAAAGTAGATAGCAATTCTCGGGTCCTCCCCAACCTCTTCCATCTCCCACCCAACGCTAATCATAAACAAAATCAAAACCAAAATCATAATAAAAATATTTACAAGGCGAGGGCATACTTTAACACAGAACACTTCCAATTTATTTCCCGAACATGCTTCATTAATGTCATCATTTGAAACACAAACAACGGAGCACACGAACCGACACTGAGACGATAGCAACAGCAACTCACCGACCAGAGAAAACTATGCTGCAGATTATGATTTCTCTCTACTTGTGCTACATAAGTTTTGCATTCAAATGACGACGAAAATAACAACAATGACAGCATCGACACCGATGCTACCGAGACAACCTGGCCGTAAGTTAAGAACTTTATTACCTTTATATCAAAATTTATTTCCTTAATTTAAATAAAAGCACACGTAAAATGCAGTAAAAAAAAAAATAATTATGCATTTAAAGAGATTTAGTAAGCTTAAATGTACTAACTTATTTTCTAAAGTAAAATTATTACACAGAAGATTTACTTTTATTAGTAAAATAAGAGACATGACAAAAAGAACATGCTAGAAAAAAGATTGACAAACGCTTATAGATTCAAAAAACTGACAGCTTTACAGACCCGACACTTGGACATGCTGACAACTTTATTGTTTGAGGAACCCCGGCAAAGTCTGGTGTTCAGACGACTGTCTGGTGATCTGTATGAGCTTAATCTGGTCTGCAGTTTGTCTGTCTGTTTGTCTCTCTGTCCGTTCTTATAAACTTACACGTTGATTTTGATAGGCGGTCACAGCGGTGAAAGAAGTCTCCGGGAATACGAAAGTCCGAAAATGACTCGAGTGTTCGTTCTCATCGAGGGAGTTGTTTTTAGGCGGCAGGTAAACGATGTGAAATCGGGGCTGATAACGATGCATGGAGTTTAGAATAATCTAAATCATGAGATACAGGAAATAAATAATAATACAAAAATAATAAATTGCACCAATCGCATAATTGTGATAAATTAAACATTTCTTAAATATTTTGTTTAATAGAATTTATTGCTCGTATTTACTGAAAGAAGTAGTTAGTTAACTCCTCTGAAAGACTGTTTTTGAAGGATGGGCCATCGGTTGGTTACTATTTGGGTTTTAAATTCTCTTTAAATTAATACTTTAGTTCATTTAAATATTTTTAAATTATTTAATTCAAAAGAAACCAGCTGGTGCCCCACCTTACAGTTAAAAGAAATTGTTCGAAAAGTGTTGTTTTTGAAGTCAAATGAGAGTATCATTAAGAACAGATGAAGAAAGAGTTCGTTGGTGATTAAAGGATCATATGGATCAATTCATAAAACTTCGCTTACATGTCCATTTTCATCCAGCTGATTGTTTGTAAGCTTCAGTTTGTCAAACGATATGATTTGCTTCATCCAACTCGTACCCGGTGCGGGTGAATCGGGGTGGACGTGAATACGAGGGGGTGAAATGGGATCCGCCTTACCAGCAACCACCCAACTGGAGCTGGAACAGCAACAAAATAGAGAAGGAAGGAGGGTTTCAGTACCTGCTCGTACTTACTTGTGGAATGCGTAACGATAGCGTTTGTCGTCGACGGGCACGAAATCCATCATCATTATATAGATCGCTTGTGGATCGAGTCCACCGATCCGCACCTGAAATGTGGGAAACATGCGACGACCGGTTTTGGTGACAATCATTTCAGTGCCCTGCTCGTGAAATTTGTCCCACAGCGATTTCGTTTCGAGGACGACAACCGCTTGAGCTAAGCAAGGATGAATCGCCGATTCTTCCTGCTGAAGAGGAACAGATGGAATCTTTGATTTTAATTGAAATAAGAAGTTTTTTATCGTTGCTTTTGTTGTATTTTATTGTTTGTTATTTTATTATTGTTTCTTTTATCATTGCTATTATTTGTATCATTATTGAATATTCGGTTGTTTCAACTTTACTCAATAACTTACCGTGTTGTCGTTGGTGTTGTTATTATTAGTCGTTGCCTCCTTTTTGTTGCTATTTTTGAATTTTTTACTGTTGTTCGTGTGAGTGATGTTATTACTGTGACTTTTGTTATTGTTTTTATTGTTGACGTTTCTATTGTTGGTGTTGTTGTTGTTGTTATTATTATTGTAATTATTGCCATTGCCCAGATGCTCTTGACAACTACTTCCGACGCCGCTGCTGCTGCTGTTGCTGCTGGTCTCCATGTCGTTTATTATTTTGGAATCGATGTGTTCTAATGGCTTGTATGAGCTGCGATCCTTGCCCGCTGTTTGAATGCATGCTAAAGAGAGACAGAGCGAAAAGAAATACAGAAATGAAGAGAAAAATAAAAACGTAAAGGATACATTCTCATATATTCACTTCTTTCTACAATAACTTTATATTATTTGTTAATGAAGCCGCTTTAAAATAATATAATCAAATTTTAAATATTGTTTAGGCGATCTAATTAAAAAAACTTCACATAAACATTAAAAAACAAAATAAAGATTAAAAACATATAAACACAAAAAGAATTATATTATTGTGAAATACTGAAAAAGAAGAAAAAATATTTATATTTTTGATAATATTCATCACAATATTAAATTTCTATTAATTGAGAAAAGGAGCACAAACAATAATCATTAATTTTTCTTTATAAAGAAACCATTTGCAAGGAAAACACTAAAAAATTCGAAAACAATAAAAGAGACAAATTTTCGAATGTGATGGAAAAACTATATCACGTGCCAACACTTAATTGATTTTGAAATTATTGGAGATCCAATCCGATTCGATTCGAAATCATTTTTCGATTGAGTAACAACCACAACAACAACAACAGACAACAGGGACCCAAAACTTCTTAAAATTTACACTGTAGATACGAACACGATCACTACAGCGAAGCCGGCGCTCGAACCGATCTCAAGAGGACTCAAGAGGATGATTTTCAAGACGAAGGGAAGGGTAATCAGGAGATCGAAAGATTTGGTTCATACAACAGTGGCGTCGGAGCGCAAGAAACAACAGCGACAAACGAATTCCGATGTCTGGTTAAACGACGATTGATGAGGTTCCGCCGCCCTGACACGAACTTTGAACTACGAGAAAACTACGAGAATGGGTCCATGTCACATGTTCTACGACAGTACTTGGGCCGAAATCAAAGTATCAAAAGAACAAGCAATTAAAAGCAAAAAGCAATTAAAAAAACAAATTTTGAGTCCATAAAAAATAGGAGCCGACAGGAACAAAACTAATACTAGTTTATAAATATGTTTAATTTTTATTCTTTTGTATGTACGAGTGTATATAAGTGTAATGTAACTATTTGTTGTTGTTATTTTATATAATGTTTTCCTCTTTCGTTCGTTGGAATTAAATATGCTTTAAATCGAATTGGATTTGCTCGCATTTTCATCACTGTGCAGATAGTGTGTTCCCACCTGCCATCCTTCCGCCCTCTCCCCCTTCGCCGAATCAGGTACTCACTAAAGCGATGAAGTGTGGGACAAGTTTGTCAATCAACATTTTAATAGTAGTGACTCGACTCGTGAACACTTTTTGGATACAACTTAGAATTTTTTTAATTTTTTTTTTTTAATCAAGGATTTAATCAATCGTATTATACACACAAATGTCGTATATAGGAAGTAATTCAAATAAGTAATTCTGTCTCTTGTTTGTCATCTGTCACCGGCGTGTATAAACAAAACAAACAACAACAACAACCGAAAAGATTAAATAATAATCCACTCATCATCATTGCTTGTGTGTGAACTCATTCAATTCAAAATGAATTAATTAGATTCACAAAAAAGGGTAAACAGAAGAGTTAAAGAAAAACAATTGGTAGGTGGTGTGTGGAGAGGGGGGGGGGGGGGGGGAACCATCACCACAGATAATCATTTAGAATAAATTTTTTATTTCTTTGTGCACCTCAAAACAAGTTGATATGATGATGTTCAAACGTAAGATCACAACATAAATCATTCGCCGATTTCCACGAGTTTTTCCATGCTATACGAATAAAAAATTTTGCGCGTTTTGATTTATTTCGTTTTTAAGAGACATTCAAATTAAAATGTCACAAATGCAGAGCAGAATGAAGAAGGAACCGATGAAAATAATGGCGAGACGGCGAGAGAAAGACGAAGACGACCACATCAAATGACTGTTTTAAAGGAACGACGTCCCCGATTTGTCGTCTATAAATTCTGCTAATTATTCGAAAAGGTACAAGAAACTAACACCAGACATCAGAAGATGGAGGAGAAAAGAAGGAATAAGATTTGAAAGTGGAAGAAGGAGGCGAAAATATGATGTATGGCGTCGGTGATTCAATTATTTCCTTTGAATCCAAGGAAACTCGAAGTCTCAAGGAAAGTGTTTGAATTGGCACGAAATTCGCAGAGTTTTTTATGATCGTGTGGATGATCCATAGATTTATCAATGGCGAACACAGTATTTCTCTGAATGATACCAATAAATCACATCGGAGACGGTTTTTTAAGATATCCTTTCAAATATTTAATAATATTTAAATAATATTTATTGTCTGTTGTCTGACTTTTCCACAGCAGATTTGACGTTTCTATTCAGAGTCAATTTAAAAGATGGTCCAATAAACTAACCTTCGATTTGCTTCATGGGACTCAATCCAGTCGCATACGGAGCTGTCCAATAATCCGTCGCATAGCAACCGTAATCGGCGAGATTGGCGCCCAGGCCGCCGCCGTTGTTGTCCATGAACGGTGACATGTTCGTTGTCACCATACTGCTGACACATTCGGTTGGACCCATGCCGACACTAGCCACCGGACGGCGATACAAAGCCTGATGCATATGACGGCGATACACAGTCTCCAATAGAACTGGAAAATCAGACGACTTCGATTGCGACCGTCTCAAAGATAGTTTTAATTGAACCTTCTGAAATAAATTCGCGTCTCGAACTCGCTTCACATGTATTGATTAGTAATGGAATTGATGGTTGTTGTTATAAACACTTTTATCTCTTGTTATCCTTATAGCAAGATTATCAAATTTTAATACAAATTTGGTTATAATCACTCTTTCTCACTTTTAAAATTTTTTAACTCGAAACAAATCAGCCGATTAAAATGTTTGCTTTCTTTTTCATAAAATTTCTAACAATTTAACAAATCAATTGCTTGATCTAATGATCTTTTTTCTATTCCGATCAGCTTTTCTTCGTCCGCAATCAAAGCAATCCTATTGATTTATTTATTCATTCAAGGCGAATTGCGACGGGAGATCAGCCAACAACAACACGCAGTGTTGGCTCGATCAATCGATCGATCATTAGCGATCACAAAGATTTGCGAAAAACTTTTGCTGACATCTTCACATCAACGTGTTGTTATCCGAATTTTTAGCACATCGATCAATTAAACTTTCAACCGATCGCGGTGATCGCGATGATCGCAATTTGATGTGATCATCTATCCTCTGGATTCATTCAATTGACACTCGACGACGGCTTCTGGCGTGTGGGTGGTGGTTGGGTGTGAAATGACATGGAATGAATGACGCGAGCTGTGTAACGATCTGTCGAACTGATCGTGATGCCGATTCAACAGAATAGTTTTCTGCTTTCAAAAAATTCACTTCGATTTTGGCGTCCGTATCCGTTACACGATAATATGCGCGTGTTAATCTTGTCGCTTCCGTCTAACGGGTTACAGAAGAATAACGGCACTTCAACCATTGACATGCGTTTAGAGTAGAGTAGTTCAGATCACATCAGATCGAATCGGATCCGTGCTGTGTTTGTGGTTTAGACAAGCGCTCGATCGCACCAGGCTGTTGGCTGTTGAACACGCAGCATTACATCCATCCGGATGCCCCAAAATAGCTCGTCTGGTCCGCTCTCATCCTCATCCTCGCTCTCACTCACGCTCTCGCTTTACAAACGCGTGATCTGTGGCTGTTCAAACATCTATTTTTATTTGCTTAGCTGTGATCGTTGGGTGGCTGCTTGACTTTCATTGGTTCCAAACGTTGGGCCAATCAGACAGAACTCACTTGTGATTGTACCACTTTAGGTAGCGTAATTTCTTGTCTAATTCAAAGCACGTTCCTCAAAAGAGTTATCTCTATAAGTAATATACATACCAAAATATTACGTGCTGTTCACGGTCACGGGTCTTTACTGTACTTTAATGAGAAACTCACTTCAACCGTATGTAAAAAAAGCACGAGAAAACAGAGTGGTTTGTGGATTAACCTTAACCACGCCCTTTCTTGAGATTTTTTACACACGATAATCAAAGTCTGGGAGGAGCAGGAGAAGGAGGAGGAGGAGGAGGATGAGGAAAACTGGTCCAAACTAGTTGCTTAGTCATTAGACAACAACAACACACACTCTCTGTGATACGTCGTAGTTGAGTGGCGTTTTTCGTGAGTGATGACGTGAGGTGGTGCATGATTGGGGAACCCGAGGCTGCCACGTAATCATAAAAATAACACAGCATCTGAAAAAAAAGGATAAAAATCACTTGATTACCATAAGTTAACTTGGGAGAAAAATGTTTACCTCTACTCTTTCAAAGGTAAACAAACCGTCTGCGGGTTGATTTGAATTTTTACAAAATGGCGTATCGAGTGTGCGCTGGGTGAATAAATATTTCGGGGCTCTTTTTATGATCGTTTTTAGCTCCTTCAGCTGCTTCACTGGAGGCCTAACTAAGAAATCACCGAGAAATCTGTGAAGAATCTCTCAAATAATGTGCATCTTTGGTGTTAGATTTGTAAAGATATCAAATAATTTCTGCTCTCTTCTGTTCCCTTTGATGCATTTTAAATGATGCCATTTATCTTAAATAATCATTTTAATTACTTCATTTCGAGTCGTTCATTTTGGTTCATTTGGCTTGTGGCACATTCATATATACAGATAAATATACATATATGTACATATAAACATTAATATATGTATATATCAAATAAATCTTCTGATCATAAAGCGCCATGATTGTTCTTCTTCTTTGATTTTCCAATTAAATACCTCTCTTGTGTTTATAATTATTTTGAGAATTTATAGTCGCTGAGGCTGAATTTAAATGCAGCTAAAATAATTGTATTTTTCAAAGGAAAGAAAATAAAAAACCAATTAAAACGGTTTTCAAAGGAAAGAAACAAATTTTCTATAGGAATAAATTTTCAAGTACCGATTTGATATTATTTTAAATATAAACTGAATTTATGAATTTCGTGTTTAATTTTAAGCATCCATTATTACATAATTCCTTCCCTATCTTACTATGGACTGTTATATGTATATTATGTATATTGTTGTATAAATTGAAATTGAAAATAAATTGAAAATTGAATGAAAAAAAATTTTCAAAGGAAAAATATGAGTACTTTAAGTTTATTAACAATAAGTTTAAAATATTCAGACTTTTCATTTTTCCATTATAAATTTATTATTAGATTTGCAAACTTATTAAACAATTCAAGTCGTCGAAATCATAATTAATATACATAAGGTTTCTGGGGTCTGTTGCGAATGCTATATCTTTTAAGAGTTCATTTAAAATATATTTAAATTCTCTGATGAACCTTTCGAAGAATTCTGTGAATATATCGATTGAATAAGGAAATAAATGCAAGTATATGATACCTTAAAGATAAATTTTTATAATATTTATTAATAAAAAAAGAAATACAAGTCGATTTCGGATTAAGTTCCCAAATAATTGGCAATGTTATCAATTCATTTATAAAAACGGATCTTCAATCTTTGGTGAGTCCTTTTTTCTATTTACTCCTTATATTATGTTAGAGTTTAGTTAACGTATTAATTATTTAACGTATTAATTCTTTATGTTAGAGTTTCTTTTCATTCCTTACTGCTTTTCTAAATCTTGAGTTCCTGAATTTCGATATCTTACCTTTTTATTCTAAAATAATTCTAATTCCAAAAGTTTTCTAATCAAAATTTCACGGATTTTAGGCTCTTTTAGTTACTTATTCTGTTAGTCAACGTAACTCTTAATTCACAAGCATAAAATTTAATGTTATCATTCATTCATAAATGCAATAAATTTGAATCTTTTCATATGTATTTCGTAAAAACCATTTTAAGAAAAGCATTGAATTGTTGACTTCAGTTTATTTCGTGGGATATAACAGAAAATCCCACACTGAAGTCCATATTGAATGGATTGAAAGAAAACTATAAGAAGTGTTGAAAAATTTATTCCTCATCGAGTAACTTCCACATCCGGCGGTGAGTGCAATCAATGCATCCGTGTTTCCTGCAATCCGTGCCTTCATCTCATATATAAAATGCTTTGCATTTACCCCCCCCCCCCCCCTCCACCACAGTGAGCATGAGCTGCTGCGCTATTTTCATGGTCTCGTCCTTCTGTGGCAGGGGAAACGTCGCTAACGTCACCGTTGTCTGGATATGAAACGCATTTTTTTAACACTTCATAAAAATAAATGGAAAACTCGTTCTTCTCGAGTCGCTTGATTTTTCAGCACAATTTCCGAATACAATAAAAATTTCAATTATAACTTTGTTCTCTTTGCTTTAATTTTAAAAGGTTCTTCTATTAGAGTTGCATGTGTATTTTGTTATTCGGTTTTAGACAATGTCATGGACAATGAAAAAAACAGGCAAATGAAGTGAACTTCACAATCAAAATACATCGTTTACAGAATATTAATACTCGTTGCAAATAAAAATTAAAATACAAGAGATATTAAAGACTTATCTTAAAGTCTTTATCTTAATGTAAAGATAAATATAAGGCAAAGATTAAAATACAAAAATGATTCTTGGAATAACAAAAATCTTAATTGCATTAAAATAGGCTGCTTGCAGCAGAAGCAAACGCTGCCGCCAGAAGCAGAGTCAACGTGGAGTAACCAAATCCACTGGCAGAGTCGTGTGCCATCGGGATGAGCGTGGAGTTGAATTGCAAGTTGTTGCAGCCGACACCTTCACAAGTGTAGCAGTTGGTCTCATTTACACAGAGTTTTCTCTCCGCCTGAATGGACGACAAGCAACCTCGCATGATGCTGATGGCTCTAGTGTCATTAGTAGCTGCAAGATTAGAGTAACCACAATTAACCCGGATCAATTAAAACTGCAATCAATCTCACCTTTACGACGAATGAAGCACCTGTCGCCCAACTTGTAAATCGGACAGACGGTTGGCGACAAGTAGACGTTCCCAGCACAGGCACTGGTGCTGTTGCCCTCGCATTGCAAGCATTGGGCTCGATACGTGGGGAAAATTTGCCGATTGCAACCATCCATGAAGGCGCATATCATGCATTCCATTTCGTTGTTACAGCGTGCGACGGTGGCGTTGTCCAGCTCGGAAGCACAGCCTCGTATAGTGGTGCCATCTGTGCGATAGAATGGAGGAGAGGAAGCGATTGGAATGTGATTAGAATGTAACCAGAATGTTTTAATATTGTTTTCTTAATTTATTTACTTAGTACTCTGGTGTAGCACTTCGAGGACGAGTTGGTGCACACTTTAGCCATGAAATTAGTTTCGGTGGCGCATCTCGGATCCGTCGCAGAATTGCACTGGATACAAGCGTCTGCAACAGAAATGATAAAAGCGTAAAAATGATAAAATAATATATGTTTTTTACAATAAATAAATGTATAATATAGTATAATGTAATGGAACATATAAAAATATCTACATATTGTATAAAAAAATATAAAAGAAATATTCAATTGTTTTTTAATTGTTTGGTCTTTAAAGGTTTTCGTTGTATTGATTTCAAAAATTCAAAACTATTATCGTATTAATTTTATATTCAAAATTTCTTTTTAAAGACTCGAAACAACTTCATATTATTTAGTATTCTATTTATTAATTTTATACTCGTATTATTTTTTATCCTATTATTACTTTTATTACTCTACGCTTTCGATTATATTAACTCTCATTTTATATATTTTATTCCAATACATACACACAAAATTCTTTTTTTTTTGTATGGTCTTTAAATATATGCACTTTTCGATTATAGTAACTGGTGACTATGCAATAATTTTGTACATATAATGGACATTGTAGTTTTCTTATTCTAAATTACATTTTACAATAATTTATATTTACTATTATTTTCTTAATTTGTAAATTTGAAAATAATTCGATTTTATTTCATATTTTCTATTATCTTTTTAAACTTTGATTTTAATATATATAATACTATTTTTTTTTATTATTGTTTTTATTATATTTTATATTCATTTATTTGATTTCACTTTCTAATAAATGGTTAATTTTATTGGATTTAATTTTAATTTAATCTTATATTATGTTATTTTATTTTATTTTATTTGAATTAAAGTTTTATTTATATTCCTTTTATTTTTATTTTTACAATTTTTTAGTTTATTGTATTTAATTCATTCGATATAAATTCTTAATGAAATTTCCTCGATTTCCATTGTGATCATTACTACAAAACTTCGAAGTAATCGATTAATAGTGAAACTCCGTTAATGGTTACCACATCGCTGTAAGTATTTCACAAGCAATGTGCTTTCTGAATACACAATATATCTATACCGATCGAATATCAACTTCCAGATAAGATAAAGCAAGCTCGATTAGTCAAATTTCAAGAATATTATGAAAACGAATTCGGTGTAAAAATAAGTGTTCAGTTTTATGTATAAATGTAAAGGTTGGGCCAACGACTGTCTTCTTTTTGAATGAAATAATTTAAATTGTATTAAATAATTGAAAAAGAATCCAGCCAACCCCAAATATCTAGTTATATAAGTAAATATACTTACGAGCATGTACATATATATATATTGTTATATATTCTTATGTACATATATGTTTATATAATTTAGATCACAATTTCTAAGTGCTATCACAGCTGTATACCGTGCTCTATCTCGATATAAGGACTTCGTTATATATTGAAATACACTTTAAAACAAATACCAAAAAATAGGATCACCAAATCCAGAACTAATTGGCACGAATTATTGTAGATTTATTGCGTTTACTTACCCGAGCTCACGTATACAACAGCACATGTTGCCACCAACACCAACGCAAACCAATTTAATTCAATTTTGGACATTTTTAATCTTCTGGCTTATTATTTTTAAATGAACGTAGAGAAACCGTCTTTAGTCACTGAATTTCAAACTCAAATGAAGTTAACTTTGAAATGAGTTCTACCAAAAAGCTTTTCTAGTTGCAGGTTGTTCTTATCTTATCGGCATTCAGGTGCTTAAAAGACAAAAAGTCAACAACAAATACCGACGAGTAACAGTCATCAGACACTAACAAAAACACCTGTTTAATCTGACAAAAAAATTAGTCATGAACAAACAACTCTTCGTTCTTTTGTTAGTTAAGTTTGTTCAAAATGAATAACCATTTTATTATATCCGAAATCAATAACCTCACATCTTCTCACACCCTTCATAAGTATTTATTTTATTTACTCGTTATTTTAAAGAACTATTTATCTTTATTTATGAGTTAATTTGTTCCTAAAACGATTTACGTTTATTAGGGAAAGCCGTTGAGTGAAAGGTAACTTTATATCTTATTTGTTGTAAGTTTTAAAAAATAAAAAAATAATTTTACATTACAAAGTAATGATTTCTGTAAAACAAGCGCCACAAACACCTCATAAAAATGTCGCGAATGTAAATATTTCATATGTAAATATTCGTATAATTCACACTTTATTTTTTATTTCGCATGTACCTATTATAAGACTAATAGCACAAAAACCATTCTGTGATAAGACATAAATATATGAAACTACTATGTTTCATGAAACTACTATGAAACTGCTAAACGAATCTATGTAAGGCAATTAACACATGTGAGGAATTTTTGAATCAAATTCGATCTCATCACATGTTTTTGTTATTTCATCACATAATTGTTACTAAATTTCAGATTAATAATTAATTTTCCTTAAATTATTTAACGTATTATTTAAATAAATTATTTTGAACGTTTGACTTGTTATTGTTACTAAAATATGTTCTTCTAACTTTAATTTATATTATTTCTAATAATTTATATTTCTATTTTCTATTATTATATTATTCTATAATTTATTTCTAATTTCTATTTTATTTATTTCTAATTTATATTATTTTTATTATGATTATTATATTAATTAATTGTAATTAATTTATTAATTTTTTTCGAATTTTTGTTAAAAATTTTATAATAATTAATAAATAAAAAGCAATAAAAAACCAGTAGAAAAGTGAAAAAAAACGAAAAAAAATTGTAATTTTCTCATATATCTCCCATTTTCACGTTTATCGAACATTTCACCGATTTGCAGACAGTGTTGCCGCTCTGCTTCAGAAAAATCTGTCTATTTTCAAATAAAAGTTTTCATATTGACATATAAATGTTATTCATAAAACAGATTATTTTTCAATAGATTATTACGTTTATATCTAAACAAGAAACGAACTGTTTTGCAAAAACCCGTACATATTTCAATGTATTGCGTATTTAAAAAAATACAAATTAACTAAACACAATTATTCTTTCATGAAAAATCAATCAATTTACATAAATTATAATAAATCGTAGAGAATTAGTTTTAATAGAAGCTGATTTTAGCTGTCCGAAAGATTCTTGACGGTGGTGCCTGAATGAAAAAGATAATAAACATACAATGGTCTGTGCTAAGTTATCTCTGTGTTGAGAATAATGAATATATGAATTGAGCGTAATAAAGAGCAGGCAACTCTTCATGAAATGTGTCCTTTTCCAAAATAAAGTGTTAGGTAAAGTAGACTAACCGGCAACACTGGTTATAGTTTCCACACCAGGGCTGCCAACTTATTTTTCAGATACCACAATTTACCGCAAATAATTACACGAATTTCAATGTTATTCCCCAATCCAATAAACATTTCTTATGACTTTTACTTCTTTTTTATTCAGTTATTATAGTGGAAAAAGAAAAATATTCTTAAAGGAATTAATATTATAAATAATCCTCATAATTGACCCATAAAATATTAAAAATATTTTTTAGCAAAACATGAATTTCGCAACGTTTGCTACTATTTGCAACTGAATGAAATAAATCCAACAGCTGGCAAAAATAACAATGAAATAATGGATGGAGACACACTTGTCTCAAGTTATCGTTTCTCAAATACATAATTGAGAAATTAACATCTCCAAATTTCGAAATTGCTGGAAAGTTATTATTATTATATTAATTGTTATTATATTAATTGCTGGACAAAATATCCCCAATTTTTATGTTTATTTTTGCATAGTTTACAATATTTAGAATTTTTGCTTTGTTAAAAAATATGGAATATGGATTAAATTCCCGAAAATTATCGTTTCCTTTTCAAAAGATGAAAATAATTCCACGCCATTTGGGGAATTTTCCAAGAAATTTACTCTCGTTTCCGTTCCACATTAAGCCAAAAATAAAAAACAGCTGTAGCGACATCAGTTAAAATTAGTAGTGTTGTGTTAGACCGGTTCTTGGTAATTATTAAAGTGGCGAACTCGAATGTTTAATGCCAACAAATATTTGAATCATGATTATAATTTGTGTTTGTGATTTCTGGAACGAATGCACGTATATGCAACTTGAATCTAATAACAACAACATACAATTAAAGAACCTGTCAACAAAACCATGGAAGCATAAGGAAGAAGAAACAAAAAATATTGAAATACAGCAGGTTCAGCAAGGACACCAGCAGTTCAGCAAGGACAGCAGAAGCATCAATGGCAGTAACAGCAACAGTAGTAGTCCATGTAAAACTTTACGTAGACTACATTTGCAGGTGGACGGAATTTCAGCATTTTATTTGCTACGAGAAATACAAGAATTCACAGAATTCCGCCAACGTTTGTTTGAGAATCCTGCACTGCGTGAGATGCAGTTGTTATGGTTACAACTGGAGGCGCCGGAAAAAGAAATCATCGACTATAAATGGCAAGAAAGAGCTTTACCGCGAAAATACTGAATTTGAATAACCAAATTAATTTTATTTGTGACACAGGAACGAGATGCTTATACATTCGCTGTGGGAAAAAATCGAGGTGGAGTATTTAATGTCTTGGCTATCAACACTTGGTGGCGGTTACTCGGCACTGGGCGAGCAATTCAAAAACTGTGTAGGTTATAATTTAATTGAATCGATTATTAAAACAATCCACGACAAATTGCTGTCTTTCCAATTTTACTTTAATTGTAATTTAATTCTTTTTTCCAACTATAGGCGCAAATAGCGGGCAAAATCTCGCTACGACAGCTGGCTATCGGAATGCGATTGGGTGATCCTTTCCTGCAAGCACGCTGCAAGCTCTACTACAGCATATCACTGATACAAACCGGAAGACTGCGAACAGCAAAGCATATCGTTCGAGGGCAGTATAAATTCGCCAAAAAAGTAAAAGAATTCGATGGGCGTCTAGTTAAGATGTGCAAAGGCATCTGGAGTCGTATACAATACGAATACAGTTTACGAATAAAAGAAAAATTGAGACAAAAAGATCTCCAAGCGGCTGGAGACAGTGGAATGTAACTGCAATGATGTGAAAAAATAGAGTAGTTAATTTTAAGTTGTTTTCTGCCGAGTTCATTGCGTGACTTGCATGCTTCCAATATATTTATTAAAGAACAAGAATATAATGTATGTTTTCAATAAGTTGTACATGTATGTATTTAAAAATTTATTAAACATGGCATAAATATACAAATCTTATTCCAATCCTATCTTTGTTGTGTTGCAGTACTGGACAAAAATGCATAAAAACCATTGCTCTTTCGATACCTGAACATGCATTCATTATATGTATTTTCTATATACGAGTGTGCTTGGGTACATAATTTTGTTTTAAATATCCAATAAATAAAGAAGACTAACATATTGTTTTAACGAAAGTGTTATTTGCCATTTATCAATAAAGTTGCTGAACGAAAAACAGAAACAGCTAATCTGACTTCTTCACACGCATCTACTTAGCAAGTGTGCCCATTGGATCCCATGCGGGCAGCACAATAGGTTCCATGTCGAAAACTTGCAGTATTTCGGGGGGTACAAATTTCTTGTCGATAACTACTTCAAAACCGAATTCTTTGAACCATTCAGCGGTCATCACCAGATAACCTTTATCGCCACGCTCCTCGCCCCACGAATTCTCAACACGCATCTTCTTGGCAACTCCATCTTCCTATAGTGTGATATTAATTGTGAGTGTGAATTTATTTATGAAACAACACGCCAACAGGGTTAACTTACATTCAAAGAAACTCCTGTGAAAATCATGGCGTGTGTCATTGCAGATTCGCCGAAAATTAAACGGTCCGCTTTGCATAGGGTTTTCTGTATATCTATGTCAAAGACTAATTTGAAGTCGTGTCTACATTTAAAGCAGTTGCAAGAAAACAAGAATAATGAACAGTAGGAAACAACTTTTTAAAAATGTTAATGTGGTTGCTTACATTCCAAGGTCTTCAATGCCTTGCTTTGGAGCGAAGCGTTTCGATACCTCACAGCCAAACCACACAGGTTCACCTTGCTTCAAGCTCTCTGCGACCATCTTCAGCAGCAGTTCCACCGGTTGATTGTTGTACAAAACCGGCCGTCCTCCAATAACATTTCCCAGACAGTCCACAGTGTACGCTTGATTATACGAACTGGTGGGACGAGGATCGTTCACCAGACAAACCTATGAATTACGGTACTCATCAAATATTAATTGACGAACTGTTCAAAACTATTCAACAACCCCTCCTCATACTTTTTCTTCTACATTGAAGTACGGTTTCACGTATACGTTGTAAAAATCGATGGGTGTCACTGGACCAACCGATTGATAAGCTTTCGATTTGTCATAATATTCCCAGGTGAATTTCTCCGGTGGAATACCCAAGCAGATACCGACCACTTTATATACTTCGGCCATCATCATATCGATCTGTTTGTTGACTTCATCATCGCTTGGGTTGGTCTCCATGAGGTCACGTAGTATTTTGGAATATTCACGCAACTGAGGAATTTAAAAGCAAAAATACTTATTTGAGTAAATATAAAAGAACATTATAATAATGTACCATATGTATTTATTTTCCTTCACTTACTTTGCTCTTCAAAACCGAATTCATGCGAACGCTGGCCTCGCAACTGTACGTTTCGGGGAACCATTTTTTTGGCATCAGCCCGTGTTTGGTTATCAGATTCACTAGCATATCCCATTGGCCACCGTCCGATGTGGGATCCTATTATATAGGTTTGCAAAACAATTGATATTAAGTAGAAGTAGCGTATATGTATGTATAATAACCATGTTTTGTTTTTTTCTTATGTACTTACAGACAATAAAAAGGAAACCAATCGACCGTCGACCTTTTCGCCGCGCTTCGATGTTTTCACAATATTGTTGAGGAAATAATTGCATCGTTCAATTTTATCCCAATAGAAAAGATAACCCTGAGAGAACTCAAACTCATCGATATTGTATTGTTTCATAAACGGCAAACGTATGCAATTTAAAGCGGCAAACAACCAGCATCTGCCTGAACTCTTTTGGTTGGTTACAGGTTTGCCTTCCATTTCTACCTGAGAAATAATAAATATACAATATTCAAACATTAGTATAGCATTATTTATATGATTTAGAATTTATTAAAAAAAAGAAAAGAACTTACTTTATATTGGAAGACATGATGGGTATTCTCCAAAGATTTTCGCGACAGACAAACATCAAAGGGATCCACACGCGAACACACATTCTGGGCCAGGATATTCTTTGGATTGCTGTAGAAATCTTTTCTCCATTTGGCCAGTTTATCAGTGGTAATAACAGAAGGAGAGGAGGCTAGAAATAAAGTTGTGCCAGTGTGAATATATTTCGGTCGATGATTGTTTAGAAAATATGTTGTAACAGCAGCAGTGGATAGACCTGTAGATGTTTTTAGACTAGACAAGAGATGTCTGAAAACTACGGTGCTAGGCAAAAGTCTAAGTAACGATGGAGGGCGTGTCACTGAAAATGGAAATGCCAATTTTGAGAAAATATCTGCATATGAATTTATTAAAATAAACACAGAAAGGTTACACTTCACTTTACATTTATCTAGAAATTGAAGTTGGAAATAGAAATATACATAGAAGAAGAGAACCTTGTTGAATAAAGAGAGAACATTTTAAATGTAAACATATTTGAATTGAAAAAACCCGGAAATATTAGACACTGGAAAAATTATGTGAAGAAAAGTACTTACAATCAAAATTACAATGTAACTGAAGGATTTGAAGATCAGAGGTAACCAACGTTTATATCAGTGACAAATTGAAGAGTCCAACGTAGAAGGCAAATAATTCAAATGAAAATGTATTCAAATGTTTTCAAAAAAGGTTTAGATTTCGTAAGTCTAGTATGAGAGAGAGAGTTCAAAAACTATCTCAAGTAATTATTGTCGTATTTATTACTATGAACTTCATACGTCGTATGAACGTCGTATTCCGAGTTGAACTTATGTATGTTTATATTACTTGCTATAGATTATTACAAGCACAGATTAGTTTTTAAAAATTAAGCGTCTTTGTTTCTATTTAGCTAATTATTGGTTACGACTACTTTTTGCTTTCAAAATAGAACCCTCGGTAGACGAAATTAATATTGTGCTGATAGTGATAAAATATATGATTTATTCGTTACATTGCTTGTGATCAGAAATGAAGATAAATAAACGTTATGGTCACCTTTACTCCACCAAAAAAGAAGCTGTTCATATTGTTTTATACTGCAATATTTTAAAAACGTATTAAAAAGACGCAATAATGGATAAAGATCTTCATTATAATGTTAGAATGGAGTCCTTGAAAAGAAAAATAAAAAGTGATCATACCCACAGAAATCACATCATCTGTGGGCATTACCCAAGAAAAATCGAAGGTAAACAAGTAGTCTCAAGGTACAAATTCCAGGACTCCCTCGAGTCAGTTGAGTGTGGTGTCTTTATTTCACATAAAAACAGATCAATGAGTTGAGTTGAAACATAAATTTAAAATCCATATTGAATACCGTATATACATACATATAATATCTCTCTCAGCCAAGTTATTTAGAAAATGCTTCATTTTTTCCATACATATGTATACATATTTTACAATTCTGAACATATATTATATTATGAAAAGATTAATTCGACTAAAGCCGACTAAATATCCGGTAGACTAATTCATGGAAATATATAGTATGTCAAAAACAAGGTTGATAAATATTTATTTTTAAAAGAATTACAGAAAATTAAGAGGCCTCAAAAAATACGAATAATGTATATACGGAACTATGATAATTGATTAAATAATGGAATTCGTACTCTCTCTTTCTTTCTACGTTCTTTCCAAAGTAGTGTCTTTTACACTATTTTCTTTTCTCTCTCCTCCACTCTTTTTATATTTATTACTGCTGCAGCAAAATACTAAACAATGCTATACATAGCAGCAAGATGACATTGTTTCTAATGATTAACAAACTTTAATAGTTTAGGAACAAAGAAACAAGCAAACCTTCATTTTTTAATAATTTCTTTCTTTACATAACAAAGAAAACTTACTTTAATAACAAGTTAGAATTTTGTTTTTATAAAATCATATTTTAATGATTGTCCTCCTTTTAAAATAATGATTCGAATGAATACTCGTGTACTTCAAATGAAAAGCAATGCATTTGTTATTTATTTCTCTGCTGTTGACTTCTATTGTTGTTGTTTTTAGAAGTAAATTAGTAATCAAATAACACAAGAAAAATAAAAAGCATTTTTAAAACCGCCCACAATTGTTTTTGCAAAAACACAACTTCGTGTCCGTCATTATTACAGCAGCAGTAGCTGAGGCCGTAGCCGGGAGTCGGTACGAGAGCAACAACAAGTGATGCAATACTGCTGCTGGCTGCATCGCTTGAAGCTGACTAACTGGCTGACTAACCGACTAAGTAACTGTTGACAGACTGCTGCCCCTGCTGTGAAAAGTAGCGGCCAATAATTAATTTTACTTTGCAATAACTTGAACTAAAACTGTATGAGAGTTAAACAGCTTGAAGAAAAACAAAAAAACAACGCCAACAAAACGCTGATGCTGATGTGCTTCTTTAGCGATATTTGTAATCTAATCTGTAGTTTATATTGAAACCTAAAAACAACAAATAAGCGACAACAAAACATTTATTTTGCTTAACAATGAACAAACAACAATAACAACAGCAACAGTTGGATCGAATTCTCACAATTATAAACATTTTGTAGAAAGAGGTGTGGCAACGTAATAAGACAGATATTTACTGATAGATACGATAAGTAGCAATAATAAAGAATAAAGAAAGAAGAGATAATAAAATGCAAAGTACAAAATGCAAATCTAATCTTATTCATTTCAAGTTTTTAATAAGATATCCATAAATCATTTCAGAGATTTTGTATTTTGTTCTTTTTTAGATAAATACTAGCACAGAATAATTAGTACTACTATTCTGTGTTACTACTCAACTATGTAGAAAGATTGACTGATGGAATCTTGTGATCTGGTATATATCTTGGATCTGGTGATATTATAATAAATTTTCCTAAGAGATAATTAAATTATACAATATATGACTGAGTTTATGACTTAAAAAAAAGCAGTTTATTGTTTCTTTTATGACAGTCTACTTAAAAATTAAATAATTTAAAAAGATTTTCTTTGGGGATCACTTGGATGAGAGAAAGATATTGAACAGTCATCACCCAGGTGTAAATGAGAAGCAATACATGAAAAGGCTTAATATAATAAGAATTCTAAACTTCATCTTCAACAATAAATTTTAATACAGTCATCATAACACATAAAGAGGCAATCCACATTTTAAATAAAAAAATATAGAAACTGATAAGATTTCGAAAGTATGATCAAGCTAAAAATATGGTTTACTTTCGCAAATTGAACCGAAGGACTGATAACTACAATATTATACATAAAAATTATATAAGAAAAGGTTATGTAAGTAGTTATAGAAAAATTACTATTTTCGGTTACCAATTATTAAAAACACCTTTAAAACGGAAAAATAAAGAAGTAAAATTAAAAGTAGTGATACTTAAGGATGTAGAATTTAGCATGTGAGGTAGCTTTTAAGTAATGCATATTTTTGCGATAGGAAAGGAAGAAAGATAGAAAGATGCCGGCTAAATGTATCAATCTATTCAAGTCGGTGAGAATTCACTTAATATATACATGGTACATAGATGTATTTACATCACACAGAAGTGACACAAAACAGCAAAAAACATGCGAATATGGACTCAACAAAAAATTACCGTTTAATATAATATAGGACAGAAGTGAAATTAAGGCATAAACTACTATAAATTATCATTATCAATAATCATTATGCGGGAGTCATTAGTTGAGAAAGTTTAAAACAACTTTGAGGTTAGGAAATCTCGAAGACACAACAACCTCATCCCATAAAAGATGCCTGGCCCTTCCAAAGGACCGACCATCTTAAGTAGCACTAAATACTTTCAGGGCTACTTTACTGTATCCAAAACTCATACAACGACTGAATCAGCAGCCCGCCGCTGCTGTTGCTAGCAACCAGTTTAGTAGTGTGCAAATTTTATCCGTCCCTTTTTGACAACTCATTGGAGAAATTTGCTATTTATTATATTACTTGTTTTTGCTTTTTTATCTTGCTTCCATATTCACTATTCAGCCTTTGAGAGAAAAGAATGCAGTTATTTTTGCCGTAGTTTAGTTAAATTATGATTCTTTATTATATTTTTCTACAAGGAATTTAAAGTAAGAAAGTTTAAAGTATGTATTTACTTACGCATTTTGGGAAGTTTTTTATTGATTTTTATCTCGCTTTCCTTCTCACTTTTATATTAATTGTTTAAGTTAAAATTCTATTATTTGACCACAGTTTAACGGGTATTTTTACAGTATATTAACTATATAAATAAAAGAAATCTAAAACAATCTCTGCTTTCCTCCGCGAAGCACGGAACTAAAAAATTGACTAAATTGACTCAGCGTCGAAAGCAAAAGCATTTGCCACTTCTATTATTGGCTCCAATAATCGTGATAACATATCAGTAACTAGTGCCTTTGCGGAATCAAGAATAGACGACAATTTTGAAAAGGAAAAAGCAAATTCATTAAATAATGGAACATATAAAGCATTGCGAAAACGCTTCGTTTTTGTCGTTGCGGTTGCTTCTTATGCTGACTCCAATGACAATAACAGTTTTTGTCGCACTTGTCTGTTTTGCGAGGTATAGCAGTTTGAAGTTTTAAAGGTTTAAAGCCATATCTCCTAAACTGTATAAGATGCCTACATGTTATTGATGCAGTTCGAAGCGTATTCCAATTATTTTTTATTTATGTAAAACAACTTTTTGTCGAAGAAGTTTTATTTTTCGAGAAAAATTAAAGTATAGATTTTTAATAAAAATAATAAATGAATTTTTTCCTAAACTTCTACACCGATTTAAATAAATGTTAAATAACATTATGGGTTACTTAAATAAAAGATAATTCAAATACGTTTTGAACGACATCAATAACATGTAGGTAACTCGTACAGTTTAGGAGATATCGCTTCAAAACATTCTAGCTTCGAAGAGCTTTAACTCGGTAACCAGATGAGACCAATAACAATTGTGGTTGTTGCTGAAGGAAACAGTATGAAAAATAGCAAAATCAATAACAAAAACATAAATCGAAATTTGAAAATTACCTTTATTAAAACTTGATTTGTACTTTTATTTAATTTATTCACTTATAGTAAAGAATTAAAAATTTTATAAAAATAATTAAAAGTATTCAAATAGTCTTTATAATGAAATGTCAATGATTTGTTGTTATTTGTTTGTTGTAAAGAGAGTAGTCTAAAGTTGTTGTCGTTTCCTAGCAAAAGAGAAAAATCAACTTCTCTCAAATGTCGGAATTGCTTCAAAGTAATCCTCGGCCTAAACAAACAATAATTACTTATTCCTTGAAAGTATTGATGGGGCACTAATATAGAACTGTAGAAAGAGAAAATGTCAAACTTAAAATTTTTTCGCTTCGACGGTTGTTGTTGCCATTGTTGCAGAAAACATGACAATTGATTTTTTTACAACTAAAGTTTACAGCTAAACACAAACAGCAGCAGTCATAATAGCAAATAGTTGGGGTTCCACACAAGTAGCTTTATTAGCAACAATTTTTAGACTGCGCATCCATGCGTTGAATGCGTTGTTTCTATATGGGTAATATAGGGAATTATCCTGAAGCAGGTTGAGGATGCTGGCGCAGCTCCGATTTTGTTGTTGTTTTTTCTGTTGTTGTTGTTTTCCACGGAGACTCCAACAACAACATCATTTTGCCCGCCCTCGCCAGGTTTCGGAGTTATAGACCTTGAAAGTTGGAAAATTTCGGACCTATATCTCCGAAACTAGAGGAGATACCTACATATTATGGGCATGGTTGAAAAGGTATTCCAATTATCTTTCAGTTATGTAAGGTAATATATATTGTAAGGTAATATATAACATATGTTATCGAAAAACTGTTATTTTCCAGAAAATTGAAATTTTAGATTTTTTTATACTTTGTTTTCATTTATTCATTTGTTACTAAATAAAATTTGTTATTAACCTACATACTTATCTCAATATTAAAAGAGTAGAGTTTTTTACCTTTCGTTAGATATATTTATCATCAGGATCGGTGCGGCATTTTAGGAGAGAATACGGCGGAACGGCGGAGAAACGGCGCGCTGATAATTATCCTAATCGTGTTTTTCCTTCAGCAAATTTATTGTGTTGTGCGACATGCAAAAATTTTCTTTGTGATCAGTTGTGAAACTGATAAATATTACAATGGATTTTTATACATTATTTCAGTAGACATACAAAATTGAAAATAATAATTTTTACTTTTTTTCGGAATTCTGGGTTTTCTTTGTTTGCATATAAAAAACATGTGCTCTTTGTTTAAATTTTTTGTAAGAATTTGGCAACACTTAATTTTTTAGATAGTACTTTAACTGGAGAGGGGGTAACACATTACCGGGGAAAGGGCGTAAGCTCGGCATCAATAAAAAAATAAAATTGATCCGATCAAGGTGATTGTAAAGTAATTTACTATTTATATTCTTCGACGTACAAGTACTTCAGCACTAATGTAGAATTAAATTGAAATTTTCATTACATAGCCGTCAATAATATTTGTATTTGGGCTCACAAAGGTTAAAAATGAATAATTGTTGCTGAATGCGGTCACTTTTCTTGACGTTTAAAATGCTTAAGAAGAAAACGGGGATTGTTGATTGCGTGCAATAAACATGAACAGTGAAACGTCAACAAAGACGAAAACAAAAAACAAATGCTTCTGAGGAATTGATATTTCGAAATTTTAAGCCCAAGCGTAATAGTAGTAACAATTATACACTTGACAAAACTGTATATCAGGTGGATTAATTCAATCTCCTCCCTCGCAACCATCCTCCATCATCCCCAGCCAACAAATGTCCTTGCGTTTCATCTGCATTGAATTACGCAAGAACCTACGCTGCGCCAACGTGTTTCTTCAATTCGATCAGAGTCTCACAGAGACCGAATTTCTCAAGATAAAAGTGGACAATGATGCTATACGCCTAAAGGAGTACTCCACTGAAACATGCGCCCAAGTGCAACAGCACTTCACCATCGAAGCACGCTCGATGAGCAACCTTATAGTGGAAGAGTGCAATGCAAGTTTTCGAATCACCATCGAAGAGCTGTCGGTAGATGACAACATCGAGGTCGAGGCATCGATGTCGTCGAACAAGATCGTCACAAACCTCAAACCGAAGGTAAGGACAAGTGAAGTTGTCATCATAAACTGCACAAATTGCAAAGCTGCTCTAACACAATCGCAGCAGTTCGAACGAGTACTCGAGTTTCCTTCAGACTCAATTGATATGGGCGAATTTTTCTGCCATCATGGGCCAGACTTTGGTGAGGTTTTGGTACCTCAGAAGCATGACCTTTTCTTTGGTTTTCAATTTCTCGTGCTGAATGCAGAACTGATGCGTGAGAATACCAAAGAAAAAGACAAGCATCTTTACTGTAGACGATGTTTGCGGTATTTGGGCGAAACACTTTTCAATAGCAAGGCAGCTAAAGTGTGGAGCGATAACGTGGTCCTTCAGAAACCTAACGACTGCGGCACTGAGCTGCAAGAAGTCTTCGAAGAGACTCTGCTAACGCCTACTTGTCAACTACTTCACAAGATCATACGGGAATTCAACACCAGTCCTGATAATAATGAGTTATTGCAGCAGTTTCAATTCTCCAAGGTGCTTCTAGAAGCTGTTTTTCCAAATCGTCAGCGTCGCTATTTATTGTTGCACATACTGGAGAAGCAATTAGAAGTTCTTCGAAACACACGGCCTCTGGCGCATGGAAGCATACACAACAACAATAATGCGCTGCAAGTGGATTTAAAAACATTTAAATGCTTTAAGCTGATGTATCGTTTAATTGATGAGGAAAATCGGACACAAAAGTGCGATTGTGATGGTCAGAAGGCAGATGCGCCACTGCTTGCGGTTTGGAAACAAGACATCAGCATATATGTGATGAAAATTTCCCCTACATTATTTAGTGATTTACTAAGCGAATTGGATGAGAACTCGTTGCTTCTTCCGGAATTGTATCGTTTTAGCAATGATGATTTCCAGCTTAGCTACGTTTTCTATAATTACTAGTCGATTAAATTGATTTTTAGTTGATTTCTTAGGTTTCTCCCAACTTACTTCGCAATTGATTACTTCATACTTTAATTAACTTCTTGAAACTAAGGGTATTCTTATTGTAAGAAGCTGTGTAATCTAAGAAAATCTATTTAATGTTGACTTCAGGCATTATTAACGGCAGGTTGTAGTATATTATTTTATTTAATCAGGACAGGATATTAAGAATATTTTTTGATATCTTTTTTAAAATTTTACTTGAAACTAGTAAAATCTTGATAAAATTTATTTGTTGTTGTGTTCGTAATTTTTTAATACGATTAAATTTCCTAAACCTGGTAAAATTCGCCAAGAATGTGTTCATTAGTTTACGTTAAAATGTACATATATAAAATAAAGCTGTTAAAAACGATAACTTGGATTCATTCGTTTAGTTCACTAATTTTAGATTTTTTTGGTTCCGTTAAAAGAACAACGTCTTTAATTTTTTCTTTTCTCCCATCACATTCACTCACCATCTGAAGGGAGCAACTTTGGCTCTGCAATCGACGTACTCTCTTTTCTAACGGCGGTAATATCTTGTAATACGGATGCCTGAAACAGCTCCATGTTGTCCATTTCAATGTGCAAATGTCTGGTTAGTTTTTGAACGTTCTTAAAAATAACCGCAAATAATTCAGTAGTTTTGTAAGCAGCAATTTTGGTGTATAGTTGAGAAATGCTTGCTTAATATATTCACATAAAATTAATAAAACAATTAATGTTTTTAAAATAGTTTTTTTTTCGGTTGACATATATTGCTTTGGTTTTAAATTGAAATTGTTTGTTTTTTGCTTGCTGAGAAACTTAAGTGTTTCCTGTTACGTACACATTTTAAGTAGTAAGCAAAGCTGCCTTTAATTTTACAATCTTAAGGCTGTGTTTTGAGTAACATTTTGTTTTATATCAAATGTTCCTTAATGTGTTGTGTTTTTAGTAATTACACATGATAACCTTACACATGGTATGATAAATATGTATATATGAAAAATACAGTGTTAATAATTGAAAAACCCAACGGTTACAATGACATCGTTTCTCACAAATTGATTGTATACATAAACTTACTACTAAAAAGATTTGCTTTTTTCTCAGATTTAACTTTACTTACGGGTGGCACCGCGTTGAGGTGCCTTGACCTTGAGATTGATTTCCTTTCCCTTCAAATTTAGGAATTAATTTTATTATATATGCTTTTCATAGATATAGATTTCAATAGGTTTTCAGTAGTATTTTCTTAATTAGCTAGCTAGGATCACATTTGGAGAGGATGCCATCTTTAACATCACTTTAAGAAGCTTTGCATTTGTTTCATCTTATATAGAATTGAAATTATACACATATATATGATTCGAAAATATTTACTTCCCCTTCTTTCATTGCCCCCTTTACTTTGTGTACTTTTTCATTTGTTTTGTCTGTTCTGTCATGGAGACTTCCGCTTGTTCCGCTTTATTAACCAACGAATCCAATTTGTCCAGATGGGAAGTCATTTTCTTTTGTATATCTAGCTTCGCATGGCGTATCACCTCGGTTGGTATACGCGGTTGGATATCATCTGGTCCTCCTATGTTGCTACTTTGCATTTCATCCAACTTGTGCAACGCTGTGCTGATGTCGCCACCGTATTCCTTGTTGATCTCGCAAAGTCCTCCACTGGCTGTGGTATTTCGTCGGCTCGCCGTGACCGATGTGCTTGGAGCGTGACCGTCGCCCAAATCGACCGAACCACGGCCGAAAATGTTGGATAAACTACCGCAAGCTGTCTGCTTGAAACGATTCAGCTTCTGCTGGGTGGACGAGAGAATCGAGTTGAGCTCGTCCAACTTGCCGCCAGTATTTTGCAAATCTGCTTCCTGTTCCTCGACAAGCTGTGTCCAAGCAGAAAAAAAACGATACATACTCAGAATCGATTAAAAATTAATTATACTCTTTTTTCTACTCCATTGAACAATGTGTGTACCTTGGCTTCGGCCGCCTCCAGTTCGACTTGTTCTTGCTTCAATCGCTCCAAACGTGTTCGTTCAAACTTTTCTTCATCTGGCTTGTCAATGCCCAAAAGTTCGGCTCGCATGCATTCGTATTCGTACGTGCCCTCAGCCATTTTACAATCTTTTTTCAATATATTAATAAGCCAAGATTTGCCTTTGTTGGCTATTGTATGACACCTTCAATTTGATAATCGATTTTCTTCTGCTTGCCCTCTCTGTCAGCTTCAGGAAGCTTTACCAACCACCAACGACTGCAAAGTCATTCGCTGTTTGGAACGAGACTCGTTCCAGGATAAAATTCTTCGAATAGCGCGTGCGCTATTTTAATTTCAAATTAAACACTTCAATTTACGGTTATTTTTGGGTTAAGATTTATTAGTTAGATTTATTAATTAGATTTTACAACTGTTCAAGCTTTTAGTAAAGTAAATTTTTTACTCTACCATTCTGAAGTATATTTTACACTACTCTAAAAAAGTATGTATGTTATAAATGTGTGTTTGTGTTATTAACAACCATCACTCTGTTCATATATTTGTATATAAGACTCCGTCAATGTTATCATCTGTGGCAGGATCTCTGTGACATGCAAATCTTGCATTTCGTACCACTGGCCGTTGGTTTTGTGTAAAACGTGAGCCCTGAAGGTCCCTTTATTTGGCTCGCCATCATGTACGATGTTGGCCACCAGATTATATTTCGTGTTTTTAAATTGTTCACGATTTTGCATGCACAAGATATCACCGAAATCAACATTTCTATAAAAGAACGATATATACGTTAGAAAATCCGGATATCAGTGAATACTTTTTTACATACTTGATTGGAAAATTAACAATTGTAGGATTCTTTTCCAGAAAGAATGTGTTTTTAGTAAAACGCTTGATGTACAAAATTATGTACTGCGGAAGTCGTGTGATTTCGAAACGCTTCAGGAAGTTATCTTTGTAAGTGTTGTATTCCTTCTCGGTGGTGCCATTGAACTTGGCCAGCAGCTGATACAGATTCACTTGCGGTATGATATTCTCACGAAACTCATCTGTGAACAGCGGCGGTGGCGGCAGGTCGCAAGTGAGGTATAGAAAATTCGAATCCTCGCACTTCTCCTGATATTCCTCGGTAGCCAAAAGCAGGGTTTTCTGTGTATCGTCCAACTCCACGGGAGGTATTTTGCGTGTGAATATCTTCATTTCACCCAGAAATATTTTATAAATAATTGACGAGTCCGGACGTTTTGTACCCTTCATGGCTCGGTGTAGTGTATGAAGAAACCACGAAAGGAAATCAATTGGATCGCCCTGTTCGGTGATTTGAAAGCGTTTATTGGACCACAGGACGACGGCCTGCAGCATTTCATGAGGCGATACATGCGCTTTGAAGTTGCGCGGATTCCACATTTTGCGCATCAGCTCACCGAAGCGCTGCACTAAATTGAAAGTCGAATCGCCCGGCGCCCGCTTAATCTTGGCATAACTTTGCTCACGTAGAAAATAATTACGTAGTGGCCCTACATGGGAGAGTGCATGCAGTACCACGTTGCAGTAATCATTGGCTTTGATGTTATTGAGGCCTACAACACCGGGCAGGTACAGGGTACCGTCGACCGTTCGTGAGTACTTCACTTTTTCGGTGTTATCGAGGTTGCGTATATCTTGTACAGTAAAGGTGGGGTTCAACACATACTTGATGTCATCCAAGGAGGAATCAATGATTTCATAGTTGTCCGGCAAGCAATAGAAGCGAAGCGTTTGCAGGTTGAGAAAAACATGATGCGACTCGGAAACAGAGTGTGTGTAAGCGTGCGTGTTAGTGCCACGGCCTTGGAAGTACTTTCCACACACCAGGCAGGCGTATACATTGATGCGTGTAAGCGATATGGAGCAGAGTTTCTCGAAATCGAAATCTAGTAAGGGTCGATTGATGGTATCCAAGTAGGGACAGACACGGAACTTCGGATTGAACACCGAAGGAGTTTCCAGTTCTACAGGAAGTATGTAGAAGTAAAACAGTATAAGGTTGTATTTAAAATAAAGAGAAACCATCACAAACCATCTTCGTCTTTTATGTTTTGATTGAGCTTGTTTTGAATTTTTGCTTTCTTGGCAGTCGGTTCTAATAATGAAAAAAAGTAATAAGTTTTGCAAAAATCTATAAGTAATAATAAGTTGAACCTTTGGCTGCCATTTTTGTTATTATTTCCTGAATTATTTCAACTAAAATAACTAAAATTCCAAAAGCACAATGAAAACAATACAACTGAAAACGCCGCTATCAATGGAAGATAAGAGCCGTCAGTTTTGAGCTGTCAAAACTGTAGGCTGTTAGCGTTGCCGGTATGACAGAACGTAAAGTTCCGCTATCGAGCAAACGTTATCGAGCACGTCAGACAGAGAAATTGCTTTGTTTGCTTTCGCGGAGTTGGTATTTTCGCCGAACAGCGCGAAAATGTTACAGAATTTTGTATTAGTATTTGTATTAAACTTATTGCATTACAAGTTATTGTCTCGCTGAATATGTTGGAACTTTTATTTACTGTTTTGTGATACACACATCGGACTTGTCGATTTCGTTGTCGCTTTCATCGCGAATCGCAACGCCCGACAAATTAAAAAATCGCGTTCTGTTTGACCGTACCTTTAAACCGTAAATTAATGAACAATCCATTGAAAGCGTTGTAATGCTTCTGCGTTTACGCAAATATACTTTGCGTTTATTCAAATATAGAGAAGAGCCTGAAAGTTAATTAAATATGAAACATCAAAAGAAAGAATTTTATTTGAGTACCCTTATTTTTTTAGCTACATATTTAAAGTGGTTCCGAATGTGGTACAACTGGTTCTTTGACTTATTTTATTTTGGATATTAATATTAATGTAAATGTAATAAGATTAATCTTAAGATTTATCTGTAAGATTATTTATAAATAATAATAGTAATAAAAACAAAACAAAAAGTTTATATGTATGACGAACATCAGACGTTTTAATAGATTGACACAATACATTTATAAAATTATTTATTTTTGTTAATAATGGTTGTTTGCAGTCCTTTAGATTGTATAAAGAGTTCTATATAATTTGATAGGTTATCATGTAGTCTAAGAATTCTTTATTGTTTCATTATTTCATCCACTGCGTGATTATAAAAATTTTACAAAGTGTTCTCGAAATGTTGGAGCCGATTTAAAACAACTCAGAACGGATTCACTGCTGCCAGCCCCACCCGTCCACCAGACCGGGCAAACACAGGTTCTGCGTAGCTGTGGCGGTATCCTTTGGGAATGCCGGATAAAACCTTGGCATTCGAGATGGGAGCGCCATTGTTAGGAGGCGGATACTTTTCAGTTGAATGTGGTACTCGCTGCTTCTCCATGGAACGATGATCTACGTAGTCGTTCCATCGATGTTCGCCTCGTTTATCAGGTGTGTAATCGCGACGTACTGCATGCTCGCGCTTGTAGTCACGCGAGTGATCTCGTGTTCTCTCCACGCGTTGGTGTTCGCGTGCCAATTCGGTGCGACTCGCTTCTCGTTCGCGTGATGGCGGCATGTCACGGCGATTCTCTTCACGTTGATCATATCGATGTTCGCGTGTGTATGGTTCACGTGGTACTCGGGAGTCGCGCGATTCGCGTATATCCCTCGGCTCCGAACGCATCCCGGGTAACTCGCGTGCTCGAACATCGTGTGAATAATCGCGACGATCTCGCGGTTCACGCTCTCTAACCAGCTCTCGTGGCGGCTGAATATCACGCTCGCGTACTGGTGCAGCTGCTTGCTCCCAGCGATCGCGGGACCGTGAGCGCGTTTTAGTCACCGGAGACGGTGGTGAGTCGTCTAAACGCTCCTCATCGCTCCAGTCGTCGTAGACACGTAATCCACCCCCTGACTTATCCGCAGCTGATTCATGTCGACGTGTTTTGTAATCCGAAATACCGTCCTTCTCGTCTGTCAGATCATAGCGACTGCCGCTCCGTTCCATGGCGTGAAACTTGTTCTTGGCATCCTTGAAGCGATCCTTTGGGGAGATATTGCTGCCGCTTCCAGCAGACGGTGCGTAGTCAGGACGACCACTACCGCTCCCGGTGCTACGTGTGTAGTTGTAGTCCTGACGATTGTCTTCATGTTTCGGGTTCGACTTGGTGCGTTGAATGACTTTTGCATGCGTTGCTATCGGCTGGCCTGGCTCCAACTTCGTCACTCCTGCCGAGGGAGGTTCGACAGCACCTTCGTACGATTTGTAGCACAGCGCCGCTGACTTCATCATCTTCTCCATGCTTTGAATGTACGGAAGGCTTTCTGGCTCGCGATACGGATTACGTTCGCTGCTGCGTGAGTAGCGTTCACGTGCACGCTCACGCTCACGTTCGCGTTCGCGTGGCGGAGCATCGTCTGCCAGAACGCGTGGACGTTCGCGTTGTCGCTCTGCTGTGCGGTGCCCCAAATCAGATCGCTCTGGCGATGCCGCCACACCGCGGTGTACAGCTGCATATTTCTTGTGATTGGGTTGTTCGAAAGGCAAATCGGCGGGGTCGACGTAGCGGTGTCGTCCGCCATAACGCTGTGGCTCTTCCGCCGCCTGTTTGGACTGCTTCTGTGTGTTGTACTCCAAGAATTTTTGCTTGTCGGTAAGATTTTCCTTCCGATATCCAGCTGACGATGTGGCATGCAGCGGCAAGTGGTCGCTGAGCGGATCGGAATCATCGAAGTCGTCCAACTCATCCGCCTTGTTGCCGTAGCGCTGCCTCTCTGGCGACTCGCCGTCGCGAGTGTGTTTCTTGTTCAACAATCGGTTGATTTCGTTGTATTTGTCGGTATCCTGGAGCTTAGGACGCTGTTCACGTCCCGTACTGCTGCGGTGATACTCCTGCTTCTGCTCGGCCTGCAGCACTCGATTGAACTTGGCGTCGTAATCAGCCGGACGCATTATAATTGGTTTGATCTCATCCTCTCGTGTCCAGGAAGCTGTTGTTGTTGGCGTCTTCGATCGCTGATTGCCGCCGCTGGTGCTGGCTGTGTTTGGTGGCTTATCGCGGCTGCTGTGGACCGCATTGTTGCCGATCTGAGGGCGGCCGTTGGCGGTGGCATGCGGAGTGTATGGCTTTGCAGGCAGATCGCGCAAGTAGCTGTCTTCGGGTGGATGCATGGCGCTTTTGCGGTTGAGTAGCGGATGGTGCGCGACGATCGGCATGGCGGAGCGCTCGATTGGTATCTGTGAAGGCTTCAGGGCAATCACTGAGTTGTCGGCTTCGTTGGACCAGCGTTCGTCGTCTGGGAGAAAGATAAAAGAAGGAAGAAACCGAAGACGGTTATTAAAGGTGTTAAGAAGAAACAGTGAAGGCTTGCATTAAATGATCTTAAACTGTTGCACTGGGATTTGCTTTTACTTACCACTCGAGCTGTTCAACTCCTGTCGCTCTGGACTGGGTGCCAAGTCGGAGCCGATGCCTGACGAGCCACGCGACGACACTTGCTTCACTGCAACTCCACCGCCAACGCCAGTTGTTGGGGCCGCCGGCGTCATATTCTGCTGCATCGTTCCAGTGGGCGATGTGGTGCTTCCCACGATTAACTTGTTGCGACATCGGCGCAGCTCGATGGCCGCCAAGTTGCCCTTGGAGCGATGGACAGTGTCATAGTCGCGCGGGGGCAGCAAGATCGGCGGCCCATTGCCATTCAGCTTGGCTCGCAACTCTGCGGCCAGCGAATCGAAGAGCTCGCTGTTCTGTTGCAAGGGTTTCGGCATCGGGGGCGACCGAGAATCTGGCGAGCCGCTGTGCTCCTCGCTGCATTCGGATTCACGAGTGCTGTTGCCGGTGTCGCTGCCCAGCGAGGAGCTGAATCGCTTGGGTGAAGTTTCGAGGCGGCGTTGTTGCTGCGGTTGTGGTTGTTTTTGTTGATGATACGGCAGATGCTGCTTCTGGCTGTGTTCGCTTTTAATGTGGGCCGAAGTGGCCGTAGATGACTTGTTGCCAGACGTCGTGGGCATGGCAGGCAAGATGCCCAATCTGCAGGAAAAGAACAAGGAGAAGAAGAAGCAGATATGAATAATGATGACACGAGATGGAAAACATACAAATACGGATTCTTCCAGAGAAGCAGAATTGTATTTGTATAAAGTATATTCCGGCGACTGTCTAAATTTAAACCCTTCGGGAAGAGAAAGAGGCGTTAAGGAAAGAAAAAAGATGTGGGCAGTTAAGTAAGGAAATCATGGGGCCAGATGAATCTTTAAAAACTTTTCTGTGGACGGATAAACGGAAGAATCTTGCCTTTGGAAAGGAACTGAAGACTTTCGATAAAGAACAGTTTCAAAGTTTGTGTTAAAGTTTAAAAGGCATCAAATAATATATGACCGAATGTGTGCAACATGCTCCCGCCCCTTCGTACCGCCCACCCGCGCTTTTTCAATATACACCTAATCCATTTCAGTTCAAGCTTGAGTGTGTCGAGCACCCACAAAAGAACAATCTTAAAAATTCTTCAGCACAACAACACTGCCGATCGTTCTTTACGGTCTCAAAGCGCCTTGCCAAATGAACGACGTTTAAATGCTATTTTGGCTTGCAAGAGATAAACAGCTGCACCTTCAAACAAAATTGCTGCGGCTTACATCATCATCGCTGGCTGTAGGTTGAGTTTGTTGCTGTTGCTTTGTCGTTGAAGCTGATGCAGCAGTTGGTTTGATATTGCTTTGGCGTCTGATTCAGTCGAGATCTTATAGCAAGCGAATGCCATTACTGGAAAATGTCAGTAACTGTAAATGTTACTGAAGAATGAAGGCTACAGAAGAATGCTAAAGAGTGCCGATGATGACAATGACGATGGTGACAATGACAACGTGATTGTGGTAATCATGAAGAGAGTCACATGATGGTGATGATGATGACTTTCCAAAGTGGCAATCAAAGCATTTAAATAAACATTCAAGAATAAATCCACTTTGACCCTATGAATATGTCGAAAGATGACGTTGCCAACCGAAAATAATGTTCTAAAAAATAAAAACAGTGCTCAGCCTGTCAAGCTGAATGACATTTGATGGGTCAATGAATGAACTGAATGATTTCTGACATTTATGACATAAAACATTTTTAAATCTATCATTTCCGTCTCTGGGAATGATATTCGCACCTTTAAAAGCTTTCTTAAAAGTGATTCCCTTTAATATTAATTAACTACAAGGAACAGTTAACGGTTTACGGCAAAAAAGAGTTAATAAACAATTTCAACAAATGATTTCTTTCCTTAATTTGGTTATAAAATGTTTTCCCACATATTTTCCTTGAGTTCATGTGAAAATGATTTGCTTTTAATGCTTTAAAAGTCTTTTGTTTTTGTTTCCGCACTTAATGAACATTTTTCTTGATTTGGTTGAACTATTTTAAGGCTTTGCTTTTATGTAACTTTTTCCTACTTGAAATTTTTACGTTTTTCGCTATTAATTAGTTAACAAGTACAATCAACTCATCGCGAATTTGTCGTCGCTCGTAAACGTGCATTAAATGATGCCGTGAAGCCAGCATTCGTGCTTTAATAACAACTGTAATAACGACGACGACAACAACAACAACTAAAATATAACAACATTATTACATAAGCTGTCGATGGTTTCCTGTTTCGTGTAACGGTACATGAACCTGAGGAAAACATGCAACGTGCTCAGATGTTGTGTGCTTTTCTAAACAATTTTACTAGACTTTTTTTAAATGCTTCTTAATGACATGCTTGATGGTGGCGAGCACCCGCACAAGAATCTCCCTCCTTGCTGCTTCTTGCCACCCACGGTCTCAGACTAAACAACAACAAAAAAATAACATTTTAGAAATGAAACTAATAAACCTGCATGAATTAACGGATCTAGTGGCAGACTATCAACTTCTATTATTAGAAGATGATGAAGCAGAGAAAAAGATAATGATAATGAAGAAGCAGAGAACTAGATGATTATGATAATGAAGAAAATTATACGCTTTAAATGCTTTTATAGAGTATAAGTAATGAAAACAGATCTTTTCTTCAATGTAAATCATTTTAAAAAATGTGATTTAATACTTCTTTTAATATAAATACATATTTTTTAAAAATTGTACTTTTGTGTTTTTATTATTTCTAAATTGTATGTTTTAGTTAATTTGATTGAATTTTTTGATAGCTTTTTTCAAACTTCACTGATTTTATTGTATAAAAACGAGTTCGTGTCTTAACTCTTTCTTTTCTTTACATTTCATTTAATTTTATTACTTTTATTTACTTTAATATTAATCTATGTAGTCGATTTAATTTTAGGTTATTTTGCTTTATTTTCTAACGTAATCTTTTCTACTTTGATGGAAGCTTTCCCTGAATTAAGAAATTTAAATATCAACACCTTAAAAATTCAACGAATGCATCATTTCCGTGAATTTATTTCGGATTTCGCATCACTATAAACGTCATTGAAATTTATCTGTATTCATTATGAAATAGAAACCATTTTGAGTTGGGTTTTGTTGTTGATTTCCAAACAAATCAAACAAAATTAAACAAACACCGCGAAGAGTTCCTACAGAGTGTCTCTATGAAATGGATGCGGTAATTTTTGATGCCGCGGTTTGCTGTGTTTATTGATTATGTACCTGTTCGAGCGTAACATGTACATATTACGTAATATTTAATAATACACATTTATTTAAGCGCAAACTTGTTAATCGCGGATTTTGAGGCTTGCATTCCTTCATGATGAGTTTTAAACATTAAATGATGAAACCTTGAAGTGATAAATTATTATATTTACTTCATATCAATTACAGTTCTAGTGTTGCCACATATTAAATTTCTAATCAACGTTTATAAGCACTCACAATCGCAATTGCAATCCTCTTCGACTCACCTGTTTTCCAGCTCCTCAAAGCGTCGTTGATTCTCCGGCCGATTTATTAGAATCTGCAGCTGTTGCTGGAGCGCCTCCGCTGTCGATTCCGAGTCGCAACGATAGGCGTGCACGTGAAGTGGACACTTCGTGGCCGGATTGTAGAGCAGCAGGACGCACGCGACGATGTCATCCGTCTGCACGGAGCTGGTTATGGCACTGTGTGGAATGAAATGCTTGGAGGAGCCCTGAAAAGATGCCCAAAGAATTAATATAAATCTAGCTAACAACCAGACAAGCAACTAAACAACCAACCGACCAACCGACCTAATAATGAAACCTACCTGCAATATTTTGATACCCTTGTGTGAAACTTGCAGCGTGACTTTCAATGGTTCCTGACCCCGTGACCTATCGATTAGATACGGCAAGACCGAGTTGATGATTCGTGAGCCGCGCAAACCTTTGGCCTCCTCAGCGCCCAAAAACCAAACATAGTACGAAGCTTTCTGCACATCGCGGCGAAGTCTGAGAGCCATTTTCTGTCGTTGTTGCTTCTATCGTATAGAAACTCTTTTAGAGTGGCTCGGAAACTTGGCGGATGTGAGTGTGTGTGATCTTGTATTGTGAACTTCTGGCGGATTACATCTGTAATGAAGAAGAAGAAGAAGTGGCATGAAGAAGCATGTTGAAAATGGAGAAATTTAGCACACAAATTGATAGGTTTAAATTTAATGCTATTAAAATGGTTATTATTTTTGTTGTTGCCTCTATTATAGCCAGTCCATGGCACAATGAATGGTGAAAAACCTGCTAAGCTGATTTTCCATGCTTCGCTGAGTGCTGGGGATTTTGTTTTAGTTATCATAAGATTAAAAAAGACGAAAATAAAAAACAAATTAATAAATAAACTAGACTGAAACTTAAACGATTTTTTGTTGTTGCAAATTTTAATTGATTTGCACTTGCAATCAGTTCGAGGTGAAAAAAAATACTACAAATTAATGAATGTTAGCGGATTTCTTTTCAAATGCGAAAGACTTAAGACACAAACTCATTTCCTTTGAAGAGAAGTTCAATCAGAATGCGAAAGACTTAAGACATAAACTCGATGCAATTGACGAAGATTTTCTTGCGTTTAATTTGCTTTATGAACCGTTTTAATCGGATATCAGAGCAATTATTTCATTATTACTCTAAACTTAAGCTACACGGAAAGGATAACATCGCATAAATTGACGTAAATCAAACACAATCTGTACATTTTCGAATTTTCGATAATAAATTATTTCAATTATGATAAATGTATCGGAGTTTTTTTTATTATAATGCATTTGATTGTTATTATTATTTGTATATTATTATCATACATATTTTATATTTAACAAAGATGCAAAACACGTTATTAAAAAAAAAACACAACAAACAAAAGAATTTAGATTAATATCAAGGCTATTTTTAAATTTTTGAGTTTTTTTGATAGTTCCGGCTTAAACAAAATATTTTCTTTGAAATCATGTGTGTTAAACCAGTTTTGAATCAACTTTGAACAATATTTTAGTTATGATTTTATGAATAGTAACAAACACTAAAAAAGTCAATAGTTATCACATAGTTTAGATGAGCTTCTATTACTGTCTCCATAAATTAAGTATTCACATACACACAGCATCCATAAAGTTATAATTTTGGTAATTTGTAGAATAAATTTGGGTTTTCATTTCACATAGAAGGTTGCTCTTGTCGTTTTCAAAGATGTTTTGTTATTGTAGTGTAGTTTCACCGTGTGCACCATGTAGTATGTAGAACCAGTGCAAGATATCAGCAAATAACCACAATAAATATTACTTAATTTTGGAGACACGTTATAAAATTAATCAATTTAATGATCCCCATAAAAAAAAACGAGAAGAATGGAATTAGTTTCAAGTTAAACATCGCAGTTTGCGTATTTTTTAATATCTGATTTTACCAAAGACACGCACCCTTTCAGCCACCGAAACCCAAACGAAAGCGTCTCCCGCAACCGACAAGAAACGATTAAAGTCGAGATTCGATGGCTGCATGTGGCTTACCTCCGCGACATTCGTTCGTCACAGTTCGTGTGGATGGCGAAGAAAGCTGAAAGTCGAGTTGAAAGAATGTTGAAAATAAGAGTCGCTGATTTTATTGTTGTTCTCGTTGTTGTTGTTGTTGTTGTTGTTGTTGTTGTTGTTGTTGTTGTTGTTGATACGCGGACTCTGGGCGTCTCGTGTGGGTTGGTTGAGTCGTCAGTGTTTTTCGGGGTTGGCTCTGAAATGAGCACTAAAAAAGCGTGTTTTGATTTTTGGGCAAGATTGAGATTCAGTTAATTGATTGTGACAGGTGAATCTTCAATCCACCTGTTGTTGTTGGTGTTTTTCTAACATTATTAGAATATATAAGATAACCGATTACCATCCATTGAAAATATTGTACTACACTCACGATAAACACAGTAATTTTCTCATGTCGCAAAGAGTTAAGCACATCAACGGAGAATATTAATTATATTCGGCTTCGCTACGAAAGCGCCTTCAAAAACTAACCCGCTGGCCTGGAATTCAGTTTCTCTTTTAAATTTTAACTTAATGGCTGTCAAAATGCGAGACGAGACGAGACGAGACGAGAGGGAGACAAGTGGAATGTAGAAGAGGGGGAGCAGAGGAGGGGTGGGGAGAGGAGAAGAGTGACCAATCGATGGTACATCGCATACGTTGGTAATTTCAGTGAACTGTGTATACATTTTTAGTTACAACTTTTTAGATGTTGTCCGAAGAGTGCCCAAAACAAACACGGTGCAGTTCAGTTCAGAAAATAATAAGCATCATATGTTTGACGATAAGGAAAGCAACTACAGTAACAACAACCTCGCTAACTATCGGGAAAACATCATCAGCTTGAACTCGGTTGCTATCAATGCAGCTCTGTAATTTTCAGTGCCAGTGCTACAGCTTGGCTACCTTTTGGGCTGTTCCCTTCATTGACCCCTTCAATCTTCAGTTACTTCAGTTATTTCCTCACCTCATCTCTCGTTCCACATCCCAAAGTTGGCTTTGAAGCTGGCTAGCTTTCGGATTAGCATAAAACTAGAAGAATCAAGAGAAGAAGACGCCGCCGTTGTTGCCAACAGCATAGCAACAAAAAAACAACAACGATACTGAAGATTTAATAACGAATTTGTAGCAATTGAACGTCATTTTCTGCGGCGGTGGCGATGATGGCGGCGGCCGAAAAACATCCGGCGGTTCCTCGACAACCAACTCAACTGCAACTAAAATCCACTAAAACTTCAACTTTTCACTGATTGAGAGCGTGGTTGTTGCTATTTTTGCTGCTGCTTTAAGTACACATGTAAATGGAATTTATTGTGTGTGTATGTGTGTGTGTTCTTTTCTCAGTCTGTGAAAACGTATGACAAAAACATGTTTTTTAAAGTGGGTAATGGTCGTGTTAAGTGGCAGAAACAGACACACATACTCACACACACATACACACACACACACACACACACACACATACATACACTCACACACATACACTCACACACATACACTCACACATACACTCACACATACACTCACACATAAGCACACAGAGACACCCACTGAATATATTCCATGGAAACAGCGATCCAATCGATTGCTGTTAATTATTAGGTTCATTTTACAAGGTTGACGGGTTGTTGTTGTTTTTGTTGTTATTGCTTTCGCTGTTGTTGTTGTTGTTGTTGTTGTCGACGCCGTTGTTCACAACCGAGGAGATTCGTGTCGCGATTACGTGGCTCCGAGTGAAATTTTTTAATTAGTTATGGATTAAAAACAGATCTTTTTTCCTCACAAGCAATTGAATTTAATGCGCTTTTTCTCTCTAACATTTTAAAGGATTTCACAAGAAGTGTGTCCCACATGAGGTGAGATTTTCTTAGTGTATAGTTTAAAGTATTGTAGTTTCGCTGATAATAAGAAAAGATAAGGCACAAAAATTAATTCAGGTTGGAAAAGCTTGTCCACTTGATTGGTTGCCAGTTTTTCTTTCATTGAGTGATAAGTTTTCTTCATAAATTTTAATGAACTTTTGTGGCTTTTCCCAAATTTTCATTTCTTAGAAAGCTAAGAATTCTATCTTACCGAAGTACCTTTATTAAAAGTTTCAACACGTTTTTCTCTAGTCTCTCACACTCAAAGATTCTAACTTATTTATGATTTTAGTATTTTTAACCGACAAGATTGAAGAAAGTTTTGAAAGCTTGAAACGTTTTCATAAAAATGAAATTATCTCATATTATATACGAAATTCTGACAAGATTCATAATAAAATTTCTATTCTGTTGTATTTTATGATTGCATTTACGAGTTATAAAGCGTTGCTTAAAAGTGAAACTTTTGAAGTTCTTGTTTATGTTGTCCATTCTAAAATTTTTATTCTGCAGTGTTTTCTTCTAGTGTTTTCACTTTTAAAAATTCAAGTTTCAAGAATGTAAGAAGTTCTATTAAAATGTTTTCTTTACTGAGGTGATTATTTTTAAATACGCTTTTAAAAGCTACTAAAAACTAAAAAAAGACTTGACTGTTTTAAACACTTCAAACAGTAAAGAACAAGTATTTAAATAACAACAACAACAACCAATGGAACGGAACGAAACAAAATAATTACGGAAACAACAACAACGGCTTAAAACGCAACAAGAACAACACACAAATAAAAATAACACGTTAAGTGACAGTAGAATAGAAATGAAGTGAGTAGAGTAGAGTGCAGCAAAGTTGAATGGAGTGGATGTGAAGACAATCTCATTCATTCATTCATTAATGCATTCATGCATTTATTCATTCATGCATTCAATCTGCAATGCAACAAAAAGGGGAACTACAACCAAAGCTCAATCGAATTTCTTAAAATTGTGACAAAGTGAAGAATAAGTATGAAAAAAGAATTCAATTGTTCTTAATAAGAGTTTCTGAATACAAAATCCGAATTCGATTCTTTGGAATTGTTTATCTCCCACAAGTTTTAAGTTATTCCAAGTCAAATATTCGAAAATGCACTTTTCTATAATACGTTTTCAGATTAAGAATGCTTAAAAACAATATTTTAGGATTGATTTCGATGAGATTTTTAACATATTTCCGAGTATTTGGCTTTTATTTTTCCTCTTACAACGATATGAAAAATGATGACAGAAAATAATCGTGCTAAAATAAGAAGGAAAGAAAGTTTTTCTTACTTTTGTCGTCATTATCTTAGAAGGTAGATTGAAATTGAATAAAGTGTACGAGTATGTGTTCCAATGTGTGTGTGTGTGTGTGTGATAGAAGGAGTGGCAGGCTCTCCGTCTTTCTTCATCGAGTTAGAAATTTTCTCGTATGGATTTCTAGGTTGAGTGTGGCATCATTTGCGAAACTCAGTGACTCCAAAGCATTTTGATTTTCTTTTGTTCTCCTTTCTTTGCTGGGTTTTCCATGCTTTAGAGCATGTAATAATTTGAAGATTTTCCTAATGTTACTTCTTTCGTTTTTCTTTTTAAGGTACGGTTAAATTTCACCCGGTTGCTGAGGTTGCGCGAAAAACAAAGTATTCATGGAGACGGAGGTAGAGTTGCCACTACGTTTGCAGCAGTTTTTCCCCCACCAACATAAATTAAATTAAGAGAAACCCATTCACAGTGTTTGTATTGTACATGTATAAAGTGAGTATGTGTGTGTTTGTGCATTTTCTATCTGGCAACAAATCGTCTGAATTTCAAGCGCAATCAACTCGGCCAATCTTTCTGGCCTCTTCTCGTGCCATGCAGCTTTTAGTGGTTGTCGGTTTTCGAGCCAACGAAAATTCTTTAGGCATTTTACACGAGTTTATGCTTTATACGAAGAGATTAAACTAACAAATTGTAAAAACAGCAATAAGTAAAACGAGCAAACGTTTTCGATTCCATGCCGGAGGCAAAACAACAAAAGACTTAAGAAACGAACTAGTTGTCGGAAGCCAAGAGCAATAAATTTACAAGTTTTTGTTTATTTATTTCTTTAAAAATAAATTAACTCGTGATTAATTACTACATTTTCTAACGGTTTCGAAATGATTTAATTTTATTTTATTTTATTATGTGATTCACCTTGATTTCGAAGACAAAGAGTTTTTTTTTTTACGAAAATTCTTCTTTTTAATTTAACTCGTTTTTAGTTATTTTATTACAAAATACTTTGTTTACTATGTTAGTGTGTGTGCGTTTGTATGCGTAGTGATGCATTCTGATTTATATTCCTTTCGGTTCATTGAATAGTTATTGAAATTTTATGATTTTACTAAAAGTGAAAGTTTGAGTCTTTTGATGTTTTAAAATCATTAAAAAATGAAGTTAGTTTTTGTTATTGTGTGTGCATAAATATTTGCTTTTGTTGGGTTTTCTTTGTGGGCTTTTCATAGCCATGCAGTAAAATGAGTTTAAAGCTTTTTTTTCTTGATTATTTGTTCGTATTTTTTTTTTTCAGTTTTTGTTATTCTTATTTGTTATTTTTGTAGTTGTTTCAGTTGATTTTATTTTTTATTCAAAAATTGTTTGCTTTTTACAGACTTTTTTATTTTAAAACTCATCGAAATGGTTGAAAGTTTTTGTAGAAAATTTTGTTGTTCGGCATTTTTTGTGATGTGAAAGTAACTTGTTAGTAAAACAAACAAGTAACTGCAAACAAATACAACAGCACCCACTTCTTCGAATCGATAATTAAAAACAACAAGTGAAGAAGACAAAGGAGAAGCTGAAGACGAAGAAACAAGCGAAAACAATTCATCACCGGCAGAGAAATTCGTAAAAATCATAGAGAGAAAAAAAGCGTTCAAAAGCAACAAAAACCGCAGTAACTTTAAAGCGATTTTTTATTTTATTATATATTATATTAATATTTATTATAATAAAGAATTATAATAAAGAAAAGAAATCATTTTGAAGACGAATACTTGATCAAGTTCGTTTCTTAAGTCTTTCATAGTGATGAGTGAGTTTTATAGCAACATGTTTTGAAGTCACCACCTTTTTATAATATAGCTACCACGTTAAGCCACTTGATATGGAGAAAAAAGGAACCTACTGTTTCTTAAGTGGATTGATTTAATTCCAGTTGTCTTTTAATTTAAAAATATTCCCAATTTTTGTTTGCGAATTCTTTCTTTTCTTAAATTTTCGTTATTTTCCTTAATTTGCTTGTTGCTGGTTGTTCCCAAGCTGGTTAAAAATTGCGTACCTGTTTAAGATAAGCCTCTATAAAGGAGCTCATGGTTACTTTCACCTGTATGACGGGCACAAAGCGACTGGAGTCGAGTGGAGTCCATTGGAACTCTGGATTTAACAGATAAAATGTAGGATTTGACAGTTTTATACTATATTCGAGGTTTTTTGCATAAATATTTATATAAAGTGAGTGAAGTGAAGTTAAGTGAATTGAGAAGTTTGACTTGATTAAAAATGTGGACCGAACAATGACAGGATGGAAATAAAAATTCAATAAACAAACATTAGCCGTGGATGAAAGTTGAATAAATTAAAAACGCGGCCAACTCAACAAGAATTACAAATATTTAAACAAACTGAAATAATATAAGATAAAAGATAAACGAATAAGAAAAGATAACCGACGTGAAGAGAATGAATTGCACTCAATTAAAATATATTAAAAGTAGCTTAGTAGCTAGTATTTGCATAAATGGATCAACAAATCTTTTAAAGAGTTTGAAAATATTATCAAAAATTTCCAAAAAACCTTCGTAGAGAGTTAGAGAAGATTTAATAAGTTGACAAACTTTAGAACAGGCTTCTAAATTATTTAAAATTATTTTTAATCTAATAAAAGTCTCGAAAAAGTTCTTAAAAGGTTTCCGATATGCTTGCAGGAGGTTAAAAAGAATAAAGAATTCTATAAACATTAAAAATGCTTCAAAAGTCTTCATGAGGCTTCAGCTTTTAGGTTGAAAACAAGGCTTCAAAATGCCTCGAATTGAAAAATTCTCCATTGAATGTATGACTACCCTCAAAGCTTCATTAAAATATCTATAATTCAACGATTTAATGCATTATAATTTGTTTATTCATTGATTTACTAGTAATTGAATACAGAGTTCACATTTGAAGGTTTGTTGTTTTATTTTTTATTCAAAATCATGCACTATAAAAGCACACACTTTGTACTTTGATTTTGTTTACTGTATTCCATTAGATGACATGACATGTTGCACGCGTGTTGTATTATTTTTGCATTTCATTCATGTTGTTTTTGCTATTTGATCGGTGGGTTATTTCAAAAGTTAAGCAACCCAAAAGCGAGTCAATAAAAGTTTTAAATTTTTATATAAAGTATTTAAAGTTGGTGTGTTTTTAGTTAATTTGACTATGTGTTTGTTTTTGTTGTATTTTGGTTATTGCGTTGTATTTTTGGTTGATTTGCTTTTCTTTCAATTTTTACTAAAAAAATAAAATAAATTTTGCCAGTCAGCCACACTTTTAAATTCAACAAATACGACAACAACAAAATCAATTAAAAGAAACATTAATGACAACAAAAACAATGAAACTAAAATAAAAATAAAAACAACAACAACAACAACAGCAAAATGCTGTTACTTTAGCATTTATTCGGTTAACCGAATGTATTTCGGTTTTTATGCTGATTGAATGGCTCATCAAATGCGATTGTTGTTGTTGTTGTTGCTCTTAAATACATTTACTGTTATTGTGCTTATAGTTGCTGTTGTAATTGCTAATGTTGTTGCTTTTATAGTTGCCATTGATGCATGTTAATTGACAGCTTTGGTCAATTGTGACAATTAAATTGTTGTTACACAATGTGTATTTGTTGTTGTTGTTGTGGTTTTTTTTACTGTCCATTTAAAAGCATTTAAATAAATAAGTGCATATTTTTTTGGGGCGTGGTTCTTGATAACCTTGATTTTTGTTGTAATGCGTTGTGCTGATTTTATGACTATTGATTTAACATAGTAATCATTTTCAACCTTCTTCATGGGCTGCATCAACATCATCTCAGAAAATTATTGCAATCGACATTAATAACATTTCAAAAACTTCAAAAAATTACATTTCAACACTATCGTCATCATCGTCTTGACCTTCTTCATCAACATCTTCAACACTAGCATCATTAGTGATTTTATCAACATCGTATCCATCAAGACGTTGATTAAAAAATCTTCTACATCATCTTTTAATAACTCTAGTTTGCTTTGCTTTTTCTTTTACTTTCTCATCATTAAATTTGAGTTTAAATGGTTTTTTTTCTTTAGATTTCTTAAAATTTAACGCCTTTTATAGCGATAAGAATGATGTTAAGAGAAGAGAAAGAAGAATAATAGTAATAATAACAAGAAGCAGACGAACAAATGTGTGAAAACAAGTGTTAAAACGGGGAAAAAAGCAAAGAAAATTAAAATAGAAAATAATTTAAAAAATTCTACAGAAGAAGAACAAAACAAGCATCACAGCAAAAACAGCAACAAAAACAATTACATTTAATTACATGAAAAACAATGTTGAAAAATTTAAAATTAAAATTAATAAACGAGTAAAAGCAACAAAATTTAATTATAAGAAAAAATAACTAAGAAGAGAGGAATAATAGAAGAGAAAGTAATAAAAAGGAGAGAGGAGAATAAAAAGAAGAGAGAGGATAAGAAAACTTAAAACGATGACAGTGTAACAGCTAAAACAACAACAACAACAGCAATAATATTAACAATGTTAATGATAGCAAGAACAAAATCAATAATAATACCATAATAATAACAACATCATTAATATTAAGTTTAATAATAAGAGTAAAAATTATTAGCAATAACAACAGTGAAAACAACAACAAACACTACAACAACAACAAAATTAAATTACCGCAAAAGCTTTTAAGAATGATAAAAGACCATTTAAATTGAGGTCAGAATTCTTTTTTGTGATTTCAGTCAAGCGTGGAAAAAAATATACAAGAACAGGAAATAAAGAGAGAGAGAGAGAGAGAGAGAGAGAGAGAGAGAGAAGGAGCGAGAGGAGGAATGATAACGAGACATGTGCGTATATCACTACACTTAAACTAAAGAGAAACTTTAAATAGATTATTTTTTTAAATGTATTACAATGAAAAATAATTTTCTGCTGTGCACCGAACTGTAAAAAGAAAAACACAAATGAAATAAAAGAAAAACCAGAATTCTACTGAGAATAAACTAGATCAGAGTAGAAAATTCTAACAAAAGTTTTTTGAACGTAAGAAAGAGAACAACAAATGATAGACTCTTCTACTTCACTTCACTTTAGTGTCTGTCCAAGCGGCTGTCTGTCTGTTCATCTGTTCTGTTTGTCTGTCAGTCAGTCAGTCTGTCGGTCTGTCTGTCTGTTTGTTTCTCTAATTTGAACATTTAGCTTGCTTAGTGTTAAAAATTTGCTCGCTTCACTGGTTTTTTTTAATGTTTTATTAATGCTGAAATATTAGAAAACATTTTGGAATAGTTTATAATAATTTAGTTATAATATTCAAGGTGCTTGTTGCGTAGAGAAAACTTTTGGTTTAAGAAGCTTTTTAGTATAAAAATATAACAAATTGTTTAATTATTATTGCAATTATTATTACGCAATCTTTTATGAACTAATCCAATGCATTTCCAACTCACATTTCATGAATTGTGGACTCAAGAAAATCCACAAAATCCAGAGCAACCGAAGAGAAAACCGATAATTGAACTATTTTTTAAGAAAACCGCGTAAATAAATTTAATTTGTTATATTTAGTGTCTGATTAAATGAAAAATTGCCTTTATTACATGATATATTCAATTTCATGTCCTGTTTCTTTTTCCAATAAATGATATTGTCTTTTATTCTTCGATAGGTTTGATTAAATTTCCTTGATTATTATTATTATTTTGAAATTATATTTAATATCTTATGGTAGACGCTTTCGAGTGAATACTTTTTCTCAATGGTTGATAGTTTTTAATTAAAAATCCCACGACACAAGAAAATCACAAAAAAAAAGCTATTTCTTAAGTAAATACGTAAAATTTTCTAGCCTTTGATCCTCAACCGCAGACTGAACCAGCGACTGAGTAAATTTCTTTTAGTTTTTTATTATTATTGCGGATTTTCTTCAAGACTGTTGATTGTTGATGGTTGATTGTTGATTGAATTCCTCTCGCGCGGAGTTTCAATGAGTTTCGTAAAGTAAATGAAAAGAAATGGAAGCCTCAAACTGGCTGTTTGGTGTTATTGTTGTTGTTGTTGTTGCCTGTACCGTTATCGCTGCTAATAAATCCCTTTCACTCCATCAAACAATAAGACGAACAAAAACAACAAAATGGCACTGCAGTTACAAGAACAACAACAACAACAACAACAACAACAACAACAACAACAACGACGACGACAACATTAACAACAAAAAATTTAGGTTACTTTGGCAAAAATGTTGGCATGAAAACAAAAGTGAAAATGACAACAACAACAAGTAATAACAACAACAACAACAACGATGACATATACAAGTGCATAGTATACTACGTCGTATTGTTGTTGTTGCTTTTATAACTCAACTAAAACAAAATGCAATGGAAAGCGATGAACAACAACAACAACGACAACAACAACAGCTGAGTGCCGCATTAAATCAACACACGAACGACGTTGAACGTCCTTCAAGACGCAACATCAAGCAGTTGATGCCAAAAAAATGGAAGCAAAAAAATGTTGCTGTAGAGAACAACAACAGTAAGTACAACAACAACCTAAACAACAACATTACCGAAACAGCAACTGATACAACAGTTGTTATAGTTGTTGTTGTAATGACAATGACTGTCGTTGATATTAACACAGGCGACGAATACGTACAAAACAACAACAACATGAATATTATTATCAATAACAATAACAACAATTTAAAGAAAAAGTGAGCTCGTTCATCTGCATTCATTTCTTGTTGTTGTTTTTGTAAATCTTGTTGTTGTTGCCGTCGCCGTTGAAAAAAGCAAACTCATTAAAAAGCACGTCAAAACTTCTGACGACGATCCTTGTTTTGGATTTCTTTATGATGTTGCAAGTCATCTTTTTTTTCAAAGGTTACTCCTTTGAACGCGGCGCTCAACAAATCAAAAGAATGATTAATTTTATGGTCATTAATTTTTGGGGTTTTCTGTTGTTGTTCGCTTTCCTTTTCGTTTTGTTGCTGTGCTGCAACGATATTTCGTTTTCTTCCCCTTCTTTTTTCTTGTGGGACTTCTTATCAGCTCCAGCTGCCGACAGACAGACGGACAGACAGGCAACCAGACGGACAGACAGACAGCAGACCAACGAAAGCAGGTCCGACGATTTTCTGGGAGTCAAGTAAAAGTAAATCTTAAATGCGCCAAATTAATTGGCAACGATTTATGGCACTTTCTGTGCGAATATTTTTTATTTATTGCCTCATCTTTTTTGTAGTTTTTCAGGACTTTTTTATCACTCCTAATTAGTTTTTTTGTCCACTGGTCGAATGTTGAAACCTTTGATTTGAATATTGTAATTAATTCTGCTTTCTGCACTCGCTTCGCGACCCGCTTCGAAGCTTTCACAAGCAACGCGATGGTGGCGGTGAAATTCTTTGTGAATTTCTTTGTAGCCCCGCTAATTTTTTGCCACATGATTTATTTGACTAGCAAGCATTTCCATCTGCTGTTGTTGTTGTTGTTGCGACGGCATCACTTTTTTTATACCGGTTTAAGAAACTTTCGTTGCTCATGTGAATCAAGTGTGCGGTGTGAACAACGGATTCATCGACTTCGACTTCGACTTCGACTTCAAACACGCCATCTTTTTTACGATGCTGTTGATGCCAAATCAGGTTTGTCACTTAAGTCTATTGTTGGTCGCCAGAAACCGTTGCTTGGAATGGCAAAAGCGAAGTTGTTGTAATTGTAATCTTATGTGTGCAGTCTCTCCTTTTATATTCTTTGCTTTTTAATTTTTTTACAATTTTATTTTTTGTTTTAGCAATTGAATAAAATTTCCTTGTGTTGAAAATGTTATTAAAAATATTAATAAAAATGTTGGTAATCCATACAAACGATTGAAACAATGCGGGAAAAATAATAAATAATCTCAACAACGAGTTAAAAGCTGCAAAAATACAAGATTAAAAGTTCACTTCGCAGATTCTTTCGTTTTTTTTTATCGTTTATGTTTTTGTTACGATTGCGATCGCCTGCAATTGACCCAAAAACGTTAATTTAAGTGAAACAACAACAACAACGACATGACAACCGCCACCGCCAACAAAAACAAACAACAACAATTTAAGCAACAACAACTTCAAAATAATCAACAAAAACAATGCAACAAATAATTGGGGGGGTTTTTAAAAGGTTGTTTTTTAATGATTTTTGTTGACTGCAGTCGTGGTTGTTGTTGTTGTTGTTTTAGTTGGTTATTGTGGCTTGTTGTGAGTTTTATAAAGAATTATGTAACTCCAACAACTCCTGAAAAAAAACCACCACCACCAACAACAACACAATTCAATCTCCAGCCGCCGATCGCCAAACGTGAGCACTTTAAAGCACCCGGAGACTAAAAAAAAACTAACAAAAATCCCAAACAATAATAATAAAAATAACAATAATAATAATAAAAGTAACGACAACCAAAACAAGAGAAAAACTGCCAGAAATCTCTTCAGAGATTTTAAAGCGCGTACTTTGAAATTATTTCTCATGTTCCCAAAAGAAACAAGAACAGCAACAACAACAACAACAACCAACTACTAACCATAGTAACCGTATTATTATATTTATTAAGAAAAGCCACTGCGAATTACTTCGGTTTTCATAATTTTCAACATTAACAACAATAGTAAGAATAATAAAAATAACAGCAACAATGATGGCAAAAATACCGTAATAATCGCCATCGTCAACGTTAATCAAAACTTACAGCACAACAACAACTGTAACAGTAACAGTAACAGTAACATCATCAACTGCAACAACAACAAATGAATGCTCTGGTTTGCATCCTCGCTAATTTTTCCCCACTCTTCGCTTCTCTTCTCTTCTCTTCTCTTCTCTTCTCTTCTCTTCTCTTCTCTTCTCTTCTCTTCTCTTCTCTTCTCTTCTCTTTTATGTTCAATACCGTAGTTGTAGTTAATGATGATGTTATCTTCTTTGTTGATACTCTAAATCATAATAAAAATTAAGTGCATTCTTTTTGTCTTCAAAATGGAATCCTTTGTCTTTGAAATCAACAAAACAAGAGGAAGAGACAACAACTAAAATCAGGTTAATTATTAAAACAAAACCTGCTTATAACTTGACTGTGAAACTTCATTCTAGAGAAAATGGAACGCAATTCGTGATGCATAATTAAACAATAGATGATTAAAGGAACTTCTTTGAGGAACTTCGTCTTCGTCTTCTCGGTTTCGGTCTCTTCGTTTCTTCGCTGTGCCATCGCTCCTCTCTCACTCCCGCTTTCCCATTCTCCTTCATTAAATTTACAACAGTTTACCACTCTTTTAACTGCGGCTTCGTTGTCATTGTTGCTTGATCACGTAATAATTACAATGACCAGCTGTCGACCCTCCTAGTTGACCATCACAAAAGACATACTATACAACGATACTAAAGACAATAACGTAACGCATAATTACGGGGCGATGTTGCGCCCTTCCGCTTTCGGAACTCGAAAATTCCACGATTACATCATAAGGAAAAACGAAAAAAATTGCATAAAATAAAATTAAGATGACGAACGAAAAGTTTATGTTAAACCAGGAAAATATAAATCACGCCCCTGAAGTAAGTTTAAAGAAAGAGGAAAATAACACAAAGAAATATAAAAACAAAGAAAAATAAAAGATCCCAAAAACAAATAAAATTATACAGGAATCAAAGAAACGGACATAAAAACAGTACAACATAAAAAGGGCAAAAACAAAGCATGGAAAAGCTTCAGCAAATTAAAAGGAGAACAATGAAAAACTTATGGTTAAGTTACGCATTTTCAAGTCTAACAAAAAAATATTCAATAATAATGGCAATAATAGTATACTATATATAATATAGGATGAGCTATCAGTTGGTACCCTTTGAACTGAAGAATTAATTTAAATGGAACTTTGGTATGTAATTCAAAAAGAAACCAGCCGATGGCCCATACTTTATAATATTAAAAACAACTTTTATTTTATTACTATTTTAATCACAGATATTCTATTAAAATACAGTCAACATTTAAGTCAAAATAATAAGTGTTGTTAATCGAATTAAATGAAAAGTCTTTACTATTCTTGCGTTTTTTTCTTGGTTTTTCTCTTTAATGAATTTTCTTTTTTCGTTCATTTTATTCCATTTCAGTCACATTTAATTAAGTTTAATAATAATGTTTTTTAGTGCATTTTTTATGTTCATTTTACTAATCTAATTTATTGTTATATTTCTTCACTTTGTATTTATTATTATTTCGTATTTCCTGATTTTATTTATTAGCTTTTTATTTCTTCAAATCAAATCACATCATAAAATCTACATCATTAGAAAAGTTTGAATAAAAACAACGACACACTAACGAAAACAACAATAAATAAGCTTGGTAACACAAAATATACATAAAAAACTAATAAAAGTGATTTTAAGGCAGTGATCAGTAATATTTTATATTTTTTACAAGTTTTTTGTAAACCTTTTCTTAACGTTTTTATTACCTTTTTTGGTATATTTTTTTTGGTTGCGTGTGCTGAAAAAAACACAATTGTTGTGGTTTTCATTATTTTGGTTGTTCATTTTGTGTTATTAAATTTTTGTGGTTTTTCTTCAATTTTAATCATTAACAAGTTTTTAAATTAATCAATGATGTATTTTTGTGTCTTCTTCTTCCTCCTCTGCTGCCTCGGAATTGAATGCTTTGTCTCTCATCGTCAGAAGGTTATTTTTAATATTTTTATTAAAAAAATCGGGAATTTGTTAAGGTTGACCTTTAATTAGGTTAACAGATTTAAAAAAAACGCTTTGTGGACTTTTTTTTTAACGTATCTTTTTTTTAAACCTTTTTCTTGTTTTATAAAAATGTTTTCGTCGCTGAAAGGATTTAAAATTAAATTTTAATGAGAGTTGTTTTTGTTTTCATGTACTTTTTGCCAGAAAATAAAGAAAAACGAATAATTATACGAATTATATAGCGAACCTTCAAAGTTATGATTGATAACTCATCGCTCATCAATAATTGATATTAAAAAAAACAAGGTGACTCAAAATTACTATTAAGAGAATGAATAACAGAATGAAGAATAGAGTAAATAACAAAGTGAAGAACAGAGTGAATAACAGAGTGAATATCTGAATGAATAACAGAGTGAAGAACAGAGTGAATAAGATAGTGAAGAACAGACTAAATAACAGAGTGAATAATAGAATGAATACCAGAGTGAATAACAGAGTAAACAACAGAGTGAAGAACAGAGTGAATAACAGATTAATAACAGATTAATAACAGAGTGAATAACAGAGTGAATAACAGATGAATAACAGAGTGAATAACAGAGTAAATAACAGACTGAATAACTGAGTGAATAACAGAGTAAATGACATAGTAAATGACAGAGTGAATAACAGAGTTAATACAATCTCTTTTATTGAGAAAAAGAACTCCAAAGAAAACATTTTTTATTATAACAGAATTTATATTCGTTTATTTATTGCATTTGAATTTTTTGTTGTCGGTTTTATGACACGAACTTCTGACGTACGAGCTGTCAGCTGGGGAAAAAACTCAACAGCGCGGGAAATAAATAATTATACGAAAAAGTAAAAAAAAGAAGAAACACAACATGAAAGAACAGACATAAAAAAGGTAAAAAAGCACTAGAAATTCAGTCATCAAAGCAACTTTAAGTGACCTTAAATTTTAATGACTGGTTGGCATATTTTTTTATGAAAAAAGACAGCAAAATAAAAAAAATTAAATAAAAAAGCACAACGAATTTTTCAAGTTCACAAAAAAATTAAAAATATTAATTTTGTAGTTTTTTAATTTTAATATTTTTAAAACAATTCCGAATATTTTTTTAACACTTGTTTTAATATAATACAGTTGAGTTGTTTTGTTGTTGTTGGGTTTTTTTTGTTTTTTTTCTAAACTTTCTCTACTCTGATAGCTTTTTTTTAAATGCAGCGAATTTCACTAAAATAATTTATTTGAAACGCATAAAATTTGTAGCTAATCGACGTTATAATTTATTGGCAACTGCGTTGTCTCGCCATCAGCAAACTTTCAAAAAACTATCAAATTTGAACACGCACAAACAAAAGGGGGGAAAAATCAAGAAAAATCAAAAAACGCAGCTGAACGATCGACTGATCGCGATGGAGAAAAAGCCAAATAAAAATACTGCAAAAAAGTGACATGAAAAGCGTTTGTTTATTTTTTGTTTATTCAGTTCATATCTCAAAACATATTTTTTAAAATTTTTTATTTTTAATTCAAAAGAAATTGAAAAACTGGTTGAAAAGTTAATCGAAAGTGATTTCGGTGGCCTTTTTGTTGGTTTACTTTTGCTGCCTGCCATCGCAGTTGTCAACTTCGAGTCTTGTTAAGCAAAATTAACGCCAGACTCGATCCAGACTCGTTGCTCATTCAGCTTCATTCCACTCACTCAGCGATCGGAGAACGGTTTTTGGTCAGGAGTCCCCAAAACAACAACAGCAACAAATACTTTGATTATAGATCAAGTCTCGAAGTAGTTTTTCAATAATGAACGAATACGATAACAGACGCGATTTCGAACATAAACAACTATGATAACAAATAAGAACAGCATAGTCGACATCATAATCATCATCAGTACTGTCGTAATAGTCACCATCATCATGATAGTAACTCTCGTTACTGTTCTCAAAGTATTCATCGTGATAATTATTGAGATGAGCTCTTCTCTATGATCAACATCGTTAGTTAACATGAATCGTTATCATCACCATGACGATTCATCATATTGATCGTCAGCTTGATCATTGTCTTGATCATCAACTTCACCATCATCTCTATTATCGGCTTGGTCATCACCTTGATTATTATCCTCACCATGGTTATCAATCTCGATCATCATCATCGACTTCAACTGATCGATCACCTTTTTTGAGCAATCGTTTGACTTCGTTAGTAACTCTTGAGTGACCGTCGGTTGATCACGATCATGATTAGTATGTGTTGTTGTTGTTTCTCTTGTTGTTGTCGCAATTTTTTGCTTCTTTTCAAAGCTCGCATCGTTTTCGCAAAACATTCACACCTTTTTGGTGCGATACACACACTATACACACACACAGAGCTAAATACAGTTAAATACAGTAATTGAACTTTCAATTAGAGTTCGAGAGCCGCTAAATCATGTACAGTTAGGATTAATTTGTACCGTTAGTTAATTAAAGCAGTTATAATTTCACTTGTTATGATCATAAATAGTTTTGTCTTCAAATTTCTGCTTTTCATTTTTCTTTCAGCGACAACGATTAACGATCGATAACCGCAAACGATCGATGATTATCGATAATCGTTGGTGACAAGAGTGAAATTTTTGAAAAATATTTAACAATAAATAAACATCAGATTAAAAGAAAAACTATCACAATAATAGCAATTACAATGAATTTAAAAGTATTTTAGAGAAACTTTTGCCATATGAAAGTATACGAGTATATTATATTATATATTATAATATATTAAAAAAAAAATTTATGTTTTATTAATAAGTTACTTATTATTAACTAAGTAAGTATAATTAATTACGTGTATTAAGTTTCACTATTAACAATTAAATTCTTTGTGTTATGTTAGGTGTTTGTTGTGTGTTCCTTTTGTCACCAGGAAGCATTCAATATTTTATTTCATAACAGAACTTAACTCAACCGTTTTACGAATTCGTTTCTTATCAAACTGCACCGCATCTCAGAGTCCTTAATGCCGATTAAAAGCATCGCCTGAGTGCAAGAAACCCGGTTGACATTTTTTTGTTGTTGCTCAAATTGAAGTCAGTTTTCGTTGGTGGTGTTTTTGTTGTGGTTGTTGTTGTTGTTGTGGTTGATGGTGTTGCTGTGGTTGTCGCATTTCAACGACGGAGCTTCATTTTATCTCACGTCGTTAAGGTAACAGCATTTTAGTGATGTGTCGGTGAGAAGGAGGGGGTAGGCGAAAAGCAACTACGAGCAACACAAGCAACTCCGCAAATGCAACAAAATGGTAAAAATTTTAGAACATGAGCAAAAAAAATCACTCCACGATCACGGAAATCGACCGACGCTGTTGTCCAACAGGTTTTCAAACACTTTAACACACACACACACACACACACACACACACACAAACACAGAGACGATATTCACTGCAAAGGAAAAAATAAGCGTCCATTAAAAGTTGTGCAACGAAAGATTTCATAAAATGTATAAATTTTTGATTAAATTTTATTGATTTTTTAAAAGAAGTAAAAAATTGTTTGTAAAAATGTCAGAAATTGCGAACAAAATATAATAAAATCTGAAGAAATCACTTAAAGAAGAAAACAGGAAAAAAATTAACAAAACTTAAGAAATCACAATAAATTAAATGATAATAAAAACAGAACCAAGTAACAAAAGCAACAACAAAACCCATTAAGACAACAACAACAACAAAAGCAACACCACCTCGGAAGCAAACAACGACAACCACAAGAAAAAACCACAAGAATCGGTCGCTCATTGAAATCGGAATAACAATCAATTCACTTCTTCTTCAAGGTGCACCAGGTACCACATTCTCAAGGCACTTCGAGCAACACCCGATATAACCTGATTTTGCTCTTATTTTTCATTGCGAAAGACTCTGGGCAACTTTTAAATTTGATTTCACTACAATTACTACAAAAAAGCAACATTTTTGAAAAGTTTTACTCACCGAGTCCAAAAGTATTTCGACTCGTTCACCTGAAAATAGGAAAAAAGAGAAAATCGTGAGAGAATATGAGAGAATATCGAGAAAAATCGCATTTAAAATATTGTATTATTTTTTATTTTGGGATCAAACAACTACGAAGAGTTTATTAAATTTATTAGAGTTTCAAAACAGCTTTCAAACTTCCTGCAAGGAGACTTCAGTGGTCTATTGAATTGGATGCAAGGACTTTTTAGAGGTTCTCAAAGACTTCGTTAAATTTATTGAAGTCCTTTAAAAAGGTTTCCAAACTTATTTGGATTCATTAAAGGACTCCAAAGATTACTATTAAAGCTTCTTGAAGACTTTACATAATTAAGTCTTTAAAAAACGGCTTCAGAATTCATTATTATTGGAACGGTACTTAAATAACGGTACATTAGTATTGGTTTATTCATGAATGTGTGTGTATTGGTGTACTTTTTGTCTTTCCGTACTTTTTTCTTTCCTTGTGATTTGAATAGAAATTCTAAACACTTAATTTTTTTAAGTCTTTTTTATGGACTGCTTCAACTTCCATATAAAAGTAAGTAACGGTTATTCTCCTTGCTTTTCTCGTTGTTGTTGTTCTTGTTGTTGTTATAATGGCTGTTGTCACTTTATTTGGTAGCCTTTTGGCATAAATAAGAAACTCGTATTAAAGCCAAAAACAGAGCCTTCAAAAACAGCAGACAAACCGTCAACAACATGTTATTAGTTTTTGTTGTTGTTGTTGTTGTTAGATTTTTTTATTCAGTTTCTTGACATGCAATCAGAGTAGATGAGGAAGTGGACAGCGAAGAGGAAGAGGAATAAGTTGATGTACAATATGTAGAAGTGAAAAGAACAACAATAACAACAACTACAACAACGACGACGATGACTTTTATAGTCAATCGTGTCACCTTTAAAGCTCACGATATCGTGATAAATGACAAGAGACAATAACAACAAAAACAACAAAAGAAGCATGAACAAATTATAATCTAATTTAATAATAAGAAAACAAGTAAAGAAACAACAACAAAATAAAAATGTAAGAACCGAAAAAAGTAAAAATAATGAAATTTTAATAATTTGGAAAAATCCAAATTTTTTTATTTTATTTCTATAATAAAATGTGCTGTTAATGTTGTTGTTATTGTGATTATTCTGTTGCTGATTCTGTTCTTGTTGCTGCTCTGATTTGTTGGCTGTCAAATCGACTGACGGCGAACGCGAATAACGTCTTGCGTTGCCCACTACTAAGCAGACAGACAGACAGACAGACAGACAGACAACCAACAATCTGTCAGCAACGGATACCAATAAAAATAATAATAACAATTATAAGTATAATATTATTATTATTATTATCATTCATCAACATAACTGGTTCACTTGCAAGTTGCAACCACATTTTTTGCATTTCAAAATTTCAATTCATATTTAATTACATTTTCTCTACTTATTCTTTTTGTTTCTTATTTTTTCTGTACTTATTTCTCTGTTTTCCTCTTAGATTTATTATTCTTTTAAGACGCGTTAAAATGCGTGTTAACTGAACATTTTTGCTTCATCGCCTTTTTCTAATCTGATCTAATTTGATGTTGCTTTTAAGTGGCACGAAATGTATTGTGTTGTTGTTGTTGTTGTTGTAGTTGTTGAAATAGAAATTTAGATCCGTTTTGGCAGGTTTTCGAATCCTCTGCTCAGCTTTGGTTTGGTGAAAATTTAAAACCGAAACCGAATCGTTGCAAAAATTAGGCTTGAATTATTGAATGAAAGTCGTTTGATTTTCAATGAGAGGAGTGCAAAAACTGGTGTTGAATGGAGAAGGAAGGAGGAGGCGGAGGAGGAGGAGGAGGAGGTAATGAAGATCAAGTAGCGTGGGTTTGGATTTCGGTTTCTGGAGCGCTAATTGTACGGATTTGCAGTTAAACAGACGGAGTGAAGGAGAGGGAGAGAGAAGTAAATCAAGTTACTCAAATGAAAGTCCAACTCGAACTCGTTGCATGCGCACTCACTTAATAAAAATTTACTGCAGACGCATCTCCACGACGGCGACGTTGTGCACCAGTGTTGCCGCTAGTCTAAAATTAAAAGTGTCCTCTGCTTCATGTGAAAATGTGTCATCTACCACTCACAAACTGGTCCATTTTGACACACTGCTAAGTGTTCAAACGGCAACACTGCTGTGCATTGAATGGCACATGTTTTTTTTCCAAGTTTTCATTCTTACTTGCACGAAAGCCGATGATGCAGGCGACGAGCAACGACGCAGCTCGGTCATTCATTCTTCTTCGTTGCATAGGAATGCTGTTTTCTTTTTTCACATGTGCTTTGTTGTTGTTTCTTGACTGCGAGTACTTTCTTTGCTACTTTAACATGTGCGTGTGAAATGCGTGACTATTGTTTTCCTAATTTTCATTCGCAATTTGAATATGAAATGCTTGCTAAATGGACGAGCTTCAATTGCTTTCTTGTACAACAGAACAACAGGAAGTAAAGACGTCGTACTAGAAACAACATCACACGATCGAATTCTCCGTGCTGACATTTCGTCATTTATAAAAAAATTGAGTGCGAGCGACGACTTCAAAATCACTCAATCAAAGTTGTTGTTGTTGTTGCCCTCAATTTAAATTTTCCCACCGTCCGCACAGATAACAAACACAAATTAATACATATATTCTCAGATATCTGAAGAGACTGAGAAGGAAAGAGAGAGTGAGAGAGAGAGAGAGAGAGAGACTGGGAGTGAGTAAACTTAGTAAACAGTTAGACGGAAATCGATTTGCCTCAAGGCAATAAAGAGTAAAAGAAAAAGAAACAAAAGAAAACACAAACAAAAGCAATATAAATCCAATAAAAATTAACAATAAAATTAAGCAAAAAGTAATCACGAAAGAAATTAAATAGATTCGAACAAAATCAAATCAAATCAGATTAAAAGAACTCAAAATCAAATAAAATAAATTAAAATAAAATAGATTAAATCAAATTAAATCAAAGGAAATAAAAAAAAAGGAACTTGTGAGGCTTTTGACTTTGAAAGGCTGTCAAATGGTAGAATTAACGAGCATTTCAAGAAAAAAAATTCAGAAGTTGGTTTCAGAAGTCTTGAAAAACCTCTTAGAATGTTTCAGAAGGCTGCAAATGGTTTTAGAAGGTAGGAAGTGTCTTCCAACGGCTTCCAGCGTCTTTAAAAGGTTTCAAAGAAGGTGCGAAAATGTTTCAAAAGGTTTTAAAGGGCTTCGTAGGTGTTTAAAGATTTCCGAGGGCCTTTAATAGGTCTTTAAGAGACTTAGAAAAGGGCCAGGATAGGTTCAATACTTTTAGGAGGCTTCAAAAAGTCTTTAAGTGGCTTCAAATAAGGCTTTGAGTTAAAAGACTTTCAACGATTTGAAGAAAGGATTTAATAGGTCTCTAAAAACCTTTAGAAATATTAAATATGGATTAAAACGTTTCTTCTTCTTCAGAGAGGGTTTTAAGAGGCTTCATAGGTCTTAAAAAGACTTTGTGATGGCTTTAAGAGTCAATATAAAAAGAAAAAGAAATGTTTTCTAAAAAATTAGTGGATTGAAAATGAATTCAATTTCGCTGGCATCAATTTTTAACTTTCTGCATGATTATTTTTTATTTTGTGTGGCTTGATTTTTGCTTTATTGGTATTTTTTGGTGAGTGAGTGAAACTATAAATTATCTGAAGATTGGCAAAAACACACAACAACAACAACAACACAAAAAGCAAGTCATCAACAACAAAAAGGAATTTCAATCCGATGATTTTTTCAGTCCCTCGAGGCGTCTTTTAGCCGTGAGATCAGCTTGAACGCAAAAACAATGCATCACCTCCTCCTCTTCATATCCCCCCCCCTGTCCCTTCCTCTTTTCACCATCGCCCATCCATTGAACACGTCTTCAGCAGGTGGAATTCAATCGAGAGAAAGCAAAAGTTTCTGCAAAAAAATGCAAAAAAAAGCACCAAAAAACACATCAGCACCAAATCAAAGTTGAATATGTTACAACAACAACAACAACTGAAACAATAATAACAACAACAACAACATTAGCAACAACAACAACAACTACAAATTTCTACAGCAACAACAACAGTAACTTCAAAACAACAGCCACAACAAACAAAACAACAACACTAACAATTATAATAACAACAAACCATCACATGACACTATAAACAGCAACAACAACAACAATAACAACAACAACAATAATAACAACAACAACTGCAACCGTTGCTATTCTGTCGCCCTGCAAATTTTCTTTAGGAAAACCTTGCATTGAAATTGTTTTTGTTTTCCTTTCTTATTTATTATACTTTGTTCCGTTTTTATTGCATTGCCTTTGTTTTGTTTTTTTTCCCTTCTGTTTGTTATTGTTTTTCCTTCTTTTGGCATTATCTTTCCTTCTCTTTTTATTGTTTTTTATTACTTTTTTATAGTTTTTATTGCTTTTTTGCTCTTTTTTTGTTGTACTGAAAGACAACATTTTACACCATCGACGACGACATTCTTTCGCTGTCGCGGGTCGGTTCAACTCCTCCCCTTCCCTACCCTTCCCTAACATTCCCCTTCCCTACCCTTCCCTAACATTCCCCTCGCCTCCCTCCTCCTCGCTCGATGCCTTTGATTGCATTTTCTTTATATGTCATTCATTCGATTTCAGAAGCTGTATAAGAAGTGTAAACTAGAGCGTTCGTGAACGTGAGCGTTTGTTGAATTCTTTAAGAGTCTCAAAGCTCGTGTGCAGTTTTTTAATTCGTGCGTACTTTCGTAGAGTTAGAGTTTTATATGCACTTGTGTATATTTCAGAGCATTTGAGAGAGTAACGAGCATTCAAGAGTTCGTTCGTGAGCATTTTTTAAGTGTTCAAACTCGCACAACTAAAAGCATTTGTGAAGCTGAATTCGTCTACAATTTTGGGTGCTTTTTATATATTTGTCAGTGTATGTGTGTGTGTTAAATATACACTTATACATGCGCAGTATAAGAAAAGTACAAGAAAGAAGAAACAAAATTATGAAAAAATTCTTGAAGAACTCTTAAAAAATTCACACCAAAAAGAAGACAAAGAAAACGAAATAATGTAAAGGAAGTCAACGCCTATTAAGATGTCAACAGAAGCACCGAAATAAGACGTCAAAGCAAACGACCAGAAAAATTAAAACACAGAAAAAATGGGTTAAAAAACGCCAATCGACCCGCAACAATTTTTCGAGTGCTCTTAAAGAAGACTCCTTAATTTGTGTGTCTTCTTTAGTTTTCCTCATTCTGTCTGCGTGTTACACTCACATACACTCACATACACTCTGTCGTGCGTGTTTATTTTGACCCTCTTCTTGTTTTTGTTCGGCTTTTAGTTTTGGCCATTTTAAGCATCGTCAAAAAACAAGTTCATAAAAAAGTGTAAATATAAATAAAAAGTTGGTGGCTTCGGATAGATTTGGTGGTTGTTGTTGCTTTTTCTGTTATTGTTTTTGTTTTCATTTTGTTACTGTTGCTGTTGCTGTTGTTGTTGTTGTTGTTCCTCTAAGCAACCCAACGATTGTCAACGTCTTAAATTATTTCTTAAAGGTTGCTTGTTTACTTTCGATTTTTGGAAAGAGTAAAAGTGAAAGACAGGGTATGAGAGAGACAGAGAGACAGAGAGAGAGAGAGAGAGAGAAGGGGAAGAGAGAGTGCGACATCAAGACAAAGAGTGAGAAAAGAAAACAATCAACAATTCAATTTTATCCTAAATTTAAATTAGAGAAAGTCTTAAAAAAATAAAAAGACACACAAAAAATATTAATGAATACTTTTCGGTTAACACATAATTTAAACAAATATATCCATGTTAATATATACAGATGTTAACATAGTTAAATGTTGACTGTGAAAGAAAACTAAATCGAATTCAGAAAACAAGATTTGCGAAGATCTTAAATAAACTTCCAGTAACATATAATAATATAACAATGGAATTCTTCTCCTAAACACTTCCCAAGAGAGCTCTAGAGCTCTATTCAGCTCCATCTATATAAATTTAGCTTCAATTCAATTCCAATTCAGCTCGATTCAGTTTTATTCAGCTTAATTCAGCTCGATTAAGCTTCATTTACCTCGATTGAGCTCGATTCAGCTGGATTCAGCTCTATTCAGTTCAATTTAGTTCAGCTCGACTCCATTCAGCTCCATTAGACGCAATTCAGTTCCAATTCAGCTCCAATTTAGCTCCATTCAGCTTGAATCAGCTATATTTTTACTGTATCCAACTCTATTCCCCTTCATTCAACTCCATTCAGGTTGATTCAGCTTGATTCAGCTTGATTCAGCTCAATTCAGCTGAATTCAGCTCAATTCAGCTCGATTCAGCTCGATTGAGCACGATTCAGCAGCATTCAGTTCGCTTCAACTGCATTCAGCACACTTCAACTCTGTTCGTATTACAATCCGCCACTTGGCCCAGTTGTCAAGGCTACTTGACCACCTTTCAATCGCGTCCCTCTCTTCACTCTTCACTCTTCACTTCTCTTTCCGCACTCTTCACTCTGTCGATTATATTGCGAAATTTTCACGTAGCGTAGAATTTCAACGTTCCTCATCGGCAGCAGCAGCAACAACAACAGCAGCAGCGAGTAGCACAAGCAGCACACACTCGCAAGTGTTTGAATTTTTAAGCTACGCGAATTGTTACTTGATACTTCCTTGAGTTGGTTTTGCGTTGGTTTTGCACTTTATTTTTTGCATTTTTGCATTTCAACACTGTTTCCAAGCTTCACTGGAGTGTGAGTATTCCACTTATTCGTGCATTTGTTTTTTCTTTCCTGTATTTTCTTGTGTTTTCTTCAACTGATTTGCTGTTTTCATGCTCAATTGCTAAGCTTCACAAAAGCCGCAAGTTTCCAGCTCTGAAATAATGTAAAACGATGCAATACTGCGATGCTGCTTCGTTTTTGCGACAGATCATCATCATCGTTACTTTTATTATTATTCCTATCATAATTACCATCAGTATTTTTATCATTAACATTGTTTTCATTACTCAATCCATTGCAACTCAATTTCATTCATTAATATTTTCAATGCAATGCATTTGCTTCATCTTTCTTTCGTCTTCCGTGTTGTTAGCAATTCATTCATTCATTCATTGATGCATTTATTCATTTCTTTGTTCTTTCTGTTTTACTTTTCCTTTTTCCTTGTTTATTAGTTTTATTTACCATTTTAAATCATTGGTTGAAGTAAGCAATCGCGTGGCCATTGCTTCATTCTGTCAAATCTGCCAACGGAAGCATTCAAAAGGGCAATCAAACAGACAAGCAGACATTCCAAGCATGTATGGCATTCATGCATGTGAGCAGGAGAGAGCAGAAGCAGCAGATTTTTCAGATTTTTCAGGTGTTCATCGCATTTCCTCAGTGAGAGTCTCCGTCGAGTTCCTTTCAATGAATCCTCGACAAGATACTGATGGAACTGCAGCGTTATTCTCTCGCTCTCACTTAAATAAAACTCCAGATCTCTCTCACTTTTTTTCACCAATGAATAAATATTAAAGGCAAACTTCCGCAAGTAAATATAAATGAAATGTTAATTTATTTACGTAATGCTTCAGTAGTTTTTTTGCGTTTTGTTAGCATCTCCTTCATTGTGATCGAAGAGGAAGTATTTTTCTATCATATGTTCCAGTTGTTGTTGTGGTTATTGTTATTATTATTATTGTTGTTAATGTTGTTGTTGGTTACTCGATATGTTCGGCGGTTGGTTTTATTCAATTCATTCGGTTTCTGTACTGAGACTAAAATATTTCCGTTCAGTTATGCAACAATAATAATAATAATAAGCAAAGCAATAGAAGTAATAATACAAATTATCTGCGTATCTGCATTTGTGTAAATTTTATAATTTTTCAGGTTGTAATCTCAGATGTTTAAAAGTTGTCATGTGTTTTAAAAAATGTCAAAAGTTAAGAGTTAAAACTGCTCTTTGACAGTTCGTTCTTTTTAAATGATCGCTCATCATCATCATTTCATCAGCTAAGATTAAAAAATTCGAAAAACTTCAACAAAAATCAACTTCATCAAACGCGAAATGTGATGATCATGATGACGATGACGATGTTAAGGAAGATGAGATCAGCTTCGCCTAATTTAATAATTAATAAAACAAAAGTTAAAATAAAACTTTGTTTGGACATCAACGAGTTTTTAGAAGAAAAAAAAACTTGCTGCTTCTTCGTTTCTTTAGTATTATTAGCAAAAAATTGAATGTTTCAACATTTCTGAGGTGAGCGATGAAGCGAGCAGTTTGGCAATTTTTCAAAGGGGAAAAAAAGGCTGATGAAATAAAAAAGCAATGAAACAAAAATTCAGTTGCATTCTTTTGGAGTCGAAAACCAGTTATGGTTCGCTTGCTGAATGCTAGAGGATGGGCAGAGGGGGTGCAGGTGGTTGAGGAGGGGCAGGAGGGTGTGTGCAGTACACGTTTAAAAGTCTGCAGCTATGAATATGCTAATAAATTAATGATTATTTATGATAGCTACGAGTTAATAATTCCTCGGCTTTATGAGAGGCCACCAACAACAACAACAACAACAACAACAACAAAAACACGAACATAATCCTAAAGAAGTTTACGAAATCAAGTTTTTAAAGGCACAAGAAAAACCAACTGGCAAATCAGTATTTAGCAACACATTAAATTGAGTAACTACTTAAAATAAACGGCTTAAAAAAGCGGCTTGATTGGCTGTTGATTTCGCAAAGTAACAAAAAATTACAACTTTAAGAAAACAAACAAAAATAATAATATAAATCAATTTATAACATTGGAATAAAGACGTAAATATATGTTAATAAAACATTCGGGGAAAGAAAGTAATCAATAAATTAAGGAAAGTAAATAAATCATAATCATAATAATCATAATAAATCATCAAATAATAAATCAATAAACAAAGGAAATAAAACTAAATAAATTACAAAAACAATTAATAAAAATGAACACATTAATGAAGCGAAACTGGAATAAAATTATAACAAAAAACATATAAATATAACATATATTTTCAATTGCTTGCTTGGAAATTTTGCTTTTAAAGCTCGTTCAACATAAGAACATTTGAAACTATTGAGAAATATACGATAGAACAAAAGACTTAAGAAACGAACGCGATCGGAAGTCAAGGAACTCGCCTCGCCTCGTTGAAAGAAATAAATTACTACAAAAAAAAAGAAAGGAGGAAGGGAAGGAAAAAGAGATGGAGATGGAAATAAACTGAGATACAGCCAGAGAACTAAAAGAAGACTCCGATTTAGATGGGGATCAGATGAGATGCTATGCTTGTGCTGTCAAATGGATGGATGAAGAAATACACATAAAGTGAAACGAAGCGAAGGTGAAAGACGTGTCAGCTACCTCGAACTGAGCTGAAATACAATAAAAACGAGGGAGACGCACAAGAAGAAGTGGAAGAAGACGAAGTAGAAGAAGTAGAATCACCAGCATAGACGCACATCATCATCAGCTTCGAGTATGGAAAGAGACCGATCTAAAAGAAGCCACATCTTGGATGGTCGTTGGTCCATAATCATAATCATTAAATGCAGCTTTCCTCGGTTTACTATTAAAGCAAAATATAATATAAGAACAATAACAACATAACAATAATAATAACCACATAAGAATAATAATTATAATAACACTAAAAGAATGAAAAAGTGGCTTTGTAAATCATAGGAGAGGAAAGTAAGGAAGAAAGAAGCTTGGGAATCTTTGACGTTGCTGTTGAAAGCATCTCTTCGCTTCGACTCACTCGCTCATTGATTACTACTTACACTTCATTCACACGTCATTCACCTCTTCTTTTATCCATCACTCACTTCAAACTTATTGCGAAGTGTTTTCATTCGATTAAAAAGCAGTTTGCGACAGAAGATAGCGCAAGCGACGTGAACTAGTTTTGCATTTCGAGGAGCAACAACTCAAGCCAACCCATACAATCTCTCGCACACATTAAATCGAGGTTATTAGGTAATGGCAATGGTAATGGTCAGTTGCGGACACTTTTTCAGTGCTCAGCGTAGTCAGTGAGCCAGAGTCACCGTCCAGTGTCTTGGTTTCTTTAGCCAACTGGAAGAAAGTACTTTAGTGTTACATTTGAGTGGACAGCGTTGAGTTGATAAATCAAAAGAAAGAGAAACTTACCGACTTCCTGCTTCGAACAACGCTGCAACGCGAAACTGGAGTCAAGTTTTTTCTTTTCTGCTCTGAACGATTTTCTGAACGCTCTGAATACTGTGATGTGTATGAAGTTGTGAAAATTCAATTGTGAAGTTGGAAATACAAGGACTAAAAAGGAACTCTTTATTAATAATAAAAGAACCATCAGAAATCTATATAAGATCTTCCATTTTGAGGTTTCTTTGGTATTCCTTTTTAAATCTAGGAATTCGAAAAATTCTTTTTTTTACAGATGAATAAAGAAAGAGTACATTCTACGTACAGAATCGAGATGATTTCATTCTTTCGAATAAGTTTACTGAAACCTCTTAAAAAGTAAACAACATAACTAGTTAAACGAATAATAATAACAAAATGAACCACAAAGTATTCGATCCAATCACTTTTTCGAAGCATGGCCGAGGAACTCGCTACACATTCACCAGGAATCGAGTTCAAATCCCAGCATGGAGAGTTCTGTTGTATTTCTTGTTGCTCTTGTTATTATTTCTAAGTTCTTAAGAGTTTTTAAAAGTGGAATAAAAGCAGCATGGAAATGAAATCAAATGAGTTGATAGAATGCACGAGTGAATGAGTCTTGATTGAATTCTCTTCCTTAAAGTGAAGTCGAGGATTAGAATGGAATAGTTGAGGCTGATCAGAGTGGACCGAAAGTGTACCAGGAGCTGATCAAACCATGAAACGACGCACTGAAGTTTCGAATGCTTTGAAGTTGAGCTCGTTAATGAAAAACCTTGTTTTAAATGATGTTCATTCATTTTCATTAACGTTAATTATTTTAACGTTTGTTTTTTAGTGTCAGAATTTTTATTAAATTCCTTATTATTCCAGTTCTTTCTATCAACTTCTTTAAACGCGGTTCTTTCGCGATGCTTTTGAAAAACCCAAAAGAAATAAGAAAATAATTAAAAATGGAATCGATCGATAAGGAAGAAATCTCATCCCAACGCATTACCACAAAAGTAATTAATTTTTTGCTGATAACGCATCAGTTCATCCGAAGTTGAAGTTGAAGCGTCTTCGAAGCTCCTCTTTTTTTATGATGCACTCGTACTTTAATACAAGATAATCATCGGTTGATGTTGTTTCTGTTCTTTGTTGTTGTTGCTGTTATTTCTTTGTTTCTTTATTATTTCTTTTCTTATTCTATTTGAGTCTTGAGCTCTTTGTTGTTGATGTTTTTTATGCTCGATTCTAGATTCTGACATGATTTATCTATGAAATAAAAACACACAAGGGAAAAAATGCAATATTTTATCTAAAGCTGGCAGCAGCGATTTTTTATTAAGGAAAGGAAAAAGAAGAAGAAGAGGAGGAGGAGGAGGAGGTGAAACAAGAACCACCGACTGGCGGATTGAAAAGGAAGAAAAACGAAACAACAATGTCGAAACAAAGACGATCGTCTTCTTTGTCATTATCATCATCCTTATGATTATCATTGTCATTATCATCGTCGTTATGATTATCATCATCATCATCGTTACGATCATCGTAATCATTTTATTATCTCGTCTTCATCACAGCTTCTAAACTTCAGGAAGAATGAAAGAACTCGTTTCTTAACGTAGCCAACGCAGCGTGCCAAAGAATGTGCATCTGTAACGCGATATCTTCTAAACGCTTCATGATCCATCCAATCCGATGCTCGGTACTCGGTGACGGGCAACCGAGAAGCTTCCTGGTGATTCCTCTGTTCTCCGGTGTTGTACATTTCTTAAAAGATTCTCAGCAGTTGTGCTTGTTTTCATTGTTATTGTATTTTGTATCTCGATAATTTATTCCTTTACTTAATTTCATTACACGGCTGGGAGTCTGATCTGCTCCGCTCTACTCTGTCCGTATTCTGTGGTTGCTTCCTTCGCTCTCCCTCCCGAAAAGCGTTGTCGTCGGCGCTGACTTCTTCTCGATTCGTCCCGAAGCCTTGCTTCTCGAGTGAATGGTATAAAATGATCAAATCATATATACAAATTATAGAGTTGCCACAACTTGTCTCCTCCGTCAACCATCCTGCCTCGCCAAGGAACGAGTTCTCAATTTCCTTGTTTTGATTTCTTTTGAATTCTTCCTGGTTCTTCTTCGTTATATCGCCCCCTCCCCCGCCCCCCCGCGACTCTTCTCCAGCGGGGCCAAAGCAATGCTGATGATGTTGCAGCCACTCGGGCGGCTCCGATCTTGAAGATCTCGGTGAATCTGATGTTGTTGTTGCTCTTTTTGTTATTCTTCTTATTATTGTTGTTGTAATTTTGTTGTTGTTGTTATTGTTGTTGTTATTGTTGTTGTTCGGAACTTGTTGCTCCTCGATCTCGTGGAAGTTGAATTTTCATCCTTCTGCTTCTGTCGTAATTAACACAATCATGCGTGATGTTTGATTGTTGTTGTTGTTGTTGTTGTTGTTATTGTCGTTGTTGTTGTTATTGTCGTTGTTGTTGTTATTATCGTTGTCGTTGTATTGTTGTTGTTGTTATTTATGCCAAAAGTAACTAATTTTATGGCCCCACACACGAAATTTATGGCTAATTGACTTCGATACTTGTTGCAAAAAAGAAACTCTGTCTGGTGGCCAAGCAGCCACCAAAAGCATTGTTTGTGTAAATAACAGAGAGAAGAAGAAGAAGAGAAGGAAGAACAAGAAGGAAAACCAAAAGTAGGAAGGAAGCGAAACATTTTCATTGCTTTTAAACGCTATTTGAAAGCTTCAATTAATTATAATTTGTTGTTTATTGAAAATTTTCTGCGGTGTGTTTGTTTGCCTTTTTTGTTAGCCGCTTCAATTGCGGTTTTTTGTGTCGAGGAGTGTTTTTCATAGCGGTGCATTTTCTAAACATTTCCGGGTTGTCAAAAAAGCATATTTTTTTGCAGTTTGTACATTATTCTTAGTTATTCAGATGATTGTCACTTTCAGTGAGGTTTTCCATTTAGTATGAGATTTATTCCGGAACTAACTGAACCACAAACCATTTATTGAATCCATGATCCATATCTGTGCCTTTAAAATGTGCCTTGAGAGTGAATCGCCATTGAGAAGCTCTGGTGAAGAGCGAAGGAGTGAAGAAAGATGATTAGTGAAGCACTCTCAAGTCTGAAGTATCACGATGATTCCTTGGAGACCGTAAAAGAAGCTTCGATTCCCTAAAGAACGCTGAAATACCTCGAAATATAATGGGAGATATATATAATGGATAATGGGGAATCATAATCAGGTTTCATATAATAGGTTTCATATAATTAAAGTTCATAGTATTAACCTTACCTCTCGGTTGTTCGGCTAGCTTCTTTCTCTCTTCCTCTGTGATGTATTCTGGTGTTTCCAGTGCAGCTCCAAACAACAACAAGTGTCAATAAAATCCACAACTAATGAAACGAGTTGAGAAGCATCAGCAGCGAATTCTTCGTTTTTCCTCTAGAAATCGATTCGATTTTTCCCTCAAACACAGACACAAACCCAAACCCAAATAGAAGTAAAAAACCCGGCAGCGAAACCAGAACAAGTTCACAAAAGAGAAACACCAATAATCCAATTGAAGTGCGATTGAGGTTTCTTTGCTGTCGCTGCTGGGAACAGAAGACAACAAAAACAAAAACAACAAAAACGACAACAATTCTTTTGCTTGTTGCTGCTGCGGCGGTTGTTTTCTCCACACTTTTGCTCAAGCGATGGTGATGGTGGAGATGGCGGTGGACTGTAAGCCGAGTTTCGAGTGCAGAATGGCGAATGGTGAGTACAGGAACGAACTCCGAAAGACTCAATCGCCGATGATTATCCCGATAATGTTCGCGATGATGATGACGTTGACAACGACGATGATGATATTGAAACGTAGAAAGAATGCGAAAAACGTAGAAAAGCAGTCGTCATTAAAGAGCTCTGCTGCATCGATTAATGGTTGAAAAGCACGCACGGAACCACTCACATGTGTATTAGTGAAGGTGCGTGTGTGTGTGTGTGTGTTTGTGTGATTGCTGTTTAAAGTTCACTGCTAGGTTAATGACAATAGCAATCTTTTTTATGAATATTCTTTTAGTATAGCAAAGAATTCTTTGTTTTTCTATCTTTTATTATTCCCCTTTTTATAGAATACTTTTAATAACTCACTTTATTAGTCAGTTAACTCAAATCCACTTTCGAATTCAATGCTTTAGCTTTCACAAGAATGCCTTTCTTCCGGTTCTTTGAGGAATTCCTAAGAAGCTCACATTTAAATGGGTTTTTTCTAATGGGATTTCCCTAGATTTCTGATTTATTTATTTAATTTTTATATGACAGAAATTAATTCACAAAACGACATGGAATTTTTCAAAATAGTTTCGTTCACAGTTTATTGTTCACCGCAAGCAACAACCGTCGCCATCGAGCAGCGCGTTCAAACTGAATGAACGAACGAATTCCAAACCAACGACTTAAGAAACAAACTACGAATCGAATCGAATGGCGGGGCGACGCGGTGGCGCAGCTGCTGCTGTTGCTATCGTTGTTGTTGCTGTTGTTGTTGTTGCTGTTGCTATAGCGCAAGCAGACACTTGTTGATGATGTTTAATTTGCGGATTTCAAACAACAACAACAACGAACACACGCCATTTACTATTGTACAGCAACAACAAATAACAATAAAAACACCAGTAAAAGAAGCAACAACGACTGCAACTGCGACTGCGACTGCGATTGCGACTGCGACTGCGGTTGAACTGCGGACGGTAAAAATAGCAGCAAGAGTGTTGAAAGCTTAACCGGAGTACAATCGAAGTTCTCCGAGAGACAAGAAGAGAGTAGTCGATGTTCGCTACGTTACGTTTCGGTTACGTTACTTAAACGTAGAGGGGGAGCTCACGTAAACCGGTTTTGTTGTGCCGATCGAAGGGTTTCTCCCCTTCGCGAAGATGTGGCACAGAGGGAGGGAGAATGAGGAAGGGAGAATGAGGAAGGGAGAATGAGTGAGAGAAGAATAGAGTGAATGAGAATTCCTTTAGTTTAAAAACAGGGCGAAGGGAAGAAGCACAGACAGAAAAAACAGAAAAAGAGAGCCAAAAATTAGTTGACTTAAACGCCGAATGTTTTGTTTTTCGGTTTTCCTCCATTTCTTTTATTATGAATTTAATTATTTTCGAGTTTTGAGCTGTCAACTCAGCCTCATCGCGTTGTTGGAACAAGTTAATTGATTGCGTTTTCTGTATCTCTGTTTTTCGTCTGCATTTTTGTTTTTTTACTAAAATTTTCTTTACCCAACACAATAAAAGATAATGACTACTTTTAATTATTTAATTGTTACTCATTTGGTACCAATTAAAGCACACATTCAACCAACTTTAGTGAGTTAATTCGTAGCATTAGCGAAGGTTACGAATTTACTGACATTCTTTTTACCAATTTTACTCTGCTGCTTATTTTTGTTGTTGTTTTTTAATTTTATTTTATTAATTTTTAGTGGTAATGAATGGATCAATAAATTAGTTGTTTTTATATAAAAAGACGTTAATTGTAATAATTATTTTTTCGATTTCCTTAGTTTTTTATTTAATTTTCTACTTTTTATTATATGTATTTTCATTCCTTTTCAGTACTAATATGTATGTGTGTTTAGTACTAAAATTAACTAAATAAATACACAAACCCTTCTTTTCGTTGGTGTTTTCTTTCGCATTGCGACTGCCCGCCCTCTGGTTGTGAAATGATGTACCTGTGAGTTGAACTAACGACTGCTCATGAAGCCGAGACATAAATCAGCAACAACGAACCAACTGAAGCGAAGAAGCCAACCACACGAATAAGAAAACGTGAATGTGATAATGAAAGGAACGAAACTGAGTGGAGGTTGAAACCATTTGCTATGATAAAAATGCAAGCCATTAAAAGAAAAAACGAAAGAATTTTATTTATATTTGTAATTACTTTAAAACTAATTTAACACATTTTTTAAATTTAGAACTTAAAAATTTAACAAAAATCAACTAATAATAAATATTAAATATTTAAATAAAAATATGAAAATAATGAACGGTGAAAAACTGGGATGAATGAAGAAAGACTGAAGACTAAACTTTAGTTTAATAGGTTTTTTTTAACTTATTTTTGTTGTTGCTCTTGTTTGATAGACCAGCGGCTGTTGTTTATTTTCGCCCTTTTTTTTATGGTCTTTTGTTGTTGTTGCTAATTGCTGTTGTTGTTGGTTGCTGTTGCTGTTGGTTGCTGTTGTTGTTGTTGTTGTTGTTGGGTTTGTTTCCATCTAAACAATTATGAGAACTTGCAGCGCGGCGCGTCGCAAACGTTGTGGGTGGAACTCGCGTGCAAAAGACATGAGAAACGCTTATCAACTACAAAAGCTAAAACATCGGGCAGAATCACAACAACAACAATTGCAACAACAATAGCAACAACAATAGCAATAACACACGCGATCGACATTTTAAAGCCTACTGTTAAAAAGTCGGAGTTGATGGAAGACCGGAAGCCAGAGCAGCGGGGGAAAGAAGAGAAGGAAGAACAGGAAGTGATGAAGGATGAGCAGGGAGAGTGGGAAGGCAGAAGAAAGCACTGGATGAGAAGATGGAGCAGAGGCAGAGTAGCAGATGGCTGACGATGAAGAATCTTCATCCTCCTCCTCTTTTTCTTCATGTTCTTCTTCTTTTTTTTATACCCACTAAGAAATTTCCAGAAGTTAGTATCGATCGAACAAAAAATAAGAAGAACAACAAAAAACTATTGTGAATTATTTGCTGATATTTCAGCTGCGAATTTCAGCAACCATCACGAATTATAAACTAGCTTTTAATATTATTGCTTCATTATTTTATGCAAAATATTCTCGACGTTGCTCACGAAAATTAAGTAGTTTTTCCTCCCTCTCCCGCTTCTCCCCACCCCCCTTCACCAACACCTTCTCCACACTTTCGACATTCGTTCTTTATCCGTCTTACTCTTTTTCTTCTTTTTCTTAAACTTCCTCCTCTTCTTCGGTTAAGAACACCGGGAAAAAAGACAATCTTTCTCTTGTCTTTTAAGAAACGAGACGAAAGTTCGACAAAGTTGCACAGTTCGAAAGTTAGAATGAGCGCCGGAAGTGTTTCTTTAAGTTCACTTGGAATTTCTTTACCCCGCCCCGCTGCTTTCACGCCCCCCATCCGCTCCATTCTTTTGGAGTCACCCGTCACCATTCTCATCATCATCATCGTTTTTAACTGCATCAACAACGAGGTTTGCGTTTTGTGCATTTTTATTGTATGTTTTCTCGCTTCGTTTCATTTCATTTCGCTTCGTTTCCTTTTTTTCGTGTGTTTGTTTGTGTTTGTTTTTTTTTTCTTAATATTTCTTTTATCTGACATTCGCGCGTATAAATCTTCAAACATTTTAATTTGTTCGCGAATCGATTTCGAGTTTTCAACTCATAGTTTTTGTTTCTGTTTTGTTTCTGTTCTGAGCTTTTTTTGTTCTTTCTTTCTTTCTTTCTTGTGGCAACGCTGTGCCACTGCGTATGATTTATGAACGACATTTCAACTTTTCGACGCATCGCAAACGCTTCACGCTTCACGATGCACCGAAGCATCGACTTCAGCGGCCCGATCCTCGGCTCGATGTTTCCGAACTCATTCATTGAATCCAACGTGAAAAAGATTCTGGCAAAAAAACCCAAACAAACAAATAAACTGGCAAAAAAATGAGCTGTCAGAAAAATAGCAAAAAATGAATTGTCAAAAAAGAGCGCACAAGAAACGATTTGCGATGCATGAGAATGAATACGAGAATCTGGCATCACTGGAGGCTAATCAATGCACATCTCGTGTTCACCATTTTAACTGATGACTGCCTCGTTTTTCATCGCCGACTCGTTGGCAACTCTGGCAACCCTGGCGTCCCGGATCTCACGATGCTACATTTTTCGTCATTTTACGAGTGGGACCAAAGATGAGATCGCGATCGAGACTCGATTTTGTGTGGATGCGAATTTGAATTTGAATTTCGGATCGTTTCCACTGATTTGAAATTGAATTTGAGTTCGCTTCAGTGAGGATGTGATGTGATTTTCGTTGTCTCTTTGATTTAAAAAACCGTCTGGCGAAGCAAACGCACCGATTTTCTTTGAGCCATCATTTCGATGAACCAACTCGTCCTCTAAACTCGAACTCAACGCAAAACCGCAGACAGACGTCTCTCTTCCGTCGGACTCTTATCTGTCTGTCTGTATCTCTATCTGTCTGTGTGACTGTCTGTCTGTTTCTTGGGAACAACTTCCAGTCGAGTGAATATCAATGAATCTGCAGCATAGACGACTGGGTGTAGCGTGTGGGCGCTCCATAAACTAGAATCGCTACGGACGAACCGCGCACTGAACCGAATCGCGGCGGCGAAAAGAGTGGCAGAGGCGTCAGCGTCGACAGCGACGGGCGGCCGCTTATCAACGCGACGTATCGAGGCTGCCACCCTCGAAATGCGAAAAGAAACGGTTTGCACGATGATGAGGACGATGATGATGACGATGAGGGCGATGATGATGATGAAGACTGTCATTGTCAATGATAATGATGACTGTGATGATGATGATGTTAATATTGTTAATGGTTTTGCTGATAATGATTCTGACTGTGAGCAGTTTACAAATATTCTGATTGTAATGATGATTTGGATGATGATGGCAGTGATAATAATGATTGTGATATTGATTTTGATGCTGTTGATTATGATTATAATGTTAATGATGATGATAATAACTATAAAGGCAAAGATAATCATGATGGCGATGATCTCCGACTGTGAATCTTTTACAAAGATTCTTATCACGATTATGATTTGGACGATGATGTTTGCGATTTTGTTTTTTATACTAATGATGTTAACTATGATGGTGATGATGATTCTCCATAATCAACGATTTCGTAGCGATTCTCAACGATTCTCGTAATAATTAATTTTAGACCAAATATAATCACCATGATTGATGATTCTGATGATGATTATGATGATTATGATAATGATAATTATAATAATGACAATTATGATGATGATAATTATGATGATGATTATGTTGGTGATGATTATAACTATGCTGATAAAAATCAATGGCGTTGATGTTCACTTAAATTATGTTGGATGATGTTTAATGTAGATGATGTTCAAGTTGTTGTTGTCGATGATGTTGTCGATGATGATGATGATGATGATGATGATGTTCATTTTTGTTGTGCAGACGCTGATGATTTGATGACGCTGACTGATTAAACGCTTGCCAAAGTTTCACAAATAAATCAAAACTCAACGCGAATCCGTTTTGAAATCCAGCATAATAGCAACAACAAACACAGCTACAACAACTTAAAGAAACATGAAGCTTTGCTTTTCGTAGGTAAAACTAATAACAACAACAACAACAACAACAACAAAACAGATTCGCCAACGCAACGGAAAATCAGATGACGCCAAGCGATGCAGCGCAAAGCATTGAATGTTGTGTAAAAGTAAGTTTGTTGTTGTTGTTATTATTACCATTCTTCTGTTGTTGTTGTTGTTGTTGTTTTTGTTGTTGATTTTAATAGATTTGGTCCGTTGAATTGACTTGAAAGTGACATCAGATTTCAGTGTGTTGCTTGATGACTTTGAGTTGATTCCTTGGCGCGTCTGAGTGACTGACTGATGGTGCAGTCTGATGGAAGAAACAACAACAACAAAACAGCAACAACATTAAGCAAATTAACCATCATTTTGCAGGCAGCGATTTTTTAGTATCATCTGATTGATAATTTTAAATGATTTCATGAATGAAGCGAGGGAAAAAGGAAGAAAAAAGGAAGAAAAGGGTAGATAGAGAGTGAGAGAGACAGCAAGAATGAAAGAATCTTTTAAAGTAAAACCCAATCTACGGGAAAAGCAAAAAAATTAAACTACCAAAAAAGTTATTCAAGCCGAAGCGATTTTTGTACCTTTGAATGAGATTTTAAAGAACCTCGTCCTCAATGAAGGTGAAGAATTATCGCAAAAGAAAGACTGAAGAATTGAAAGAATAGAATTCTGCTATTTTAATGCGGAGCCGAGCGGCGGATGTGAACGGAGCTGAAGGAGTGCTAGTGCGTAACAACGCGAGCTTCAGCAGTCGCCGAGGAATGAACTGAATGCTCCAAGAAGAGAGGGAGCGAGAGTGAGAGAGCGAGAGCGAGAGCGATGCACATGCAGACAGTAGAAACGTACGACGACGACGACGACGACGACGACGTTCGATTAAGTTGAACAAATTTCCTTGCATCCGTTCAATTTACGCGCTTCACCTTTAGACCCGAAACCGAATGCGCCGGGCGACCGCGCTTCGTCTGCGTCACACTCACACGTGTTGATGGCTCATCCTTTTAAGGCTGACTTGCTTTCTACGCAGCTACGCAGAAATATTCGCATATCAACGAGTCGAACAACGAGTCTCGTCTCTCATTCATTCAGGCAGAAAGACAGACAGACGGACAAGCACACAGACGGACATGCAGGCAGACAGACAGACTGGGAGAAGGACAGACACACGCTTGAGGTTGGCCAGGTTCATCGGGATGATCAACGCGTTGCTTTGCGTTGCGTTGCGTCGTCCTGCTCAACTTTAAAACAAACGCAGACGAATAAATTTCTTGAAATGTTGAAAAATCGCCGATTCACAGCAGGAAATCGCAAATCAAAAGCGCTTTTGATTAATTTTTAATAAATGCAAATAACAAATAAGATTCGCAGCCACATCGCACGAAGTCTACGCGTCATGGAGAAGTCTCACCCCGGAGGAGAAGAAGAGCCCTCGCATGGCCCTCATCAGCGAAGAGTGGCTAGAAAACGGATGCCAGTCGCCATGTTGGAGCGTCGAATGAACGCGCGAGCGAGCGATCGCCGTCATCACAGCGACCGGCAGGACAGCCGCAGGTCCACCAGCCGATCCACCCCCCCCCCCCCTCCCCCGATCCGCGCCTGGCGACCGAGCCAAAGCTTCATTTTTTGCTATCAAAGACCACGAAGCATCTGAAGCCGCTGCTCTGCTTTCTTGTGTTCAACGATGAAGGATCGGACATTTTTTTAGGTTTCAATATTTTTTGTTTTATTTTTTTATATGTAGTTGCTTTGACTTAAATGGCTTTTTTAAACACTTTTTTTAAAAATGTCTGTTTTCTGTTCCAGTTTTTTCATTATTTTTTATTGCTTTCCTTTTTAATAGTAAAAAACACAACGAATTCGTGTTGTTTTGATTCTTAATTAATGCAGTTTTCTTTGTTGCACTCTTCTCGCGTATCGTCCGCTGTACTCACCTCTTCTCGTCTCTTCACTTCTTCGATCCTTCTGTTCGAATTCATTCATTTAACTTGTGTTCATTTAGCATCGTCTTCGATGTCGTTTTGCATCGCGGTCGGTGATGATTTTGATAAATCCTCTGTTGTGATATAATCGAATGAATATGAATCAAAATAAAATTAATTTCGCGGATTAGTTAATTCGAACGGATGGCGAACGGATGCAGTACCGGAAGTCAAAGAGAACACAGAAACGCAAAGAAAAGAAATTAAAGAAAAAAGAACAGAAAGAAAGGATTACAAAAAGAAACTGCATTTAAGCTAAATCAAAACTCAAGTCAAAGAGAGGAGCATAAGAAGAAGAAGAAAGGGGGAAAGGAGGAGGAGAAGGATTGTAATTTTAAATGAAAAAACACACACGCACATCATTTTTAATTACAAATACGAATAACATTCGTCTTCTATGAAAATGAATAAATTGGAAGGAAAAACAAAACAACAAAAAACAAAATCGAAGACAAAAAAATGTGTTATTATTTTTGATACAATTTTATTTGGAAAAGTTTGCTTTTGTAAAAGAATTGACGCCTCTGCTGCTGCTGCTTCTGACGTTTTATTGACATCTGTTCGTTCAGATAGAAAATTCAAATATTTTGCGTATTATAAAACGAAGCACACACACACACACACACACACACACACCACATACACTCACACATGCATACAAAATAAATAAACACCAACATAAACACAGGAGACACGAAAAAACACACTCTTTCAAAGAAAACACACACACACACACACATCCAAACCAACACACAGTCAGATATGTTAACTAACACGTACGTGAATTGATTTAATGTAAAATCGTATTAGCATCTACAACAACAACAAAAACTACAACAAAGTACAACATCCAAATCGAACCAAAAACTGATTGTGTATGTGTAACACAACAACAACAACAACAAAAACAACAAGTAGAATAATAATCACACGACAACAACAACAACAACAACAACAATAACAAGGAAATCATCGATGACGGAAAAAATACACCAACAATACAACAAATATTTGCATTTTTATTGAAAATTAAAATCATTTCCACCGCAGACATCAATTTAATATAATAATATACGATGTACATATATATGTATGTAAATACTTTGTATATATATGTACACTTTATATATGTATATACACATATGTATCTACTCTATGTATATATACTATTATATATATATAGATGCACATACTTATTAACATTTAAATTTGAAACTGTTTTCAAATCGTTTCAAACTAGAATGCAGTACAACAACAACAACAAGAAATGTTTCGACCACAGTAACAACAGCAACGACAACAACAACAACAAATCACCGCAACATTTGACATGCGGTCAACAACAAAAAAAAACCACAGCCACTGAAATCACCATCGAAATTACGTCAGTTCTTCACCACAGAGAGTGTCTGGTCCTCTCACTCACTCTAAACTTACTTTCGCACTCCCTCAGTCACTCTATCGCTTCCGTTCTCTCCTTCTGAACACTATCCAACTGTTTCTCTGTGTCCCTGTCTCGCTTTTCTTATGTCCTTTTGCATTTTGGCAACCGTACTTCTATTTCTATGTGTCTCTCTGATGCCTGATACTTTCTAGGAACCTCTGACCCGATGTTCCTAATTTCTTTTCTCACTACCACCTTCTTAGATCATCTCTTCCTTCGGTTAGTCTTCTTTGTCCCTCTGTTCCTATACTTCCTCTGTCCTTTTCTCTGGTCCTCAAGTCTTCTGGGCTTCTACCCATTCGATCCACTATTCCTCTGCGTTCCGCTATTCCTCTATCGGTATTCTTCCTCTGCCATTCTATTTCATTTACCTTCTTGGTGCCTTTGCTCCTTTGATCCGTGTCCCCTCTTCTCTTCCTTTTCTCTATCATTCCTTCTACCTTCGTTGTTGTCCCTCTCTTTTTTTGTCACCTGTCCGTTTGATCATCCATTCCTCTGTACCTCGATCCGTCCATCCTTCTGATCATCTGTTCGTCAAGTCCTCTGTCCAATTTTTGTCTGTATCTTTGTTCCTGTCTAATCTCTCCATGATCTTTGTCCCTCTGTTCCATCTGTTGTCACTTTTTCTCAATTCATCTCTCTCTCTCTCTGAATATCATTGAGTATAGTTTCAACTCTTTTACAATAGAACTCAAATGTTTACCAAATGAACATCGAAAATAAAATAAATATTTGTGGAGGTTGTTGTTATTATTGTTGTTGTTGTTGCTTGTAAATCATAAACGAGACATGACATGTTTCAGAAAGATAATATTTTAAAAACTAAACAAAAACTAGACGAAAAACTAATGAATTGAAATAGATTTGTGAAGAGCAGATGATGAACAGAGAAGAGAACGAAGCCACAAAAAACGGAAAAACATACCACAAAATAATTAAATAATTGAATTTAAATTAAATTCAGTAACAAAACATTTTCAAAAATTATTCTCAAGTTTTAAAAAACGAAAATACTTAATTTTTTCCATTATAAGATTGTTTTTCTTTCTATTTTTGTTCTCTCTCTCTCTTTTGGTTTCTGTCTCGCTGTAAACGATATGAATCTCTGTCCTACTCAATGAAGATGTCATTCAAATACATGATGGTTTTTTATAATAAGTAACACCCACTAATTTTGCTTCCCATCACATCTCGTCACATCACATCGCATCACTCTCTGAACTGACTTAAAATTACATCCGCTGACACTACGAGGACGTACGTCGTTGACGCTTCGTTCTCTTTTGACGTCCGTCACTTTTCTCAAGCTAATTAAACATCAATTGTGAACATCTGTTTTTCAGGTTTTCTAACAAAATTGTATTTAAATCATTATTTTTTAGAAACCGTTTCTTTTTTTTCATTTTCCTATTACTAAAATAATAGTTTTGTTTCTTGCTTCTGTTAAAATTAGTTTATGTTTTTACTGAAGCTTACAATACAAATTTTTACAATATTTCAATTATATTATGCTGTTTTTTCTCTTTTAGTTTTTGTAAATATATTAAATGAAGTGTTGAATAACAATGCATTTCATTTAAATGAACGTTAAGAAAATAAAAGGACTTAAGAAAGGTTTTAAGAAGGTCGCAAAAAAGCTGCAATGAATTGTTTCTATTTTATGTAAAGAATGAATACTTTTCCTGAGAATTCAACGGGTAAAAATAAGATCTTAATGTTGGTTAAAACCTGAAGAAAAGTTTAAAATATAGAAGCTCTCTCATAGAATTTTTGAAGGTCCTCAAAAAGTTTTCATTACGGTCATCAAAGACCTGAGATTGGTTTTGAAATTTGAATGTTTTCAACTCATTATATTCTTCACTATGTTCCAATACTGTTTATGTATGTATGTATGTATGTGAGTGTGTGTATGTGTGTGTGCGTGTGTTGAAATCACAAATAAATCCATTGCGATATTAAATCACGTGAGATCAAGGAAAAAGCAATCCTATTACTAAAAACAGCTTTCAATTAAGAAATTTACACATAAAATCAGGTGTCAAATTTTAGTTTTATAATAATAATAATCAAATCAACGGCAAATTAAGCAGTCAAAATGTGGTTTAGTCCGGCCTGGTACCCTCCGGGTCGGTTCGATCCGGTCCGGTCCGGTCTGAGCTGCTGTTGGGAGCGATAACTTAAAGTATTTAAGTAGTTAAAGCAATAAAAAACACAACAACAACCACAGAAAACAGACCATTTTTAGGATTAACGAGCTGAGGAGGTTTTTAAGCTGTGAAACTAGGAGATGGTATGATGTACATACATACACCGTGATGTGATGCGACAAAGCTTAAGCGACTTAAGTGACGAATTGAAGGAGAACAACAACAACTATAACCGAGCAACTAGTAATGCAGAAGCAAATGCATTAGCAGAAGCGGGAACAAAGAAACTGCATGAGATCGGTTGCAAAAAAAAGAAGAAGAAGAAAGCCAAGATTCAGGAGTGAAAGGGAGAGTGTGAGGGAGAGTGGGATGGCTGCAGAGAGGAGGGAGAAGCCGGGGGAATTCAGATTAGTTACTAAAAACAGCTGTTCAACTGTTTGATTGAATCGCTGCGATAAGTTTTAATCTGAAGAGAAGAGCGAAGAGAGGAGTGGAAAGTGAACAAAGAGAACGAGCACCAAACGAAGACCGAAATTGAGACTAAAACTCAGATTAAAACACACACACAGACACTTTTTTAAATGGCTCTGTTATCATTGGACGTCATCTTCGTATATTTACGAGCAAAGTGACTGTCATAAGCGTCACCAACGATGATGAGTGACACTTTAAAGTTGTCACAGCATTTGACAAAAGCACTTTTGTTGTTGCTGTTGCTCGGTCTCCGTCTTCTTGAATGACACTCAGGTAGCTTCTGCTACTGCTACTGCTTCATTTATCATTTGTCATGTCAACTACAAACTTTGGGCCGCTCTGCATTCGCATGTAGGTGGCAACAATGGCTCTGCTGCATCCCATCCGGACCGATCCGGTGCCTGTGTCGGCGGTCGGTCGCCTTTGTTGGTGACTTATTGTTGGCAATTTGTTAGTCATGCTTCGCATGTGGTCGCTCCGTCGCACGCGACAGTAACGCGTCTGCGGCTACCGAATACCCACCCTTTCTACAGGTATCAAGCCGGGGACCGCAGCTCTTCTCTTGTGGAACTCAACTGAACTGAGTGCACAGCTGTTTCAATCTGCTTATCGATTTAGAGATTGTTCTCGTTGTTGTTGCTGTTGTTGCTGTTGTAGGTGGTGTAGTTGTTGTTGTTGTTGTTTTCTTGAAGGTGTTACAATTGTGGCAAATTTAAGCTGCGTTTAAAATTCTGTTTCTCTTTGTAAATAATTCGGTTGTCAGATTTTGTTTTTGTGGGTTAGTTTTTTCCTTTTTTTGCTTTTCTTTGGTTTGGTGACATGATGATTATCCTTTTCTCCCCCCGCTGTGTAATGATTTTGGGATATTTTTGAGAAGCAGGTCTGTTTTGAGCGGGTTTATTGAGCACTTGTTTCCTCTGAAACAGAGTAAAAGCGAGACTGAGAAGACTGGGAGACAGTATAAAATAAAAAATTCAAATAAAAATTGAATTAAAATTATTTAGAAAAAAAAAACAAGAAAATAAGAACAACAGCAACAACAAAACCGGCATCATGGAAAATAGTAACGATAACGATTATATTAAAATACAATAGCAACAAACTTGTATGTATTTAAACACAAAATGAAGCTGTTCTTCGAAATCTCAGCAGTCGCGAAGGGCAAAGGGCGCCAACAACAACATTAAGAGCAGATAATAAACACCAACAAAAACAACAACAACCACAGACACATCAGGCGTCATAAAAATGATGTCACAGTTCACCATAATCACCATCGTGTATCTGCTCCGCATGTTCGCCATCGCTTCTCCTATCTGGCCCTCTGCTCCGCCCTCCAATACCCCCCTCCCCTCACCACCCACCCCTTCAACACCAAGGATTCGATATAATCTTCGGGCGTAATTATTACAATGTCACCAACGCTGCTCTGTGCCGTTGTTGGGCGTGCTTTTGTTGTTGTAACTCGTGTCCTCGGTGTCCATCGTCATCGTCATCGTCATCATCACCATCATCCTGGACGTTGTTACGGTTGTCGTCATCCTCGTCGTCGTTGTTCCTGAAGGCGTACGTTGGTCGGTCCCTCTGCGGTTTTCCACACCAAATAAGATTTTTTGTTGTTGTATTTTTTTAACGTATTTGTTGCTTGTTCTCACTGATTGTTGTTGTTGTTGTTGTAGCAGTTGTTGTCGTCAATGTCGATGTTGATGTTGTTTGTCGTCTTAGCCACTGTCACCATGACAAGAAAGAAGAAGCACGGAAGAAGCATTCCCTGTCCTTTGATAGTCATGAGAGCGCTCCTTGAGTGGCAGAGAGAGTGGGAAAGAGAGAGGGAGAGTGAGAGTGAGTGAGGGAGAGAGAAAGGGACGGAGAGGCGTTGACCTGTGAAGCGCTCCGTGAAGCGTGTCCATGGATTTTATTTGTTTCTAGAGGAGAGCCTCCTCCACCACGAGGTGTATAGAGAGTGTATGTGTATATGTGTGTGTGTATATGTGTGTACACATTCTCAAGGGACTCAACTCCTCGAATAATATAACGGTTCCGGTATCCATGGATACATGCATGAATTTATAATCAAGAAATGAAATTAATATCCATCTATCTATCATCTATCTCTACATATGTATATCAAAACAAGAAACAACATCATAAAAATTCTCAAACAGAATAAATCTAGATTTAAACACTACAAAAATGTATTTATTTTCGGTTGAGACGCGTTTAATGTTAAAAGTATAATGAAAGTGAAAAAACCGAACTTTTTAACTTTAAGTGATAAGTGAAGCACTTAAGGAGCACTTGAGGACCACTTGTGGAGCACTTCTGGAGCTCTTAAGGAGAGGCTGCAGTGTTACAGGTTTATAAAAGAATGTGGCGTGGCGGAAACCACAATTTTTATGACTATTTACTTAGATTCTGGAGAAAAAACTAATTTTTGTTGGCATTTTCTTGATTTTAATCATTTCAGCAATAAAATTGATGTTTTTAAATGAATGGTTGTGGTTTTTATATTGAAACCACCTTCAAACTTCTTTCCGAAGTGAGATAATGAAGTTTCCATAATAATTTTCCACAATCTCAAGCGAACAGAATCTCGTAATTGATTTTTATTAGTTCACGTTATCGCGAGTGAACTGTAATTTAATTTTGCTTCTATAACCTTCTTGAAGTTGTTTATATTTAATGTTTATAACTGATTTTCAGTCATTTTTCGAGTATTTGAAGACTTTTTGTCCTTTTTTGTTATTTACTAAATTTAAAGCACTTCGCTTAGTTTTAAAGTTTAACGTTTCATCGAAGCTTTTAAATAAGATATCAAATATTTATTTATAGGATATAAAATAAATATAATAATTTATGAATTCGACGCGACACGCATCGCGACACAAGTCAAAATCGCGTCAATATAATTGTGAAAATTTAATGGAATTTTTAATTATTTCACAACAACTTCGGCGTCACTTCGAATGCAGCTCATATTCGCTAAAGTAATGAAATAATTGCAGCATTTACAATGAAATTCATTTAATTTTGAAAAACTATACAATTTTTTAATATTTTCCAGGATTTCGTTTCGGCGAAAAGAGGAAAAATTCGATGGCTACAAAAACCGGCGAAACACATAAAAATGAGTGCTGCTTTTGAATATTTTACACGCTTTAAAGTATGCAGTTTTTATGTCTGCGGAAGTATTATAATAAAAATTTGCATAATACGCGAAAACATTTAATGATAAAATATAATCAATTAAAACCATTTTGTGCGAACATCAGCGAATCGGTGTTTAAAGTACAAATAATTATAAAAAATTACAGCAACAATGGAAACCAACACCAACACAAAATCGAAAAACAAACAAACGCAGAGCTGGAAATAAACACAAACACACACACTAACACACGCAAACACACACACACTTTTATAAACACTGTTAAAAAATTCAAACATTTTGAATACACAAGAAACATAAAAAGTGAAGCGAAAAAATAATACTTTTTACAGTTTCGATCGACAAAATAATTATAATAAAAAAAATTAACATATGGAAACAAGGACAGACAGACACAACGACACACACACACACACAACCGTACACAATCGTTTTTTATCAGTGTAAATATTTATTTATGCAAATGACATAATTTTATGCAACAACTCTAACAAAGCAACTGCAACGACAACAACAACAATGATAACGACAATAAGTACAACAACAATGATAACGACAACAAGTACAACAACAACAACAACAACAACAACAGCAACGATAACAACGATAACAACAACAACAACAACCAACAACATCAACATCAACATCAATGTATTTACGCTTTAGCGCCTATATTTATGCACTATGATTACAAAAATATTCCTATTTTTATGCAAATATTACAAATAATGAGAAATTATTTAAATAAACCAAAATAACAAAATTACACAAGCTTTAGTTATGCAAATAAAGCAGAATTTAAAAACATTTCAATTCATATTTTCGAAGTTTCTCTCAAATTTAAATCGACAGAATATGATTTAAATTAATTTATTGTACTTTACTCAATATTATTTTATTTGAATTTAAATTCATTTCATTTAATTGCATTTTAATTTAATTAATTTCATTTCACTTAATTTTATTTTATTTTATTTTTGTTTTTTGTTCATTTCTTTAGTTAGAAATATAATCTTTTGTTGTTGTGAATATTCTCACCTTCCGAGCAAATTTTTTCACTTTGATTTACAAACTTACAAGAATTTTTATCTTATTTTCTTTGTTGGTCCATCTTTTTGGTTCGCTTTTCGAATGTTTTCTTTTATTCTCAAAATATGTAGTTAACTTTTATATTCTTTTTCATGAAATATTTTCAACTTTTTTCTTTGGTACACAGACTTTGTTGCTGTAGTTGCATCTCGCTCTCTCTCCCTCTTTTATTTCGGTCTCTTTCATTTCTCTAAAGTTTTGCTCGAAAATTTCTGCTCGTTGGTCGTTCATTTCTTGGGTCCATTTTTCTCTGAATTCTTCGAGTATCGTTTGAATGTCATTCTGCTTATTTAAGTCCTGCTGCTTCTTCTTCTTCTTCGTCTTCTTCGTCTTCTTCTTCTTCGTTGTCTTCTTCTTCTTCTATTAGATATGCTGGTTGGTATGCTGGCACTTCTCTTGTTGTTGTTGTTTTTGGTGTTCTTGTAACAAAACTAGTTACAACTACAGACTGTGAATCTAGACAGAGACAGAGAGAGAGAGAGTGAGCCAGCAGCAAAGCAGGAATCACGCATGCATGCAAGCGAGCCATCCAAGCAGACAGCTCGTCAGTCAGTCAGTCTGACAACCCGCCTGACAGCCAGCCTGACAGCGAACGAGCCTGATAACCAGCTTGCAAAAGCCTCTGACTCGCTGACTCTCCGCTTCGCTGACTCCCTGCCGCCACGCCCCTTCCTATCAGTCCACAAAAAGGGGGCGTTCATCGTTATGCGAGTCGAACAACTTCTGGAAGATGAGTTTTTTTGGTTCCTCGTCCTCTACGAAAGAACCTTTTTTTGTCCTCGGCTGCATTTAAAAAAAGACCCAAAATTGAAGCGCAGTGCGAGGAGGAGGGGCACAGAAAAGGACGAGGAAGGAGAAACGTGTGTGAGGAGGAGTGGGACGGGGGTCTCCTTGGGCATGTAGTATGAGTACCATATTTTATATGCTACATTCTTTTTCAGTAGTTTTTTTTTTTGATAATTTCGTGTATTTTTTTCTTCATTCTTTACTTTTGTTGCTTTGGTTGTGCTGCCATTTTTATTTGTTTGCTTTCTTGCTTGTTATTCTTTCTTGCTGCTTCTTTTCTTCAGTTGCATCTGCATCCGAACGCAGTGCAATCGCAATCGCGTATCTTATGGATTCAATTCAAACGTGCCACCGAAGTGAACTCGCATCCAACTGAACTAGAAAAAAAACGAATCACTGAAAATGATTTCCTGTTAGCTGGTTGCTGGTTCTTGTTGTTGTTGTTGTCGTTGTTGTTGTTGTTGCCCCCATGTTCACAACGCATAAAAGAGCTGGGCTGCAGATACCGATACAGTATCTGTTGGAACGTGCACAGTTCCGACTTCTTAATGCAGAAGCCGCTGCATTTTTTCGCTTCATCATTTTTGCTCCTTGGATGATTCGGTTTCCTCCTTCCTTCCCCCCCCCCTTCATTCACTCCTCCCGCCGTTCCCCTTCCTTCGTCTTTTTCGTTCCTTTTTTGCACAAACATACAAACTTTTTTTTTCCCTTATACAGAAATGCAATCTCTTTGCTGATTCTTTTTTTAGATTTTATTTTCTGATGTGTTGTCGTTGTTGTTGTTGGTTTTTCTCGTGTTTAACCTAACCAAAGATAAACCTGAACGTGAAGGAACGTGATTTTGATATCCTCCATTTCGTTATCCAAGCCAGAGCCTGCTGGATATCAAAGCATTCCATGGATAAGAGAACATTTGCGAGTTTTTCTTCTGGAAATCGTTCAACTTCTACTTCAACAGGAAATAATATCTTTAAAATAACTGTAGAGTACTGAAGAAAAGACTAGAAGACAATAGAAAAAAATACTCAATACCACGAAACTAAACAAGAACGTCTACGAATGAAAACGTTTCTTTGAACGAATAAAAGCCAGAAAAAGGGAACTACTTAGTATTGGAACATATAATAACCATCAACTACATATTAAATGAAGTACATCGGGCTTAAACCGCCCTCAGACGGGCCTCAACTGGTGGTGGATATAAAAGAAAGGGCAACCGGACCCCTCAACACGGGTAAATCATATCTTTACAGATGTAAGAGATCTCCACGTCCAAGAAATGTAAACTGAACCCTCAGAGACATCATTCGACCCACGATACATGTCCGATATCGAAAGATCACAAAGGATATCAATGTCACGAATCTAAATGAGGCGAGTTGGACCTTAACAGATATAAAACGAAGCTCAACGGATGCTAAGGGGTCCTCAACTGGATAACTGAACCCAAATTAAGCCCTGAACTATCATTTAATACAGTATTTGAACCAAAACAATGAGCATAATTTTGTCTCTTCTGATATGAAGCTCTAGAAATGCACTTCTTCTTGGAATATCTAAGAAATCTATTTTAAAGCAAGCATAGAAAATAAAAAAAAATAAAATCAGAGACTCAAAACCAAGGAAACGAAAACCTGATGAAAAAAAGAAGAAAAACGGAAAGAAATCCAAACGAAAGAACGAAAAACTATAAAAATGAACTCGGGGAAAAACTCGTACTTGTTTTCATAATTTATACAGACCACGCTTTGACATAATTACAGGGTGCTACTGTGCTGTGATCTCGGCTGAAAATGGCGGCTAATTGATGGTTGTACGACGGCTGCAGCGACTGGCCATCGCACCGTAGATGAAACCGTATCTGCGGCGTGTAGGATGCACCAACGGACGAGCGCGCCAACGGATGCAACCAGGCCAGCGTTTAGTTGAGCAAAGATACGCGTATTCAGTTGCTGTCGACGTTTATGAGATCTTATTAACTGATTGCACGCGGAACTTATTTATAGTAGTAGACGGCAACGCCGCCGACGCCGCTGCGTTCGATTAATATTCAGAACTCATAAATCCAACATGAAATGGCAAAAAAAAATACATGAAAACGCCAAACGAACAAGCTTAAAAAAGCCAAAGCGAATGCATCCCACACTAACACACACACACGCATACACACACATACACACACACACACACACACACACACACACACACACTGACACACGTGAACGAATGATCGCCGTAAATCATTCGCTCTAAACGCTGCTCTACTCTGCTTTGCATTCCATTGCATTGCTTTAGTTACGTTTGTGTGCCGCGCGGCGTTTCATTCTTTCGATAGTACCCAAGCCCCACTGAGCCGTCTCCACCCACCCACTTCCCTCCCCTCCGCCCCACCAGCACCTCGTTTATCTGTTGAGCACCATTTTGCTCATGCATTGATGCAAATATACTCGTATTTTAGATACAGACGCCGATAATGATAGAAATTATTTAATTAACCCGATTTAATGAAACCTCCAGTGTATCTGCGATGATCTTAATCGGGTCTTTTATTCAATTATACTAAACTGATCTTGATTTATTTACTTATTTAAATTGATTAAATTATCCAACAATAAGGACAACAATAGCGATAGTATAATTAAAATAACATTAATCTTTCCAAACATTTTAAATTAAATATCGGAAAAAGTTTCTATGAATTCTAACGTAATTAAAGGCAAACACTATAAATCTCGAGGGACAAATTACAAAATTAATAATTGCTTTATTTTCGCATTTCTGTGGAATTGAATGAAATGGAAAGTGAATTTTTGAAATAAACTGAGAATTTGACTTGAGAATATGAAACTTTGACTTGAGATTCCGAATCTTAACCGGCTTAAAAATGTAGAAATACTTCTAGTATTGTATAGAATACAACATGAAAGAAAGGCATCATAATCTACGTAAATAAAACTGAATCTATAGCTGCATGTCTTGAAACTTCTGGAGAACTTCACGGCAAGAATCACCTTGAATATCACAATTCGTGAGTCATGTCTCTCTTTTCTCTCCTCTCTCTCTCTATCTCTCTCTCTCTCTCTGGGATCCAGTGAGGCTCCAGATCCAGAGAATCCTATATTCTATATTCTCTACGACTCTTTTCAGCCATGGTCCACTAAAGATGGTCCGAATTTGAACTGAACAACTTCTAGGAAACTCTACGAAATGGACGCTGTCTTGAAACATTTTCGAACTCGGTCTCTTCTGCTGATTTGACCTCTGTATATCGTCTCAATATATCATATATCTCCCTATATATTCCATGCCTTTAGTCTCTAGAATAGTGAGTTCCACATACAAAAATACATAAAAATATATAAATCTAAATAATAATAAAAATATAATAATAATATAAATATAAATATGTTTGTATGTATGCAGTTGTAGGTTTTTAGGTTTATTTTTGGAGTGAAAAAAGTAAATTAAAGGATACTCCAACCTCTAAGATGGCTCGAAGGCACCGGAACGTAATCAGAAGATCATAATTAAATATTAACACATCCACTGTAGTTCACCAATACAACCAGATGCTGAAACACATACGCATATGAGTACATATACTTTAGCAAGCCTGATTTCAAAGGATTCACTTAATACATGCAACAAGGACAACGAAAGGAGCGAAGGATGGACTAGTGGCGATGAAGAACGAACGAAGGATGACGACGAACGATGATAATGATGACGATGATTAAGATGATGACGATGACAACATATTAAAATAAGCAAAAACTTCAAATGGCCAAAATCTCGAAAATCACCCGAGGAGCTTTTCAAGTCGAGACAATATTAAGTAAATTACTGAGAGTGTATGTGCATGTGTATGTGTGTACATGAGTGTGTGTGTGTGTGTGTGTGGAAGTGAATGCTAATTGCTGTCCAACTTGTTGCATGCTGTTTACAACTTATAAAGTGCTACGTGTGTGTATAGTGATGTGTATATGTATTTATTTGCTTTTAAGTCTGCGCTCGTCCTTGTATTGGTGTTGATATTACTGCAAGTGTGTTTGTGCAGCACTTTGAACTACTCCTGTTATCCTTGCCATTTAATTTTCCGTTTAGAATTCCAACAACACAGCAGTAATTATTCCCAAACTATTGAGAACGCGTTTCGGATTTTCGTTTCTCAGGATGTTTTTATTGTTTTGTTGTTGTTTCTTTTAATGTTTTCGAAAAATGGTTCCTTAAAAATTTAAAGAAAACCATATTCGGAGTTATAACCGGAGTTAAACCATATCAGTTAAAAGCTCTATAAATTTCCCGAATATCCGCATATATTGTAGCGTATCTTTGTTTATAGTTCAGTTTATGCATTCTTTAAGATTTTTATGATTTCAGGTTACGCTGTGGGACTTCAGTCAGTTGCTGGAGCCAAGTTATAAATCATGGCCACCGTCAGCACTTCAGCAGGTGACTGCATGAGCGACGGATGCCGATGCACCGGGTTAAATGAATGGATGGATGGATAGAGGAGAAGCAGACGGACAGACAGCGAACCCGGCAGACAACACTTCCAGGGCACGACTTCTATTTGTCGAAATAACAAAATCATTGAAGCCACTGTTCAGGCACCCCGGCCAACTACAGCCACTAATAATTCATCAAAATCATGCATGCAGGCAACCAGGCAGCCAAGCAGGTTGCCGAACAACCATCATCACCGTCATTGAGAGACAAAAGCCGCTTCTGTCCATCATCGGACTGGCTCCCTGCTCAGAATTCCTCCACAATTCGTGAGCCAACCAGCCAGCAAGTCATCCAGCCATCCAACCATCCAGCCATCAATTCAACAAGCCAACCATCCAGCGTGGTTAATGAACAGAAAAGTTGAGAGTGCAACCGGTCGGTTCAACGGACAGCGAGTCCGCGAACTTCAGCATCCGGTCGAACGGATCAGCTGCAGACACCCAATCGAGCCTCCCATCCCTCCCATCACTCCTTCGGACCCATCGGATGATGGGAATACGGAATGAAAGCTATTGCATGTGTTGACGTACCGGGTGAAGGTGCTTAGAGTAGAACAGAGACAGAGTAGAAGCGAACTTCAACATTTTCTCGTCTTCAATCTCTTGCTAAGCTATTTTAAGCTTTTTTGTATTTGGATTTAAATTGGCTTAAATTACTTGGGAACATGGTAGCCAGGTAGCCAAACTGAGCTGGTCGCTGGTCGCTGCTGGCTGTTGAATGCTGGCTGTTGGCTGCTGACTGATGATGAAATGGCGACGCTGTCGTTCAGCTTGAACTGGAAACCTTGATTTGCATGCCTGCGGTTGCTCAAACGCTGGCTGGAGGTGAACTGAGTGGCCTAAGCACAAACCGTGTTGCTGTTGTTGTTGTTCTCGACTGGTTGACCCGGACGAAATGACTGACTGCCTGACTGACTGATTCACTGACTGAATTAATGACGATGAACAGCCACTGAAAACTTTTTGGGATCACGTACAATTTGCGGAGTTTTTACCGCGATATGGACCACAAAATAATCCAATTTCAAGGAACACTAGAGAGAAAGAGTGGCAGAAAGAGAGAAAGAGAGGGGAGAGAAAGAGAGGGGAGAGAAAGAGAGGGGAGAGAAAGAGAAAGGAGAGTGACAGAGAAGGAGAAAGGAAGAGAGTGAAACAAATTCCGATTTTTCTGCACTCAACTAAAAACCATTATTTTAAAATTACAAAAATTATGCGGTTGCATTTAAAGACCGAGCGACCGGAGAGTCACCAACAGCAGCAGGTTAAACTACAACTACAACAACAATAACAACAACATAGTCATCAACTCCAATCTACAACAACTACAATGAACAACCATTAACAGGAGCAACAGCATCAAGCAATCAGGACCAAAAACCGCGGTACACTCAATAATAATGACAGAGGAATTATTTTAACGCGATATCGTGGCACGGGATTCAATGGGCTGCAACAGAAATAACGACTCTGAAAATGAAACAAAAGAAAACCCCAAAAAAAAGCAAGTCAAATAATAAAAAAAAGTGTTCAAATGTAGCGAATTAAATCTAGGAAAAAAGTTCGTTCAATGAAATGATGATAGTTATGATGATGATGAATGAAAGGCATTCCTTTCCCGAGAGAGGGGAAGGGGAAGAATGGTTGTAAGTAATGAAGACGGTGAAGGGTGGCTATCGACGGGGGGAGGGGACATTTAAAAGGTATTACTTAGAAAATTAAAGTTGTTTCAAGTCTTAAATTCATTTTTTAAAGCTACGATTTTAAAATAAAACGATTAAAAAATTAAGTGAGGGAGTAGAGAGGCAAATTCAACTAAAATAAAGAAACAATAAAACCTAAGAAAGCAAATAAAAGAAGTGCGAACAGAGTCAACCGGAGGAGCCACGTGGAAGGCCCACGGTAACAACAAAAAATCGGTAATCTCCAGATATGAAGATAATCAGTGCTACCATAACTACAACAACAACCAACAAGCCAGCGACAACAACAACCACGGATCCAAACATGTCCCGGTTATCTAAAATGAAGAACCAGAATATCGTCATTTACGGGCAAAAATAATGAATCCAATTTTGTGTTGTACACACTGAATGCTGAGGTAAGCACTGGTGAGGGTTTAAACAACAACAACAACAACAACAACCACCAAATATACTCTGATTGCTGGTTGTATTAAGTGAACAAAACGAATGGACGACGTGAGTTTATTTCGTTGGACGACGACGACGACGACGACGATGGCGATGATGACGACGAGGATGATGGCGATGACGATGCTGGTGATGACGATGATGGCAATGATGATGATGACGCCTCCAAAATAAAAGTGGCTACCGCTATTTTTGCTGCCATTCATTTAGCAACCGAAAGAATAACAAAAATAAGAATCGCAAAAGCAACAAATTTAGCAATCAAGGAAATCTTATTGCAACAACAATAAGAAATAGCAACAACAACAACAATCATCTTTACTTCAATATTTTCACCTGCCAGCCCAGATCCACAAACAGAACCACATCCTGAACCAGATCCACAACTGAACTAAAAGGATAACAATAAAAAAAACGAACGAATGACTCTCGCCGGAGATGTTGTGTAGATTAAACGAATCAAGCGACATGATGCGAGTATGGAATGCAATGAGAAAGCAAAAAGTAATAATAAATAAATTTACAAAACAAAGAATCGAAATAAAATGGAACTCTGCTCAAGCTCAAGCTTCAGACGAGTGCTGGCTGTACTGAAAGCGGAGTTCCATCAATGATGCAGCTGAAACTGGAAGGATTTTAATGCATACAACTTTATTGTTGTTGTTGTTGTTGTATCATATTATATTAGACCACATTGTTGTTGTTGTTGTTGTTCAGTTACTAATAATGATATCGATACGATACTGAATTGCGATGTACCGATGATGTTGATTTACGTTAAGAGGCAAGGAAATCTTCCAAACTCCAGCTTCACGGTTTCTATTGGTTTTATCGGAATCTAAACGCTTCCCGTCAACTTCAGACTTCAGATTTACTGATCCAGAAGAACGCATTCTAAAAGAGAGTCCAGAGCGAAGATTAAGGAGATGCTTAAATGTTTAGTGAGGAATTTTCAATGCTGAATTATAACAGCAACAAAGTTAATGACAAAAAATAAACGCTGAAGAATACAAACGATAACAAAAACAACAACGTGCGGATAGCTCAGAATATTGAGAATAATTATTAATAATAGGAATAAAGGAATAGGAATGATTTTGCCAAAGGTTTGAAAAGAAATTCCATGGGAAATTCCATAAATTAAGTAAAAGTTTTCAGAAGCTTGAAATGAAGAACTAAACGAGTTGATAAAAGAACAAGCACAACAAAAAAGCCAGTGAATGTGATTATTTTTGGTTTTTTGCTTAGTTTCGCGCTGAATCAGCTGAACATTTTTTGGTGGAACGTGAATCGCAGTCGGTGGAAAACATTAGAAATCAAATCCCATGAAAGCTTCAGTTGTTCCAACAAAAGAAGAAGAACGAAGAAAGAAAGAAAAATGGACAACAGCAAAAAATAGAGAAACGGTTTCATAGCGAAGCAAAAGAGAAACAACAGAGGAGAGAGAGAGAGAGAGAGGGAAGATAGAGATACCGGCAAACACAGACAATCTCTGTCACATTACCCATGGAGATACACAGAGCACCTTCTTACAGTGAGTCCTCGAAGCGAATGAAAAAAAGAAAACAACAAACGGAGAACACACAAAAAAGCAACCAAAAATGAGAAGAAAAAAAAAAGAGGAGTCCAAATAAAAGACCCAACTACAGCCAATAAATTCACAACCCGCTCGAGATTCCGACAAACTTCAACTATTGCAAGGACCAAAATGAGACACACACACACACAGACACACAGAGACACACTCACACATACACATACACGCACACACATACACACACACACACACACAAATACACACACATACACACACATACACACACATACACACAGAGACACACTCACACTCATTTTTAGAACTCACATTTTTCGATGACTCTCAACATGGCGATCCGTTGCAGTGATGCAACAACAAAAACAATAACAACAACAACAACAACGACAGCAGAAACGGCAACAACAACAACTTCAGAATGCAAAAAATAAGTTTTAAAAAAGATAAACAAAACGAAAAGAAAAAAAGAAACGAAAAAGAAAAAAGAAAAGTTGTTGTTGGTACGTCGAAGAAAAACAACGAGTTAGGCGATTGGTTCAGAAAAAAATAGAAAAACAGGAGGTGAAATCGAGTGCTCGTGCTTTTATACTCGTTAGTATCTGAAAATCTGAAATATTGTCACAAAGGAAGAAGAAATATAGTCAGAAAACGAAGAAGAAGCACTGAAACTGGCTTCCTTCCTTCCCCTTTCACTCCGTGCAATGGTGCCACCATCACTTCCATCGCTGTTCATTCTCCGTCCATCTGCCCCGCTCATCTCTACTCAGCCACGCCCCCCACGCCCCCCACGCCCCCCACACACAACCCCCTCTTTCACAACGGTTATGTCCTGCTTCAACGGTACTTTGATCCTGTCACGTTCCGTGATGTTGCCGAAATCGGTGTTGCTTGCTTGAAATGATGCTGGAGCTCAAGCTGTTGCTAGCATGTCACTTTGTTGTTGTTGTTGCTGTTGTTGTTGCTGCTGCTGTTGTTGTTGTTGTTGTTGTTGCTGTAGCCGTTATGTTTGTCATCCTTGTTATGGTCGCCATGGCTGATGATGTTTTGTCATTCGTATCACGTTCGGATTCATGCTCGTTGAATGAATCCACGGTTGGGTGGATGGGGGAAGGGGGGGGGGAACAAGAAGAAGAGCTACGACCGGTGATGCTGATGGTGAGGGTGATGATGTTCTTGTCGAGGTCGTTGTTGTTGTTTGCTGATTGGGTTGTTGGTTTGCTGGCTTCCTTGTTGTTGCTGTTGTTAGTATTACGAAGGTTGGAGTATTACAATTGTTGTTGTTGTTGTTGTTTACTTTTTCACTGTTGCTCTGCCATTACTGCTCACTCTGTCTCTCTTTCACCCTTTCACTCACTCGCACCACAAACAAAATCAGACTCTAAGCCACCAAATAACGTGACTTCCTTCAACACTTCACCGAGTCACATGTTATCTCTTTCGCACCTCAAGCTCTCGAACCATTGAGTTGTTGGCCGTAGTTTTTGTTATGATGTTGTTGTTGTTACTCATTAGATTGCTGTTGTTTCTGTTCTTTTTCAACACCGTTTTTTGTGCTCGCGTTACTCGTTCTCGTTCTCTCAAATGAGGTGAAAAATTTACAGCCGCAGCGTGATGTCCTTCGAATGCAGGACATGTCACGACAGTGGTCGCTATTAACGCCATCTCCGTCACCCTCACCTGCTCGCTGCTCCTTGCTCCTTCCTTAACTGCTCCTTGCACCTTCCTTAACTGCTTCTGCTTCTACTCCTCTACAGAAAGTGAACGAATTGCGAATTCTCGTGTATTTTTATCACTCAAAATCTTGTGTTGTTTACGAGTTGCTTTGAATATGCCACGTTTGCTACTTCTTCCTGTTCCTCTTTCGTGTTTCCAACCACTTAAATTACGGGGTCCTTGTTAAAAAATGGCGTCACGCTTGATGGCGATCGCGACAAAAGTTGCTTCATTTGCATGCTCATGTTGCAATCAACGGCACGAGGAACAGCAACAACGTGAACAACCACGAGTGAGTAGAAGCGAACAACAACAACAACAGCGAGTGAAATAACAAATACATACAACAAATATCCTTTGTTTCGCACACACACACACACACACACACACACACACGAAAATATGTTTAAATGCATTTCTTAACGAAAGCTTTGAGAAAAGCTGCTGGTGACACAATTTATTCTACTAAACAATGTTTATACGAAGGAAAAATAAATGAAAGAGTGCAAAAAAAGATTAAATGAAAGAATTGAACAAAGTAAGAAAAAGCAAGTAAAGAAAAGAAGAAAGAAAAACAAAGAAGAGCGAAAAATAGAAGGATCTGCGTTTCAGATTTCGGTTTTTTGGAGACTGCTGTTTGAGAGGACATCAGAAACATCAGCCAACAGCGAACAACCTTCAAAAGCAACAACAACAACAACATCAACGTCAGAAGGATATAAGAGAGCTCCAGGATAGCACCAGGAGAGCACGAGGATGGCACCAGGATAGCACGAGGATGGCACCAGGATACAAGAGCATTAAACTACCAAAAAGAAAGACAGACAAACTTAGAAAGTGACACTTTAATATGCACACGGAGATACACACACACACGCACACAGACACACACGAACACTCAGATAGAGCCACAAAGAAGGTGAGAAAGAGAAGCAGATAGAGAAGAGATAGAGAGAGTTACACTGTATACATAGCTACTATAGTCTAAATATGCATGCAGTTGTTTCAATATATGATATATGACTGTCTCTCTCGCCCCCCCCCCCCCCTCTCCCCTTTGAGTGCGTCCTTGTCCCATTCTACAAACCTGTCATGTTCGTGTGACATCTGCTTTGATTCAACTCTTCGTTTGAATGGAGTTCGAATCGCATTCCCTGTGATGGGCACACGATAGAACATGATGTATGGTTCTCGATTTTGTTGTTGTAATTCGTTGCCCATTCCTGCTCTGGCTGTCGTGGCTGGTTTTGTTGTTGTTGTCAGTGCTACTGATCTAACACAGCCATGGCTCTTGTCTACGGTAATCGTTGCATTTAGTCTATCATTTTTATTATAAAGTTTTAATGTATTTTTTTCCTATTGATTTTCTGTTATTGTTGTTGCTCATTTATATTTCGTTGTTTATTACATTTTTGTTATTGCATTTATACATTTGTCACTATTTGGACGAGACAACAATGCAATCGATCAATCAATCAATCAACATTGAGTACCGAGAGTACAGTGCTCAAGCTTCAATTCTGCCGACTGCATAGAAACTCCATGGAACAACAAGAAGCAAAGTGAAAAAAAGCAGTCGTCGACAGCGAAGCGTTCGTATTTTTCTCAAACAAAACAACGAAGAGACTTAATACGAAGACTCAAACGAACGTGTGTCAAACACGAAATGTTTAAACTGTGTAATTAAAGCAACAACAAAGCCATCGGCATTGCGTAGATTGTACTCTGCATTGTTTTGTTGAAGTTTGTTTGTTTTTGTTAATTGTCAATAGAAAATATTTGAAGTGTTTATTGTACAAACAACAACTACGGAAAGACATTTATTAGAAAGAATGAAAACTAATACTATGGTGCATAAAAAGCCGAACTGCTACCGAATAACGTCGTCACCATTCGTTCTGTTCATAGGATTTCGTACAAACGTCACACAACAACAAATCCGACCAACAAAATTACGCCGCCATTTTAAGCTACTTGAAGACGTCGCTACGTCAGCAGAGAACAGTGACAGATCACGAAAAAGTTGACATAATGACACCCACCCCCTCCCCCCACACTCTCACCCTACCCTAACAACACTCTTGTTCTTCTTTTAACTTGGGTGGGTCCACTGCAAATCAAGTTTCGTGTTTACTACATAAAAGAACAACAACAGCAACAACAATCATAATTTTCTACAAAATCTTGTTGCTACGTTTTTGTTGTTGTTGTTGTTAATGCGTTGCTCATTTGTCTTTGATGTTGTTGTGCTGTGTTGTTGTTGTTGTAAACTTATTCAACTCGTGGTGGTGGTCCTCTGCCGGTGTTTCAGTTCATGTGTGTGTGTGTGTGTGTGTGTGTGTGTGTGTGTGTGTGTATCGCATTTCTGTCCGTCTGCGTGCTTGTTTGTGGTTGTGTGTTCCAACAGCGTGGGTTGAGTTCAGTTGTTGTTTTTGTTTTACTGTTACTATTATTATTACTATTGTTGTTGTTGCTGTTGTTGTTGTTATTGTAGTATTTTTCACACAGCAACACTTTCATGTCTCTAATATCGTTGTTGGCAACAAGCTTTGCACCCCATTTTTAAGGGCCAACAAAAGTGCTTAAAATAAACTGAATAGTATGAGTGTAAGTAGTAGAAAAGTAATAAAAAAAATAAAAGCAGTAGTAATACAAAATAGTAGCAGTAAAAATAAGTTCACAAAAAAAAATTGTAGCAAAAATTAGTACTAATGAAAATAGTAGTAATAAAAATAGTAGTAATAAAAATAGTAGTAGCGTAGTAAAATAATTGTTCAAAAGAGTCAAATGCAGAAGCAAAACGTTCGTAACACTCAAGATATAGAGAAAGAAAACGCACTCATTAATAAGAATGCCATAAAAAATGTACTAAAAAAGAAAGAAGAGTCGACTTCCTTTTCAACTGCAGTAGAAAAATTGAAATTGGAGGATTACAGAAAAATTTGTAAGGAAAAGTAGTAGTAATAGTTTAGTACTTATATTTTAGTACCGATATTTTGAGTAATTATATTTATAGTAATTATATTTTCAGTACTAAAATATTTGTATGTATTAAAAAGTATTTGTACTCGATTGTAAAATCTAAAAATTTTAGTACTAAATATTTTAGTACTAAATTTTGGTACTAATATTTTAGCACTAATATTTTAGTACTAATATTTTACAGCTAATACATTAGTACTAATATTTTTGTACTAATATTTTTAGTACAAATATTTCAGTACTAATATTTTTAGTACTAAAAATTGAAGTAACAATTTAGTATAAAAACAGTACAATTTCAAATTTTCTCTTTTATTTTCTACTTAAAATTAGAACAAGAGAAATTATAATCAAACGATGACGTTGTCGTAAATACCGTTTGAGTTTTTGGGCAACTTTGTTGGCAGCAGCTGATGCTCGAGTATCCGATGGCAGTGAGTGAGTGTGTGTGTGAGTGAGTGACTGAGCGAGGGTGTGTGAGTGTGTTGGGTGTCCTGAAGCAGCTTCTGATCTTGACTCAAGCACTATTGTGGTTTATTGCTTCATGTTTTATGGAGACATTTAAAGGCAGCGTCAAAAACTTGTCCACGCTCAAGGATTAAATCGCTTGTCAATCGCGATGCGAGTAGAGTAGATTTAAACATTATTTTTTATACAAACACAAACTACGGTGTTTAAGTTTTTATTTTTAGTGGACAGAAACAACAAGAACGCCCATCAGCACCCACAAAAGACCCTCCACTATTTAGTATTCACCCCTCCTCCCCCCCCACTTCACCGCATAACCGTAAAGATGTGTCGTTGGTGTCCTGCGCTCCATCCTTTCGTTGGCTTTGTTTGGGTTACACGAAAAAAGGACTCGTGTCGCTGTTTGACAGCAACGAAAATAGCAAACAGCAACAACAACAATGAGAAGAAATCCCAACACTTCACAGCTTAACACCCACGAGTGCAATATTTTTACAAGCGCCACAACCCTCGCCACCCAACCAACCACCCACACCGGAATACCCACACACACACACACACACACACACACACACACCCACACACACAGAAAGAGAGAAAGCCACGACCAACAACAACGACAACCGACGAATGAACACACGCACGAACTCCGAAAGCGAAGCCGAAGAGACAAGCGACAAACGACAAACGATACGAAAGCAGCGTCTCTCAGCAGCGAGAGCGGTTGGAGCGACGCGTGGCACGCAGCACGCAGAGCGCAGAGCGTAGCACGCAACGCAGAGGAGCAGCAGCAGCGCGGCGTCAAGCGTCGAGCAACAAACAAAACCATCGTCGGGCGTCTTGTTGATCAGCAGCGAAAAGTGGCAAAGGAATCGAAGCAGGAAGATAAGAAAAGCACTGAAACCCATCTTCGAGAGCTCCTCCTCTTCCCCCCCCCCCCACGACTTCCACCCTTTTCTGATCCGTCAACCAGCTGGGTTGCTATGCAGGAAAACACAAGAACAAAACAAGTCAAAAACATAATCAACAAGAAATCAACTGACAAAATTTTAGTGACGGCCGAGTTTTTTTTACATCTTCGGCTCGTTACAATCGGCGGCCGAGCAGCAGCTGATGGGAGGGCCTCCCAGCGAAAACGGGTGGGCGGTCGGTTGGTCGGTCGCAGCGGAGGCAGCGACAAGAGAGCGCAACGTCGAAGTGACGGCGACAGAACCAGGAACAGCGACGGCAGAAGATGTCGTCTAAAACAACAACCAAATACAACAAAAAACACTGCCAAAGGGGCGGTTTTTTTCGTCGTTCGGCTCTCCTGCTCTTGAGTCAACAACAACTGACAGCTACTATTTGACATGTTACCTTGCAGCAACAACAACAACAACAACAGCAGGAAGACGAAAGAGCAAAATGTCACTCAGAAAATACGATTGGTTCCACGAACACCCCACCTGCTCTACACACACACACACACACACACGGAAGCACGCACACCGTGTTCATGTGTTCGGGGGCATCCACTCTCCTTACAACAACAGCAACAACAACGTGTCATCAAGCCCCAAGCTCCATTCGACGAACAACAACAACACAACGTCGAGTGCCACGAGTTGCTTAGCAACGCCCACTCTCGCTAACACGACGACGACGACGACGACGACGACCCGCTGCGACAGCACTCCATCTTTCTGTATCCCTCTCTTTCCCACGCTCGCAGATAACTGTCTCTGGCGTTGACTTCACAACAACTACAACAATAACAACACAGTCACCCGTCATGTCATAAACAGACTCCATTGCAATGTTTGTTGTCGTTGTTGTCGTTGTTGTTGTTGTTGTTGTCTCTGTTGTAGTTGTTGTTGTGTGGTGCACCACTCAATTGCACCACCCCAAAAATACACGACACTCTTAATATGCCCCTCTCCTTCTATCTTTCACTCTCCACCAAGATGAGAGATTGTTAGGCATCTCTTTCCAACTCATAGTCTCACAAGCTGGAATGTGAGTGCTTTTACTCACACTCGGGTTGGGTTTCTCACCAGAAAAGAGGGGAAATTCAAGCACACTCCCTCTCTCTCTCCTTCTCGATTTCTCTTTCACACGGTGAATGATTTCTGGGTTCACTAAATGGGTTGTCTATGAAAACACCACAGAGTAAGAGAGACAACAGTAGTTGTTCTGGAGAGCAATCGTTCGCTGCTCAGTACTCTCAGCTGGTTGCAAAACCGACATAAAAAACAATAACAACAGAAGAACAGAAGTAAACCGGTTCTGCACAATTGTTGCCTCTCTGCTACCTGCTGCACCGACGACGACGACGACTACGACTGCGCTGCCGGAGCAGCAGCAGCAGCAGCATGCTTTTGCTGTAACATGTGCGGCGCGCTTCAGTTATTGTTCGACGTTCGCGTGGTTCGTTCGTTCGTAACGGAAAAACGTAGCGAGGAAGCGAGTGATTGTCGACTGAGACGTGTGATCGATTGATTCATTGATTGTTCAGGATCCAAAAGAAGCGTTCGCAGAGTTTCTTTAAAGAAGTTTATTGAAGTTACAAATTTTGATTTGTATGAATTTTTTATGGTAGTTCTATCATCGCGAAGGAATTTAATAGGACTTTCAAAAGATTTTGTAACGAGTTGCAAGTGAAAAACTATAACAACAACAACAACAGTAATAAGAACGCCACCGACGTTGGTCTGCATTTGTTTAAAAGTGCGCCACAAGTGAAAGTGCAATGTTGCCAACTACTGTCGAACAGTAGCACGAAAAAAAGCCACAAAAGCATCTGATGCCACCCACCAGTAGCGCCACAACAACAACAACAACCACAACAACAAGAGTAGAACAGCAACAGCAACTGAGTCATTAACCCTTTCATATCCGCTAATTAACGGCACATTTTTTGTTGTTGTTGCAAAAATTGTTGCGTGTGCGCGTCAGACGTTGAAAATTCGTGCTGAGCAACCGATGAACAAGTGATGCTTCAAGCGAGCCTTCAAAAGAAACACCTTCGATGAAAGCAACAACAAAAAAATAACAAAATTTAAAGCGATTTTAATTTTGAAAATGTTTTGGATTTCATATTGAAACAAGAGTGTAATAAAATCAAAAAAAAATAACAGAAACAATCACATAACGTAACAATGAAACAATAAAAAGAAGAAAACAATAAAAAATTATGCAAAAAAATCTCCGGAAAAATTGTTCAAAAGTTGCTTAAAAATTGTGTAAAAATTGTTTAAAAATTTGTTGAAAATATTGAAAAATCGCCGCGGAATTTTGGGAATTTTTTCTATCCGGCGAAACAAATCAACGACAACAACAACAACAAAATAAATAAAATTAATTAAATTGAAGAAACCACAAAAAATACATCGCATACTCTCTTCTCTCCTATCAACTCCTTAATTCTTCCGTCTTCTCCCCGCCCTGCGCCCCCTCCTTTGTAGTGTTCTTATTGCCCTTCTGATCGTGTTGTTGTTGCTATTTTGTGCACCGTCCCGCCGTCGTTCGATTTGTGTTCGTGTTCCGGTTGTTTGTTCCACGAAACAACAACAAAATTCTCACCGAAGTCTCAAGGACAGCGCCCTTGAGGGCAGTCGCGCTGGCGTCATTTTTGGGTGACGGTTTCGGCGCCCTCGGAACCAGCAGCAGAGCACCGCCGGTCAAGGATCTGATGGCGTTCGGCTCCGTGTTGCACAACAATCAGCATAATATAGGTAATGATTAAGAATAAGATAATAAATTAGAAGATTTGAAAATTCTACAGAAATCATTTGCTTTGAATGGAATGCAGTTTTAAGGTGAAGGAGTGTGTATTTAGATGGGTCTGTAGGTGTCTGGGTCTGTGTATGTGTGTGTGTAATTGTGTGAGTTTGTTTATTTGATTGTTGTTCTTGTTATTGCACAAGCTAAGGAAGTCGAAACACGTGAACCGTCTCACGCTTGTTTCACTATCCTTTGAAGCTGTCAGTTTGGGGAAAACTTTTTGTTCTCTGCAGAAACAACAACAACCAAGAATAATAATAGCACCAGCACCATCAAAAACCAAAGTAACACCGATAACAACAACAAAACAGAAATCACAACAACGAAAAACTAGAAAGTTTCTTTAAACTTTTCTTCCCATTGATTCCCTATCTTCCCCGCCACCTTCGCTCTTTCCCAACACTTTTCCTAACCCCACGTCATCCCATCCCAGCCCACCACACCCCATCTCAGCCCACCTCACCTCACCACACCTCACCCTAACACACCACACCACACCGATATCATTCTCTAGACTCACCTCTTCATTTCCCAACAATTTTCTGATTTAGTATTTTCGAACTCCTTTCCAACACCGTCAGCTACAACAACAATACCATAAAAAACTGAACTTTTTTAAAAGCAAGGAAAACTTCTACAAAATCTTGGAAATGTCAAGTTGAAAGGAGAGCGTCTTTTCCTTTATTTCTTTTTAAACTGTCAGTAAAACGAATGCCAAAAATAAACTTGCAGCAGGAGTAAAATAATGAAGCAACTACAATAAAAACAATAATAATAAGAACAATAATAATACAACAAGAATTAGAACAAAAACAACAACAAGACTCGGAGAAAATTGAAATGAAAAACAATAAGAAACTAACAAGAAAAATAACAACAAACTAACAAGAGAAACAATAAGAAACTAACAAGAAAAAGAAGGAAGAAATTCAAGACTTGATATTTTGTTGTCCTTGTCGATGTTGTTATTGAATATTATGCTTGTTGTTGGTTTTGTAATTATTATTCTTATATGTAATTATTAATATCATATATTGAAAGATATCGCCAACACTGGACATGTATATTGACGAAACATTCCTCACAGTTTTCCCACTACATGAGCTCCAAGGTTCATGCCTATGAATCCATAAATCAACTGAGACTTCAATTCATAGCCTATAGTATAGAAAAGGCTCTGCAATTCAAGCAAATCGCGTCATGTACTTTCATGGACATATCGGGAGCATTTTTACGACACATCTTATGGCGCACGCTCTCAGCAGCTCCATGGTCAGGAAGAATATTCCGCCTATGATCATAAAATTATAATACAATATAATGCAATATTATTATTAATATTATTATTGTGGTTACTGATGATAATTATTTTATTTTCTTATTTTTAATAAATTTATAATTTTATTGCACTCAACAAGTGTGTTTTTCCTTTTCTCTCAAAAACTGCATTCAAAATATTATATTTTTTGTTTTTAAAAAAAAAGTCGAATTTTTTATATCTCATTCTTTTATGGTTTTGACAGCAACATGAACGTTTCTGTTGAACTGCCGCCGGCAAGAGACATTTTTTCGTTATTCATTTACTATATTGTAGAGCCAAAGAATTTCGTGTTGAGAATTTATTAAAAATTTATATAAACTTATTTATTATCTGTTATTATACTACAATACAATTTATTTTTCCCTGATTGCAAATCTTTAAACCTCTTTTTCGCCATCTGCCAATTTTTCTTCAAAAGAATTGCCGAATTTTCATCTGAAAACTGATAATTTTTTTACCTTAATTTTTATTCTGCTTTTATTACATTACATTATTTATTATAATTTTAATTTTCCGTTTTTCCGACGGAAGAAATTTCATAAAGGTTTCAGAAACTTCTTGCAGAATTTTTTCAGTTGTTTTAATCTATTAAATAAAGCACCAAAATCTATAGAAATCCTTTCTAAATTCGACATGAGTACGCTTTTATTGATAATTTTTTAAATTTAATAATTTTAGAAGATTTAAAATTTCAAACGAATTCGAAGTTTTAACATTTCAAGATTCTTATAACGCGTATTTTTTCCATTTTACGAAAGATAAAATTTTATGGTTTTTTAATTTTTATATTAAAGTTTCAAGTCTTTAATAAACAATCTTTAAACGAACCCGAAATACTTTGACGTAACATGAAATGTCAGTTCAAAACATGTAAAAAAATAGGAAAAACCAAAAAAAAAAACCGGAGGGAAGTTAAAATCACAGAAGATCTGAAAACAAGAATTTCCAAATTGATATCTAACAAGTTGCTGTTGCTGTTGCTGCTACTAGTTTGTTACTGTTACTGGATACTGTTACTGTTATCAGTTATTTCGTGTTTTCGTCTGCTCCCATTTTATCGGGTCCCGTAGTTCCACATTTCTGTTGATTTGCTGTTTACCACAACTGAAAATATTTCGACAACAACACGATTCAATGGCAATTTATCTGTGATGTACGAATTGTATCTAACGTCAATACCTATACGAGGCCAAAAATGTATGTCTTCAAATAACAAGCAGCGATTCTTTTATTGTATTTGAAGGAATCAGAATCGAATTTCACAAAAAACAACAGCAACGTCAAAAATACGTTCATCATAAATTTATGGAACTTTTAATTGTTGATTTAGAATCATCATCATTCATTCTGAATGGGATCAAGCAATAAGTTTCAATTCGAATTTACTGTATATAGAATTATACTCAAAACTACTATCTATAGATATCTACAGTCACCAAGAAGTCGAAGTCTTTCACAATATTTGATTTTCTTAATTTTGATTTCTCTATTCAAGGGATTTAATAATTTATTCCTTGATCTTGATTAAAGTGATTCGATTTATTTGTTGATCTTCGTTTCTCAATCGTAATTTCTTTATTTTGATTTCTTGATCTTGATTTCTTTATTAAAGTGAGATTTGTTTGTTTCTCGACTTTGATTACGTGATCAAGATAGTTTGATTTGTTAACTGATTAAAATTATTTGATGGTTGATCACAGAGTTCAACCATCAAATCATTCAGTCTTAAGACTATAATTTTATGGACCATTTATGGACATTTTTATGCACATTCTTTCTGAACAGTTTTTCTTATAATGGAATCACTCTCATTCTTTAAAGTCATTTAAAGAACTCATACTCATTTCATCTGCTGTTGATCACTTAATAAACTCTTGTGCATAACCTGCCCTTGAAATTTCCCCGGCTTCTGACGCGTTCAGAACACTCGATGCTCGGCGCTTCGAATGCGGTCCAAAAGCGGTAGCTCAAAGCCTTTTTTTGTTTGTTTGTCTTTTCTTTTCCCCAAACAATAAACACCATTTAATCTTGATCGTCACTTTATCTCTCGCTCAATGATTCAAGAATACAGGAATAAAATATGAATCAACACCGTATATGAAGTGATCTAAAAAGCATATCAGCCAAAAAGTTCCACCCATTCTATTCTATTCTATTATATTCCACAGTATCTAGTAGACACTTGAAGTATCTGTGGCTGTTGTTGGACGCGACGAGGGCCCAAAACTGTAACAACGTCATTGATTTGATAGGCGGGCAACCTCTAAATTCATTGTGTTTGCTTGATGAAGGAGATCGGATCGATCGATATAACGGTCTTTGAAGAATAGGCCCCATCAACCTATTAGTCAAGCGATAGAAGCTCGATCACAACAGTTTTGAACCAATTTATGTATAAAATGCGAAGTAATGTTGAGTTGTTTTTTAAAAATAGGCTTTTCTTTGGTTTCTGTTGTTGTTGTTGCTGTCATTTGCAATAACTTTTTTGACAGGTGGTGAGATATCTCAATCAGTCGATGAAAATCAGAATCTTTAAACAAACAACTTCAAAAAATTACAAATATTTGTTGTTGTTTGGTTTCTTCCCGCTGTTGTTGTTGTTCTCGCTGTTGTTGCTCTTTCTGTCGGATGTTGATTATGTCCGTAACTTTGTGCTGGATGTGGGCTCAATTCGAATATCTTGATTTCAACGATCAGAACAGGAAAACAACCTCAACAACAACAACAAAAAAAGCACTAAGGAATTCGAATAAAGGAAAAAACATAAGATTTATTATTTATTTATTTAGTATATATTAAAAAAAAACACGACAGAACAGTTAAAATTATAAAACATAGCAAATAAATCAAGAAATAAGCAAAAAATATAAAACACTAAAAATAATATAGATTCTTCTTTTTTTGCAAAGAAATTATAATGCTAAAAAAATATCATAAAGAGTTTTTAAATTTACATTTTTAAAGTACATATAATAAAGTGTAATTTCAAGTATAAAACTATAATAAAACTGCAAACAAATAAATGTTAAAAAATATACTACTTTAGTATTTATCTACTTACTATTTTTATAATTTTTTTTTTTTAAACTTTTATTATATTTCTTTTGTACTCATTCCTTTCTACTTTAACATTGACCAATATTATTTCCTTCGCTGAAGTGTTGCACAAAAACAAATAAAGCAAAAAAAGCATACAAATAAAAACTCACTCCTTCATGGCAACATTTTTAGATCTGGCGATTAAAATTTATATCGTTTAAGTTTGTATGCTTTTTTTCCTTCAATTAATCTACTCGAACCTTCACTTTGTTTATCTTGGAGCTATTTAAGTCTCAGTCTTTAGGAACAGAGTCTATAAACAGTTTCCAGAAAAAGTCTCTTCGAAGAGTCTCTAGAAATATTATCCAGGCAGAGTTCTCAGAGTTCTTGTTTCTTCGCAGTGAAAATTCATCTTATATTCTTTCATTACTTATAAATAATGGACAAATCAATGGTTCATTATTTAGGAGCTTTAGAACTCGTCATTTAAATGAAGGTGATAGATTTCTTATTACGATCTTTGATTAAAAACTGTATAAAACAATTTTTAAAACAATCAGTTAATGAATCCGACGCCCAGGAATCAATAAATTACATTTATTCATGTGCACTTGAAATGATCTGAAAAGTCTCCGAAAAAAAGAAGCTCCAGAGTTCATTCAGTTTCATTTCGAGTTCCGAGCTGATCTCACAGCGAGGCCAAATACCAAAACACCTCGTAAAAATGTCACCCTCTGAAGACCCACTAAATCCTAGAGATCCATTTCCTAGATTTATTACCATGCTGCCCAACTTATCTCCTGCTTCACTTGACGCCGTTCGCCCGCCTTCCTTCGCCAGTGAAGAGGTGGAAACCTGGCTGGGACGCATGACTGATCATCAGCAGACATGTTAAAAGTCAGCTGCACCGTGCAGTCACGTTCAGTGACTCGCTCGATCCGCGGGGACACAAACAAAAGGACTCGTAAAACAGCGCTTTTCTACTGTACGGGAATAAAACGCAACAACATCAATAAAATTAGCTACCTACTTATGCCGGAGTCAATTCCAACAACAATGCGAGGTATCAGCTCAACATATTGCAGAGGCCCGCCATGGACATCGCCCGGCAGCTAAGCTTCCTGCAGAAGGCTTCTCAAAGAAGTGTTCTCAAAGCAGGCTTCCTTCGCAAGAAGAGTTCGCAATAAGCCAGAGAAAATAGCTTAGAGCATAGTTTAGACACTGGAAAGCTGGCCCCCTACCACCCCCCCCCCCTGAAGCGCGTCTCTGGGAAGCAACCACAGCAACACCGACTGGAAAAAGTGGGTAAAAGAAAAACAAATGCAAATGTACAGAAATCATGCGGTTGCATTTATACCATGGCTCTTAAAAGGCGAACAAAGCGTAATATACCACTACCACCTACCTTTTTGTTGTTGTTGTTGTTGTTGTTGTTGTTGCACGTTGAAGCACGACTGAGAGGGAGCAGGATAACAGGGTGTTGACAAGCTGCAAGTGGAGAGCAGTCGGCGTGGTCTAGAAAACGCGTCTTGCATGGTTTTTATGACCGAATATTTTACGATCAGCTAAAATAACTACGTGAATAACTACGACAACAAAAGAATCATTACTCAATGCAGCAGCAGCAGCAAAAACAACAACAAGAACAACAACAGAAGGGCACCAAGAGGCCGGCCGATCGACGATGCTTCTTCATAATAATGCCAACGTTTTTATGTTGCCGCATAGAAATATTATATTATTTGAAGTATGAACAGAAAAACTCTCTGCAGTGAACTGAACGACCAGAAGAAGGAGGGGCAGACTTCAGAATGAATGGAAAACATGTAAAACTGACAGCAGTCTGAAAAAGAATGGAAGAGTAGTAAAGCAACGCGAGCAGCAGCACTCGACGATGACGCTCTGTGCGCGCAACATGCACCAATTTGTTGCCTTCGCCGCGTTGCCACTTGCCGCAGTTTCAGAGGCTTTTTTCCCCATTTTTTGTGGCGGTTTTATTCCTCAACTCTTCCAGGTTTGAGCGCATTTAAAACAACGCAACGCAATGCAGAGCGGCTAAATAATAAAAGCCTCCGAAGTCTTCCACCAACTTTTTTAATGGCTCTTCATTTGGAGCGACATCCCACGGCGAAGCGAAGCGAAGTGAAGCCGGTTGGCAGAATTTACAAATTTCTATATTATTGAAAAAGTACAATAAGAAGAAGAAGAAGACGAGGAAGGAGGAGAGCAACAAGAGCAACTACTACAACAAAAACCAGAAACAAGCGTATCTTTTAAAATCTTGTACAACAAGAAAATAAAACCCTGCTTCAAGACCAACTTTTAACTATTATTTGGTTTTTATTTCTGCCTGGTCAAAGCGGGCCATAAAAAGTGGATAATTTATTTATTTCGCATTTTTTTATGATCGCCAACGACCACCACCGCCCCCCGCCCGCTCGATCGCCCGATGACTCGCCTCCGTTTAGCGGTTTTCGTTCATAAAATAGTTGTTATTTTCCCACTTTTTTCGACTGCTCCGCTGTTTGTTGTTGGATCGACGAAAGCTTAACCTCTCTTTGGAACCGCCCTACCCGCCCCTCCCCACTTCTATCGCGCTCTCCCTCCCTGCACACTTAAAACTGAAATTCGTAAAGCGTATTAAAATTTAAACTGATCCTCCTCGATCATTCAGAACTAAGCAAATCCACAGTAAAACTACTTTTATTGACCTGCTTAGTTGATGCTTTTATGCTGATCCTTTTGAATGTCTTACTGACCGAAATAAACGTACGACGTCCATATGCATGTCTTCACTGTGAGGTTAGAAGAGTTGGTTTTACGTCGATTTTATGCTGTTGATATTTTATGCACTCGTATCTTGACTTAAGTCATGAAAAGCACTTGAAGATCAGCCCGAAATCTCAATAATGGCCAATTCGGAGTCGCTTCGTTTTATTATTTGCGATAATATGAACTTAATTTAATGATCACAACAACAACCAATGCCGTCCATTTAGAATTAGAGATTAGAATATCCTGAATAAGATGAATGTACAAGAAATGCAGCAGAATGCAGCGTAAGGAACTCAATTAAGAGAGAGCCTCCTTGGAGAGGTGGTTTGGACTCGTAGATAATCTTGGAAGTTCCCAAAAGTTTATGCAAAAATAGCTCCTCATCGGCTGGTAGTATTTCCGAAATCTGAAGCCTTTAAAACCGTCTTTTCTCGTAACTGAAACACTTCTATGCCTGAAGTCTATTTTTGTCCCTGAAATACTTCCAGTGTTTCGAAGTTTGAAGTCCCTGGACCTTCTTTTGATCCCTGAGACTCTTCCGGAGAAAATATTAAGACTTGGAGAGTATAGTAAATCGATATATAGTAATCTCAATTAAGCAAAGAATTCAATTGCAAAAATTCTACTTGCGAATTACAAATGAATTAAGAAATGAATTGTAATTCGGTTCTGAAATTCTTCTTCAATGAAAAATAATATTAATAATATTCAAACACTACCAATAAACACTGGTTAAAGCTTAAAGTAAATAAATTTCAAAAAAATGCACCTGCTTCAAGGTGAAACCGCTTTTTAGAGCGTTTTAGCGTTCAAGTTTTTGTTTTTTCAATTGAATTTCATTGCATTAATTATTACATGTGCTTGAGATGAAACGTGGTTTAATGGCAAGTTTTACAACAAGAACAACAACAGTAATCATCATCATCAACAATGCCAGAGGAAAAATACAACATGGCTGCCTTTATAACTAAAGTAAAAGCTTCAAAATCTTATGAAGCCAAACGAAAAATCGAAAGGAAAAGAAATAAAATTGAAATCCTCAATCAAAGTGAAGTGAAGTACCCGTACCTCTCCGTACCAATCTTATATACACACATACACGTGCATGTGTATACATACATACTCGTACGTGTACATATACAAAGCTTTTTTGATTTCTCATCATAAATTTGGAAATCAAAGGCGCTCACTTTTATGGCGCTCATAAATCACGAGGACATTAAATGAGACAACGTAAATCGAGGCTTCACTGTATAATTGCAAGTACAAGATTCAAGCTCAAAGCCGCCAAACATGCCGCATGATCCACCGCGTTGCTTATCATGAACTTCAGGTTGCAGTCAGTGCAGCCAACCTGCCGGCCGCAATACTGGCCAAGTAGCGAGCCATCAGCCACTTTTTGATTCGCCTAAAATGCTGTTTTTTATTGCTATTATTATTATTTATTATTATAACAAGTGTTCGTTTTTGTTGTAATTGCTGCTGTTGTTGCTGCTCCTACTTTGTATTGTTTGTTGTTGTATTCCATTGTTGTATTGAAAACCTTTACATGTTGCCGCTCTAGTCGCGGTAGGTGAATAGAGATGAACAAACGGACAGACGGACAGACGGACAGACGAACGGACGGACAACGAAACGGAGATGGTGATCGTGTCGCTGGTTGTTGGCCAGTCGGCCATGGTTCATTATTGGCCCCCAACTGTTGAGAATTTCTTCATTTTGCTGCACGTTCGGCACCCTTTTAATGTTGAAATCACTTTTTAATGGATTCATAGTTTTGCACGCTTTACAAAATGTCTGCAGAAACTACACGAGACTCTGCGGACTTAAAAAGGGGTTGAGTGTTGAGAGATGATGTCTGTGGGGAGCGAGTCGGAAAGCTGTCAAAAACTGGGTGTGATGTGTGAAGTTATTTATGGCTCAGAGTAGGTTGTAGTAAAAATTTATTCAATAACATTTATTCAGTCTAAAAGTGTTCTTAATCGTTGGCAAAGAGTGATCTTATTCGTGATCAAATAGTGATCTTCACCGCGATCAAAGAGTGATCTTAACCGTGATGAAAGAGTGATCTTCATCCATAAAGCTTCCAACATAACTTTTTTGTTGGTGATCCTGACCACAATAACTATAATACTCGTAATAATATTAAAGATCAATGAAAATTGATTAAAATGTTTGCAGTTCAGCGCTCACTTTATTCATTCGCGATCTGTTCATTAAAATGTTGCCACGTGGCTGTCAAAAATCGGGTGTGAATTCCTTTTATTAACTGAAATAAATTCTAAACTAATAATATTAAGTGATCTTGATTGATCTTGAATGCTACTGAGTGATCTCGACACTGGAAGCGCCTGAGAAAAACCATCAAAACTATTTGTCGGTGATATTCCTCAAATAAAACCACTTAATGTCAATAATAATTAATTAACCTCCCAACAATCGTCGTATTTATCTCACCTGATCAATTAAAATTTGATCACTTTGCTGTCAAATTGGTTTTTCATTGGAATTAGTGAGTTACAAATAATCGAACACAAAATTTTTAATGTGAGCGATCAATCAGAAAAGTGATCTATCAGAAGAGTGATCATTCATGGCCGCAGCTTCAATTATCACCTCCATTTAATAATAATAATTAATGATCATCATCCTCAAATCATCCAACACGACGATCATCAATTGACTAACTAAACTGTTGTCAATCTGCTTTGATCCAACTTTTGTTCGTTATAAATATTTATTGCTTTTTTAAGTTCACTTGATCGTCAACATCAAATCAAGAAAAACACTATTTTGCCCCTCCATCTTCCTTCATACGGGTCACTCTCTTCGTGCGCAGTGATCACCTACGGATCACCATAAAATGATCACCATAAAAAGATCTCCATATAATGATCACCATGAATTCCGATAATAATGATAATAAAACTCCATAAAATCCATATGAGAAGATACACACTTAATGGTCCATCCATTCATCCGGCATCGTTGGCCGCCGTCGCTCGATCAGCTGATTATTTTGAACGATCAAACGGAAGGCTTTCAATTGGTGATTTAAATGGAAGGCTCTTGGATCAGTGACTGTGATGGTTGGACGATCACTGTACGGTACATGAATACTCTTGGTAGATCCTCGGAAACTTGGGATCAGAAGCTGACTAGACGATTGGCGACATCGACGTTTGATGTGACGATCGATCGATGAATGGTTCGTGGATTGCATGGTCAATCAGTCGATCAAGTCGATCGCTCGTTCGTCACTCATTGCATTGAACAACATGTGACTGTAGTGTTTATGGTTTTAGTGTTTCTTCTGCTTCTTTCATTCTCGATGAGGTATTTTGCCGTGCGGCGAGAAACGTAATATTTACATGCATCATTAAGATGCGCGTTTGCTGCGGTTTCCTCAGCGTTTGCGGTTCGTTATGGTCTCGTGCGATTCGCTTGGCTGACTTCTGCTTCGCTTTGTTCCTCTTTATAGCTAACCACCACTTCACTCTTCTTCTTCCTCCTCTTCTTCTCCTTCTCCTTCTTCTGCTTCCGAGGTTTCTAAGCTGGTAGTTTTGAGATTTTCTTTACGGGTTCTCTTTTTTCAATGTCGAGCATTCGTAGCGAATCGCGAATTCGTTGCGGTCATCTGTCGATCGCCGGCATTTGTGCCGAATCGGTGCTGGTGCTGGTGCTGGTGTCGGTGGTTCACCGCGGTAAACGCGGCGGGGTCATTATCGCCAGCGACAGCAGCGTTGAATTTCATGCTTTATTGGAGTCCAAAGAAAGCCAGCGATCATGTGACTAATATTTCAAAACCTCGTAACTCCGAAAAGGAAAAATCTACAAAAATGTACATTTATAATACGTATAAATGCGTCACTAGGACACCCCTGAATCCCGGAGCGAAGTGGGTCTCGTCATCACATCAACGAGTGGCGGCTTTTCATCGCTCGAGACTCGACGATTACGAGTATCGCTCGCATGATGCGGCTCATTCACACAACCGACGGATTTTCCACCTTTTGGCTTTGGTTCACTTTGATTCAATCCTCCTCTTTTTATGGTATCTCTTTCGTTATTCTGTTTTCCGTATCATTTTCTTTTCATTGTTTGTTTCGGTGTCATTTCAATGTGGATCACATTCGTACATACTGCATAATTAATTAATCAGTGAAATCATGTGATGATCGCTATTTCATTCGCTCGTGTTTCGTTGTTTGTTTGTTTTCATTACGCTGAATTTTTTGTTCATTCATTTTTTATGGCGTTCGTTTAGTTTTTATGATCGGCACTCTTTTGTAACAGTTTCTGCTATGAATGAAAATTGTGATGATGAATGATTGATTCAAAGAGATGATGATTACTTGATTGGTACTGTTTTTGTAAATAAAAGAATCTTAAAGGAAGCTGTATATTTATTAATATTACTTAATGGCAAATGTTTCTCTGCTCTTTAAAACAAGTTTTTAGCATCCAAAATTTGGTAAAAAGAACGTGTAAAGCGTACAGAATTTAATCTCTCACCAGGATTATAATATTATTGTTGTTGTTGTTGTTGTTGTCGACATTTATACGTCGTCCTTCAAAAGCAACAGTAATCAAATCCTACACAAGTTCAGAGAGTCTGCCAAAAGTGCAGCAGACAATAAAAAGTGGGTTAATCTGACAGCAGCAACGCGTTAAAGTGACCAACTTACAGAAAAGCGAAATGACAGCAAACGAAATCAAGTTAATGCAGAGAATTAAAAGTAACAGTAACAACAACAACAACACTAGCAACGGCAACAGCATCTACAGCAACAACATTAACGAAACGACTTCTACTACAATAACAACTTGGATGCGATTCAACGCATTCAACGCAGAAGCGCTGACATCTAGAGCAGGATCAACTTGAAAAGGAATGTGAAATGCTTATCGCAAGAGGACAGCAACAACAACAACAACAACAACAACAACAACATGGCTCACACACACACCCCTGTCACAGTCATCCATCAGCTGCTGCCGTTCCTGCTCCTGATAAGAGACGACGTTTTCCAGAGACGAACGACCTCGGAGTAAATTGACAGTTTTTACATTGAACAATGAAAAAAAGGAAACAAAAAAAAACGAAACCCTCACAATTCATCAGCCCGAACTTTTGCACACCCAAAAATTTAGTTCCGCACGCAAGAAAAAGTAAGAAAAGTTTGCCAAACTGTGGCGATGCAGATCTTTTGGTCCGATAACTGAAGCGACCGACCGAATCACCGACCGACCGACCGACCTACCGTTGCTGCTACTTGGTCCATGTGTCAGCAGGGAGCAGCAGCTGAACTGAGAACTGTTTCGCGCTCTCTTCCGGATTGCGTAACACCGGCAGCAACTCCAACAACAGGGACAGCAACAACGTGAACGTGATTCAGCCGATTGCGGTAAATAATGAGCAGGACCAACAACAACTAGTACTCTGAGTACAACAACCACAAATAGAGCGAGCATAATTCTCACTGGTGTCGTGTTTCCACGCGCAACCTGATGAAATGCCGCTGATAAGCAGAGTTGACTTCGCCGAATGCAACATTTAACAGGGGGGCAGTCGGCGGAAGAATGGAAGGGGCAGGGAAGGAACGGAGGGTGGTCGTTGGTAGTCCGCTCACCCGCTCTGTCTGCCCTGCTTGTGTCACCTCGAGTAGTACCACAAACCATGTTATCTACGTGCACACGCACAAGGCTACCCCACTCCCCTCCCCTCCCCTATCCTAACTGATTACACTAAAGGGAAGCGCTTCTATAGTCGTGAAAATAATCCGATAAGATTTTGGAACGTTTTTTGTTCCGAACCGGTGTCGTTTGGCTTTAAAGAGTACTTTGGGAATCGATTTCAGTTACTGCAGATTAGAATTGAAGAGTCTATTGTTGTCGCAATAAATAATAATAATGATGATGATGATTATGATGGTGATAATAACGATGAGCACTTAGGCCAACTGATAATGTATCGAAAAAGACACGAAAGCATTCAAAATGGGCCAAAAGGGACCGAAAGGACTGTCTACTAATGATGAAGTGGAAGCCTCAACATCCTTTTTTATTCTTTCAGCTTAACTTTTGGTTTTTCGCCAGAATTATTTCAGAGAAACTTGTCGCATCTTTAAAATACTCTCATGAGGTTTTCCTCATTCAGAAGAATAATCAAGTTCATCATTATATTAACTCATCATGTTCCTTTATCATGTTCCTTTATAATGTTCCTTTATCATGTTCCTTCAGAGTGTTCCTTCATAATGTTTCCCCATCTTGTTCCTTCATAATGTTTCCTCATCTTGTTCCTTCATAATGTTTCCTCATCTTGTTCCTTTATCTTGTTTCTTAATCATGATCCTTCAGCTTGTTTCTTTATCCTGTTCCTTGATGTTTTATCTGATCATATTTTTAGAACAAGCCTTTATGAGTCTTTAAATATAAATATACATCGTATAGTTCTGAAACTCAGACACTACAAATTCTTCCATTGCAAGCATTTTAATTCAACTTTGAACCTTAAAGTGTAGAGTTTTTTGGAGAGTTTGTAGTTTTAGCATGTATTCTATATGTTTTATTTTTGTTCCTTGTGAAAGTGTGCCTTTTATTTTTATTTTGTTCATGTTGTTGTTTAGTTTCTCTTCCACTTTAGAGTGATTTTATTACTTATTGTTGCTGCTTTCGTAGTCAGACTCAAGTGACGGCATCCATGAGTACTATACTGAAGAAGAAGAAGAAGAAGAAGAAGCAGAAGAAGTCTTTAAAGAGTTTCCAAACTAATAACTTTCAACATTTTCCAAAAGTTCTTGCGTAACTTTTGCACAACTCCGTTGGGTTGGTTGGTTGGTTGGTTGGTTGGTTGGTTGGTTTGGTTGGTTGTTTCCTTGGTTGGTGCTGTCAAATTTATGCCAGGATGTGGCATGAACTACTCACCGCTGCTGCTTCTCTTGCTTCCAATTCAGCTGCACTTTTTAGAGAGCAAACAATATTTAAATATTGTACAAACTCACAAACATTTTTACGTTCATCCATAAATGAATGAATGGAACGAACGAATGCCAGAGCAGACGCCAACAACAACAACAACTAAGTACTACATATAACAATAGAGAGTACAACAAGAACAACAACAGCATCCACTGTGCTATAAAATAATAACGTGTGGACAGATAAGGATTTGACTTTAATCCTATTTTGTGGCATTCGAAAACATCGAATAATTCTGCTGCATACCGAACTCTCTCTCTCTCCCTCTCTCTTTCTCCCTCTCGCTCTCTCGTTCTCCCCCAATTATTTGTTTACATGTGTGTAGTTCTGCGTCGCCATGGCTCTCATGTTTGATTTAAGCAACCCACTCTTGTTGTTGGTGGAGCTGCTGCTCTCGCGGGTGGCCGCTACGCCCCAGCGTCGACTCTACTCTATTCCCCACACCCTTTGATGCATCCATTCGTTCTACTCTACACTGTGAATGCGCTCAACGTGATGCATGCAACTCTGAATACACCCAAACATGAGTCTGGGTGGCTTTTATGATGGTTGGTTGGTGTCCCTGCACGACTAGGGGAGGGACAGAAACGCAGAGAGGAGGACGGGGGGATTCAACTTTGCATACTTGATGATGAACTTCGATTCCAAACAATGCACACACAAACAGACGCCAGAGGGAGCAGAGTTGCAACATTATATTGTGTTTTATAGATTTTCAAAACTTTATTGTTCAGGTTTCGGTTGATTGTTGTTGCTCTTGTGTTTCTTGTTACTTTTGTGTTGCTTTTATTGTTATTGTAGCTGCTAACTGTTAATGCAAGAACTTTTGACAGCTCATTGTTTGTCCACTCCATATTTTGTTGTTTTTTTTTAATATCTAACCTGAAGATCATCCGATGTCTTTCGCAATTTCACACACACACATAGATATGTGTTTATACATACTATATGTACATATGTCTCTACAAATAATGTTCTTAATTCACAACTCTTTTAATTTAATTCTGTTCTTCCCCATACAGTGTACATGTACCTCCCGATTATCTAATCTCTCTTCGATAACGAAACTTATTCAACACTCATCATTGTCACAAAAAATTAGTATTTCCATCACTTTGAGAAGCAATATTTTGCTAGTGGTTCTATAAACGGCACAATCGAGCCGTTTAGTGATTCAGTAAAAAGTTGATCGGGTTTTCGACCTTAAAATTAATCGAATCAAAAGGAAAACAACGGAAAAAATCAACAGTTTAGATTATTTAATTACCGAAAATAATATAAATTAATAATCGATTTGAATTCCGGTTCTCATTCGCGAGTCGAGAGCGAACGAATTTCTGTCTTGTTCTCTACTCACGAGCCAAGAAATGTTCATCAAATTTGCAGCTCGCGTGTCACGAGTCGTTGTTTTACGGCTCTCGGCTCGTGTGTTCGTATTTCACTTGCGTCTAATATGAGTTAGAGCTAAAACCGCTTTCTGGCAGTTTTCCCATAAATAAAAGACCAATATAAAGCTTAATAAAAGATAAAAGAAAACGAAGCCAGAAGCGACGCCGAAATCATGACCAAATATTGATGATTTATGTTTATGTGGTCTTTTTATGTGTTTTAAGCCTTAAGCCTCACTTAAAAGCACGAAAAATAAACCGCCTGGCAGCTTTATTTTAATGAAGTGATAAAAAAACATTAAAATTTATTTGGCTGAGGAGCAAAGCAGCAACCGTGGCACCGTAGACACAGTGACAGCCGAAGTTGAAGTCGTTCTCACTTCTATCAACCAAGAAATCAACCATCCATCCAACCAACTCACCAACCATCGAAACATCCACCGAACAATTTACAGTTTTCTAAGCTCGGTAATTAAATTCGCTGCGCTTGATTTGACACTTTGATTGGACGCTTTTTTAATGCTAACGACTCCGAAGAATACGATGATACAAAAAAAAAATTTAGATGGAGAAAAAAGTGTTTTTTACGTGGAGTTCGTTCGAAAAAAGACGTGTTCAAAGATAAGGCGTTAAAAAATACAATAAGGAAGAAACAAACCCCCATAAAAACAACAACAACAACTCGTTATTAGCGCATTTTAATCGTTTAATAAGATTTAAGTTGTCTCTGAGACACACGAAAAACGAGCGAATGGCAGAGAAGAAGGAGGAAAGGAAAGTCACCGAAAAAGTATGAACAACAACAGCAACAACAGAGGCGATGAAATTTTTATAAATCTTTAAGTAATCGAAGAGAATAACCAGAATCAAAGCACCAGGAATCAGAACGTATGAAGTCACGAGCCCATACTGAAGTTTTACGGCTCTCGGCTCACGGCTCACGAGCAGAGTCAGTTGCCTATTATTAATCAGGTGGGGTTTTTAGGGGGAGTGGCGAGGGGCACGGGACTCATAATTTAAGGTTTACAGATGAGTAAATGTGGGATGCTGGCTGTATTAGCGATGGACGTGGGTGTGGCTGTGGTAGCTCATCTCCCACTTATTTTGACGCATCTAACTTAAAAAAACAACAACAACAACAACATCACCATAAGCAGGAATACCATAAATATCAACGATATGAAAATTTTGCAATAATTTTGCATGATTTATTATTAATATTGATTTATTTTCCATTTCAGTGTTTTGGCATTAATTTAATATGTATTATTTATTTAGTATACATGTATTTAGTATTTATTTGAATGTACATATGTACATATAGTAGTTATGGATAAATGCAAAAGAGGATGAAGAAGAAGAAGAAGAACAGTCGATGAGGAAGCATTCGAATGAAAACGAAGAAGAATTCATGCAAAATTCATGTTTGTTAAATATGAAAGGTGTTGCAATGATAGAATATTAATAATAGCAACAACAACAACATCAAAACAACAACAACATCATCAACATTATTATCATCATCATTAGTATCATCATCAGTATTATCATCAGCAGTATCATCATCATTATCATCAATTACCAAACCTGCATAACTTTAAAATGACTCCATCGGCTTGTATAAAAAACTAACTAAAAGACTGACTGAATTCAGTCACGAATGACTGACTGGCTGGTTGACTGACTGACTGACCGACTGAATGACTGACGGACTGACTGACTGGTTCAATCGCTTGAACGGCTTGAGTTCGCTCTTAATGCGATTAAGAGTTTAGAGTATATGCTAAGTAAAGCGAATAATGAAATATGATGACTTTCCCCACACTTCATCCACTTCTCACTCCCTCTATTCCTCTCTCACTCCCTCTATTCCTCTCTCTCCCACCCTCTCTCTATCCCTCCCTCTACCCCCCCCCCCCCCTTTCCCTCACTCATCCATAATCAACACACATACGTATTATGAGATTTTATATCATCGTTTGTGTTACTTTTTTGGGTGTCTTTTATTGCATAGTTTGATGTTGTCTTTGATTCAGCTTTTGTTTTTATAAATTTTTTTTTTCTCTCTTAATATTGTGGATTAATATATCATGAATGGATATTAAATTGATTTGTTATCATTAGGGTATTGTTATTGTTTTTGTTTTTGTTTTTAGTTTAAATTTTACACGTTTTTCTTTCAATACTGATTTATGTGGAATGTTTGTGAGACTTCTTTATTTTTTCACAGCTGTTTTTGAATAAAATTTTAGTCTACTTCTTCTTTTTTAAAAGAGTTGGAATTCTTTGCGGAAAATTCAGTTACACTCGTATTCGGATAAGAAAATGGGTTATGAAATGGATAAAAAATGAGCTCGGCGTTTCAAACAAACAAAAATTAAACAGCTGCTTCTAAGCACAAACAGAATTCGGAAAAGTAATTAAAAACCATGTAAAACGAACCTACAAGTATAATAAAGTATCAATTACATAGCAGTAAATGTACTGAAAGCATACTTTCAGTGCACTCATGGGCCATCGGCTGGTTTCCTTTTAAAATTGCTATTAGAACAACACGGCTTAATGCTTTTAAAACTTTTATGTTTCATTGCAAAGTCCAATCCAATCCAAAGTCCACACCAATATCCAATGGCATCAACTCGCATCTCCAACTTATTATCTTCTTATATTATCTACCCCGTATATACTATACACATAAAAAATACTGGATATCCATCTATACTCGTATACTCTTGTAGTTATTTATATTTCCTTCAGATCGAGGTATAAATAAATAAATAAAAGACGAAGATCAAGACGAAGAACGAGGGACCCATTTTTCATAGATAACCGAAGAGTATTTGCGGGTATATGAAAGAGATGCCCGCCCTCCTCCCGTTAATAAATGCCCGGGATGAGTCTCAGTTCTACTCATGCGACATGAGTGCGAAATAAAAATGGCTGCCTTCCGTTGCTTGTTCTTCTTCTGTATCTGGTTCTGGCTCTGCTTCATCCTTTTTTTCATTCATTCCTTCCACCAACGAAAAAGTTTCCTCGGCAGTCAAGCTTGTCAAGTGATGAAGCTCAATGGTGCTGCTTCTTCTTCTACTTGTTGTTGTTGTTGTTGTTCTATTTTTACTGTCGTTGTCGTTGTCGTTGTCGTTGTTGTTGTTGTTCCTTTGCTTCCACATCGTCGTCTTCTTCTTTTTTGTCAGGTTTTCTGCTACACAAGCTCCACACACCCCTGGGCAGAGCTCACTTGAATCCTCCAGCAGCCAACAGCCAGCAACCACAACCACCAACCACGTCCGCAGGGAGGAGGCGGCCCTCCCTCCTCGCCGGCCCCTTTTCGACAACCCCAACCGCAAAGTTCTCAAGTTTTGCAGAGTCTCTGCGACTCTACAAGAGCTAAGAAACCATGAAATCTTACGTGCCTTTATTTTATATTTATTGTCGATAGGTTTCATTGTTGTTGTTATTGTGTTGGCTGTTGTTGTTGTTATTGTTGTTGTTATCGCTGCTGCTGGTTTTGTTGCCTTTTTATTTTTATTTTTATTTTCTTCGTTTTAACGTTTTTGTGGCAGCTCGAATTCCGCCTCCTTTTTTGCGCGCTGTGGCAACATAAATAGTGTATCTGCAATGGTTGCTGTTGCCGCTGTTGCTGTTGTTGTTGTTGTTCACTCGCTTCTCTTGGCTCTGACTATTTACCTGTTGTTGTTGTCATAATTGTTGTTGCTTCTTTAAGGTGTAAAGCAGTGTTTTTTACGAATTCGACGTTTGTCTTTCTTGCGCAAATCCTGCTGCTTTTATCTCGCAGATTCGTCTATGTATGTCATGAAATATGTAATCAAGGGGGTGGAGGGGGGAGGAGAAAAATTCAGCAACATACAACAACAACAACCACAGCGTATTAACTAAGGTAGCAACGCAGCAGCAAATGAATGAAATTCGAAAGCGGATAAGAAACGCGATGAGTTTCAGTGCAGATGAACCACAAACAACATTAAAAAAAGGGTTTGTAGGGCCTTCTCACTGCCCTTCGACCAAAAGGGCGGTGCAATAAACTTCGCAGGATCAAAGTGGACCGAAAACAAGAAGCATGTGGATAAAGCTTAAAAAAGACGAAGTGTTTTCGCTATTTTAATCTCATCCTCATCTTTATCCTTATGCTTATATTCGTCCTCATTTCCATCCACGCACTATACTCAACGTATCCATCTCTATCCCTATTCTTCTCATTCTCATCGCCATCCGCTTCCCCGTCCTCATCCTCAGCATCTCTGCCCTCATTTTCATCATCCTTTTCCTCTTCTTTATCATCCTTTTCCTCTTCTTCATCATCCAATTGCTAGGGATCTTCACTTCTCTTCTTCTTCTTCTTCTTCTTCTTCGCTCTTTTGTCAAATTTATCTATCATCCTTAACCATCTCATCATCCTTTATTTTATCTTATTTTTTGATTCGATTCTTTATTTTATTTTTCTTTCTTTCTTTGGGTTTCTTTACTTGTGCTTCATTCATTTTTATCACAAACAGAAACGCGCTCTCATCTTTTGATTTTCCTGTTCTTCTTCGTCTTCGTCTTCTTCTTCTTCTCCATCGCCGTCATCTTTCCATCATCCGGTTCTTCACCAACATGAACCACTTCATCAACATTAACCACATCAACACAACATCGCATCAAAAAGTTTTTCTGCTTCACCGTCTTTTTAGTCTTCTTCTTCTTCTTGTCTTCTTCTTGTTCCTTGCCTCATCATTTCCATCATCGTCTTTGCTACTGCTTTTGTTGTTGTTGTTGTTATTTTTGTTGTTGCTGCTGCGATTGTTTCTGTCGTCAACAGCATTGAGATTTTTCTCCAAAGTCAAAAGTTGACAAAAGCTTTACTTCTACAGCTTCTTTCATTCGGTTTGGCTGTTTTTTCTCTATTTTTTCCATTACAATATTTATGTTTTTTTCATCTCTTCCGATTTTCTGCATTTTTTCTTTGTTTTCTCTCTACGTATCGAGTCCTTGAAGTCTTGACAACTTCAGATGCTCACGTAGCACGTTCGTAGTTATTTTGATGGCGCGTATTCATGCTAAAAACGAAGATGACGAAATTTTCACCACTGACAGAAGCAGTCATTTTTTGCATTCAGCTGTCAGTTGAGAAACTTGTACGTTTTTACACATAATACTCAATGGATCGAGACGAACTTTGAGCTCTTTAAACACATTGGTGACCTCTGGTGTCCCTTGGAGTGATATGAGTCCAAAGTTTAGGCTGATCGGTGACTCTGATAGTTAAGAATGATTGAGCTTGTGTGACACTTTCGAACTGATCACGAAGGATGAAGACTCCTTTCAAGTAACCTCGAAGGAGGAAGTGATCTCTTCTTTAGAGTGATCGCTAGAGAAGCTTTGAATGCACAGCAATCAGTTCCTGGGTCCAAAGTGTAACCCCGAAAGCATGGTGATCATCTATTACAATGGATGGATGGACAACACCGGCAACAATTGAAAGGTACTCGAGTTATTATACCATTGAAAATGGGGTTTGGCCCAACAACAACAACAACAACAACAACAACAAACCAAATATAATAGTAGCTGTAAAACTAACGGAGTGCAGACGAGATGCTTATCGAAGTCGAGTTGTTGATGTTGATTTAAACGATGACGCTGAGTTAAATCACGATGGTGATGGTGATAATGGTGATTATGATGCTGAAAATGTTGATGATGATGATGGCCCCAAAGTTGATAACACAACGACGACAGCGAGATCAAGAAAACAGCAGTTGCACCTTCAAGGAATGATTTTTCACATTCGGTGGCTCGATAAATTGAAGGGAACATTACACCCTCCCCGTTCGACCCGCGGGGACTCTTTCACGGCTCCGCTCTGAGTGGCTGAATGGTGTTGCTTGTGAAGTAATCATTTTTGGGCGTTACCCCAGCGCACATGATGGCAGCGGAGGGTTCATGATCTCGATCCTAGCCGCGGTAACCGCTTCGTATTCAGTTTCAGTGTTTCTCCTCGATCCGCATGTAGCTGGCCTTCCTGTCTGACTGCTTGCCCGGCCCCTCTGCCCCTCCCACCCACCATCCGCCGCCATCCAATTGCTTGCCTTGCTTTGGATGAGGTTTTTGGTTAAATTTTATTGCTCCGGTTTTGCTTCTGTTGGATGCAACCAGCAGCAACCAGCAGCAACCAGCAGCATTCAGCAGCATTCAGCAGCATTCAGCGGCATTCAGCGAACTCAGTGACCGCAACACGTAGCGCTCGTTTTTCTTATTTTTACGTTTTATTCCTACGTTGATATTGTTTTTTCCTTTTTTGTTTAGAAGCATTTGTTATGTGGTAGTTGTTGTTGTTGTAACTATCAAAGCTGGCACTTTGGTCGTGTATCTTCATGGCTTTAACACGGTCATCATCTTCATGATTCGGTTTCGCTGCACTCTGAGCTGAATTTCTAAAATAAGCATCCACAAGCAGTCGTCGAAGCAGCTTCACCAGCAACAACAACAACAACAACAAGAACAACAACATTATGAAAAGAAGAAGACGAAGAAGAAGAAGAGAAGACGAAGAAGAAGATAAGAAAGAGCAGGACACCAGCAACAGCAACAGCAGCCGCTTCAGCTTCAATTTCACCATCAGCAACAACAACAACAACAGCAGGAGCAGCAGCAGCAGCTTCTTGAACTCACATCTTTCAGAAAAGTAATCCACCCATTTTTCTGTGTTTGTTGCCCAATCCGTATCGCATCAGCGTTGAGCAGGGCCGAGCGGGAAGCTTGGGGCGGGGGTAGCGGGGTAGCGGGGGGGTTCAACCGACAGCTGCTGTAGATAGCATGCGAGCAGCCAGCCAGCCATCGCCAGCATCCATCCAGAGTCGCCCATCCAGCAATCGACGGCGAAATCATCCTTCGGTCGCTCATTTCGCTGGTCGACTCCAACGAAACGTGACTAAAATGTTAACTCCGGCTGCTCAACGTGCTGCGAAATCATGGGGGAAAATCTGTTTTCCTCACGCGCACAAACGCACGCACGCACACACTCAAACGCACGCACACACACTCAACCATGCAAAGGATGTGCAGCAACCGAACGATCAGCAAGCGACTTCCATCGCAAAACAACAAAAAAGATGCATGGAAAAATTTACCGCTTTTCGACTGACTGCCGGCCGGCAAAACTGAAAATTTGTGCTGCTTCAGCAAAGAATTTTAACATGAAGATGAGGAGGATGAATGGAAGGGGGAAAGAAGATGAAGAAAGAAGGGGAAGAAGGGAAGGTGGTGGGATTAAAGCTGTGATTGAAGAAGTGGTGAAGAAGCGATTTGGAAAAATTCACCATTTTTTATTTGCTTTTCCTTGAATTGTCAGAAGTTTTTCCTCGTTCTTTGTTTGCTGTTTAGTAAAGAAAAATAAATTAAATTCTATTCTTAAATTCACTTAAATTACATGTCTCACTTAATCGAAACTCAAATTATTATGTCCTTGTATATTGTAGATAGAAATATTGTTTATAATTAATATTGCACGAATTTTCTGTCTTTATCTTTCTTTGTATTTGTATTTGCGTATAAAATCCAATTCGCTTTTCTAACTTCAATAAATGTGTTCATTAAGTTTTATATTAACACCTCTAAAAGCAGCTGTCCTCCTCTGCCATGCCCCCCCCCCCTCCCCTCCTCCTATAATTATAAATAATTATTAGCTAGGAGAGACATGAAATGATTTGCTGCTGGGAGCTGCCACCGTGTTATTTGTTGTTGTTGTTGTCTGCCTGACTTCCAAATTAAAAACCGTTTAAGCCGTTTCTTTACACTTAATTGTTGTTGTTGCTGTTGTTGTGTCGGTGGGTTTGAGCGAGAAGAAACGCGTGTCATAAGCGCACACATAAACACACAGAGAGAGACAGAGAGACGCAGTAGACGCAGGTGCTCACTAACTGCCACAAATTAACACCTCAGCTCATTAAACTGGCACAAGAGTAACAGCAAGAACAACAACAATATGAGCAACAACAACAAACTTTAAAGCTAACAGGAGTCATTATTTAAAAAAGCAAAATACACATGAGCAATCATCATATCATGGCATTAAATACTCTGGGTATCTCTGGGTAAGAGCCACCACGACAGATTACACACTCACACCAACACACACCAACACACACAAACACAGATCAACACCGACACCTTCTTAATGCACACTTTAACACTTTCTACTTCTGAAGTAAACAAATCGGTGTCTGTTCGGGGTCTCTGCGTCGCTCCACTTTCTGCCCCGTCCGGCGCTGTTCCGGTATTTAAGCAGCCTGAAAAGAAATTCTCTAGATTTTAAAACTATTTTATTTGCGTCGTTTTACAAAGAAGTCAAAAGGCAAAACCATTTGCGAACCTCATTCATTCCTTGCCAGTACCGACATAACACATAAATACAGAAACACACATACACGAACACACACACACGCACACACACACAGCCACCAACCAGACCGTGTGTTCACCACGAAAGTGCAACCGTTTAATGATATGTTAAGAGGAGGGATTCCTAAGATCCCTGAGGGTTGTTTGCTTGGCAGCCAAACCGTGCTTTGCTAGCACCGGGGGAAAAGGGGGCGTAAAGATGGGAGGTCGGGGGGCGGCGTGCTTTGTGGCTGCAGTGGCTACAATATCATCACAAAGAATTCCACAAAAAAGCAAGGCAAAAAGCTACCAGATGAGGATCCGCTGCTGTTGTTGCTACGAGTATAAAATATAAAAGATGCCCTTCAGCTAAACTCATCAAAAGTAAAACAAAAGCAGCAGCAGCGCCAACAACAACAAAGCTTCCCTCAAACCTTACAAAGTATACGTACAATAAAAAAGATAGCACCGAGGTACCCACAAATGCTGCCAAATCAAATGGTTTTCGATTCAGACGTCCAAACAGATGGCCGATCCACATAATAACCATGATAGAAGTTAGAAGATGAAAAAGAAAAGAAAAGCAAGAAAGGAGAGCATAAAAAACGAAGACTATTAAGAAGGAGACGAAGAATAAGGAGTTTAAAAAAGTAGAACTGAAGCTAGAAGGGAAAAACTATTATAAAATCAGTCGAAAATATATTCATTCAAAAAGTTTTTCGGTTTCAATTTATCTCGGTTACTTGTTTGGAGAAATTGCAAGGAGAAGTTAAGGAAGCAATACATTTGAAAGAAATAACTTCAGCTATAATATTAGGAATAAGAAAAGAATACAGAACAAATACAACCACAATAACAACAATAGTTATTATATTTATAAAGGTTGGGACATCACTGGTCTCGTTTTGAGTTTAATAATTCATTTAAAAATAATTAATTGAAATTGAATTAAATAATTCAAAAAGAAACCAGCTAATGGCCCACCCTGTAATTGTTTTACTTTCGAAAAATTGAACACTTTCGAAAAATTGCTGATCAAAGACAAATAAATAAACGACAGACAGACCGAGTGACTGAGTGACAGACAAGCTGACTGACTGACTAACTGACTGTCTGCATGACTGCATGATAAACGATCTGTTTGGCTGCCTTCATTTGTCTGGCTGCCCGGCTGCTCGACTGTCTCCTTGACTGTCTGCTGCTCTTCTTCGGGCTGCCTGTCAATATTTTTCACCTCGAGCGTCTTCCTCGAAATTATCGCTAATTTTTGAAAATTTTTCGCTCATCATTCTTCTTTCTTTTTGCTTTCAAGAATATTTGGCAAACTTGCAAACTGTCAAAATTGACGGATGTCATCAATCAACCGCGCCAAACTGTTCCTGCTGCTGCGTCGGCTGCTGGTAGACACCGTTTTTTATTTTAAGCCCAAGCAAAGACTGATTTTTTCGTTGTTATTTTTAAAAAATAATTTAAAAATTTAGGGCAGTTTTTCTTGTGGTTTGGTTTTTATTTGTTTGTTTCTTTTAGCGATTCTTTAAAACTGTTTCGCTTTATTTTGAACACATTGAATAACATTGAAATTTTATGCTGCTGTTGGCTGCCCTTTCATGCCTGCCAGGGTTGCATTATTTCGTTGTTTATGCGTTTGAGTTCCGCTACTGTTCTGTCTGAATTTTTTTTATATTCTTAGTAAATTGTTGTTGTTGTTATTGCTGTTTTTGTTCTTAATAATAACAGCAATTTATTTATTTATTGATTTATGTTCGATTATAAAATAATAAATTATTTGGTTGGTTCAGCAAAGAAGCCAACGAAAATGTGGTGGTTTTTTATTATACAACACAAGATCTACCACTTTGAATTTTATTTAAAACTTTTCTACTTCTTCTTTGTCCTTCTTATTCGTTCTTCTCTCATTTTCAGGCCGGAGCGAGCCTCCCGTCGGCGTCGGCGAACCCTGCGCTGGCTGCAACAAACCGATCCTAGATAAATTCTTGCTGAATGTCCTGGAACGAGGATGGCACGCGTCCTGCGTGCGCTGCTGTGAATGCCTTCAACCGCTAACCGATAAATGCTTTAGTAGAGAATCGAAATTATTTTGTAGAAATGATTTTTTTAGGTGAGTCAAAACCTCAATAAAAATCGTAGTGAAAACTATTGTAAGTTAATGTAACTTAAATACAATAAAATACACAATAAATTGCAGGGTATAAAAAACCGATTGGGTTTTCGATTTTCTAATTAAAAAGCATGAACTGATAGATTGGGGGCAGTGGTGGGGGCGGGACTCTGTTAAAAAACTACAAGCGAATAAGAAATAGAAGCAAACAGGTGAAGGAAGGAAAAACGGGAGGAAAGGAGAAAGGAACACAATTAACAAGAAATAAATACGTATAAAAGAGAATCACACACACAAATAAAAGCAACCCTGTTATCGAAACGTCGTCTGATCGGTGTTTCGGAACTTTCGAAAACTACAAAAAATGCCCACAAAAAAGCAGTAAAAAACAGAAAAAAATCAGCAAAAATCGTAAAGTAAATCGTAATAACATTTGCAAAAATCGTAAAAAACCTACAAAATCTCAGAAACAAATAAGATAAAAATATCGGTAAAAAAACTCAGATAAAAAATCCTATGAAAAAAAAAAATCTGCAGAAAAACTGCAAAAATCCGTTGAAAAAGCCTTTTAAAAAAACCTCCGAGTTCTTATTTTTTATTTTGTTTCATTCAATCGTACATCTGCGCCTCTGAAGGTCCAGCCATGTGTCCATCCATGCATCCATCCATGCATCCATCCATTCATCCATCCATCCATCCATCTATCCATCCATCTATCCATCCATTCATTCATCTATCCTTCCATCCGTTTTCACTCCTGTTCATTTGTCCCCTTGCCAACACATCCTTTGTTCTTCTTCGTATAACCGCTCTTCAAACGAATCCATCCACAATATATTCCGATCCGTCCTTCTGTTCGCAGTTCGCGCAGTCCGCCTGCATTCCCAATCAGTCTGTCTATCTGTCTGATTGTCTGTCTGTCCGGCCTCCGCCACCTCCGCTCGACTGGGGTCCTTTCTCTATCCTTTGGATCCACTAGGACCCTTCAAGTTCAGTCAAACGTTTCGCAAGCGCGGCGCATAACGACTGCGAATGCGTTTTTATAGAGTTTCGCCATTTTCAATGCTTCAGAGGAGGGGGGAGAATAAAGACAAAAATTAAAGGAGTAGAATAGAAGGAGTAGAATAGAAGGAGTAGAATAGAAGGAGTAGAATAGAAGGAGTAGAATAGAAGGTGGAATATGGTGGATAAGTGAAGCAGTGAAGGAGTATGGGATTGTTGGAAATTGAACAAGTGAAGTCTTTCCTTTGACACGTCGTTGTTTTCCATGTTCTCCATGTTTTCCTTTTTGTGGTGGACTCTGTATTGCACTATAACGGTGTTTTTTTTGTTTAACTCAATAAATTTGCATTGATTTCTCCATTGAACAGTTTTTTCTTTCGTTGTTCTACTTTTTCTATTCGTCTTTTCTGAAGTCAACTCAGCTGCATTTGATTTGCTTCTGATTGAAAAGATTGATTGAAAGCAAAAAAGTAATAAAATAAAAGAATCCAGTCATAGAAAAATCGAAGAGAAATCATGTTAAAGCAATGTTAAGTAATACAACAACAAGAATAAAAACGATTCTGCCCCTCCTTTGACTCCTTTGATTCCACCTTCTGATCCTTTGACTAAATCACTGTTAATTAGTGGTGAGCGATTGTTAACAAATACAACAAAGGTATTTTTTACCTTTTAAATGGCACCCTGAAAGGGTTTAAAGGGTGCCTTGACGTCACATTAGTGAAGAACCTTCAAAGGTTCCCCGAAAAAAGAGTGTATTTCCGGGAACTTCTACAGGGTACTAAGATCTATGGTTAAAATTCTATTCCCGGTTTTAATGTATCACAGCAACTCGGCCCATAAAAAGTGGGGCGTGATCCGCCCACTGAATTCAAGTATAACTGTATTCTAGGGGTGTATAATGTGAGCTTCGGCCAGGTCGAAGTTATCTTTCTCTCTGGTTTTTCATCATCATAGTTTTAACTCATCGCCGTTTCTCTCTTTTTTTCTGCTGTCATCCGTTGCAGGCGCTACGGGACAAAATGCAGCGGTTGCGGTCAGGGCATCGCGCCCTCGGATTTGGTGCGCAAGCCGCGCGACAAAGTGTTCCACCTCAACTGCTTCACGTGCTGCATCTGCAGGAAGCAACTCAGCACCGGCGAACAACTCTACGTTCTGGACGACAATAAGTTCATCTGCAAGGACGACTATCTGCTGGGCAAAGCGCCCGGAAGTGGGCATCATTCCTTGAGTGGTGAGTAGATAGTATATAAGTATATATAGTAAAACAAAAAAGCAAACAAAAATCCAACCAACATCGGCAATTAAAAGAAAAAGAAGCACAGTTGGCAACACTGCTTTCTGAGTGAGCTTCAAGGGTGTCAATGAAGCCACCAGCTTCACCCACTTCAATTGTTTTCCACTCACACGAAGTGACAACAACCGCAAAAACCATTGAAAAGTTGAGCGTTTGTATTGACAACATGAGCGACGGACGAGAACGATCAACAATAAATAAATGCATATAATACACAACAACAACTACAACAAGAAGACGAAGAAGAAGAAGAAGAAGAAGAAGAAGAAGAAGAAGAAGAAGAAGAAGAAGAAGAGTAGCAGCTACTTTATTATCTTCAGTTGCAGCTGCATTTTTTTTTATTTCTCTTTTTGTTCAACTTGTCGTTTAAGCGGTTTTTACACTTAATAATCATCCAAACATTCGTGATTTCTGAAGGTAACAAAATAAAGCGGTGGCATGCAGTCCGTTGATTGGTTTTTTCTTTTAAACAACAACAATAATTGAAAAGTTAATAATAATAATAAATAAGAGAAATGAAGAATATTTTCACATTATTTTAAATTATATAACCAATTCAAATAAACAGAAATACAAATAAAAGTACAATAAATACAAGTTAAATCAAATACACAGGAGAAATATTTTGTATTGTATTTAAATCGTTCTTTTAACACATTTAAACAAAACACAAGGAATTTCAAAAGAATTGAAAACGACAAAAAAGCCGAAACGGAAAACCGAGTGTATTTGCAGTTACTGAATACAATGTAAATAAGTAGAAACAAACACAAAGTCACACACACACACACACACACACACTATTACACTCACTGATACTCCTTTCTGGAGTTTATTTAAATTATTCACCGAAATAAATGCGAACATTTTAACACAAGGAATTTTTATGCATTGCTTTATGTTGCTGTATGTAGAATGTATAAAATACAACAATAACAACAACAACAATATCATCATTGTTCAATATCAACATCATCATCATTATCATCATCATCACCACCAGCACCATCATCAACGTCATCAGCACCATCGTGTTTCACATTTCATCATATTTGCAACTATTTTAAATAAACATTTATGAAGAAAACTCACCCGAGGGGAGACTCACACACACACACACACACACACACACACGCACACATAACACACACACTCATACTAGCACACACACATGACACGCACACACAAAACATTCCCTGATCTCTTCAGCTCTTCGCTCTCATACTCTTGTTTCTCGTTCACACTCTCACTCCTTTCATACTCTATTACTGTCTCACTTTCTCTCTCTCTCTCTCTCTCCCTCTCGCTCTCCCCTTCGCAGGGTGTCTATCGAGCTCTGTTTCTGTTGCTGTCCATACAAAATAAAATAACTTCAACATTAAAAAAAATGGTTTCGATTGGTTGGTTGGTTTGGTTTAAAATGGTTTAAAAAAAAGGGTTCGATTTCTTGAAACACAATAGCAATGAAAGCAACAAAAAATAACAACAAAGGTAACAACAACAACAATAACACTGCAAGCAACAAAAACAACAAAGGAACAACAACAATTACAATGAAAGCAACAACCACAAAAAAATAGCAACCACTTCAGAAACAACAACTAGAATCTCATGAAAACAACACCATCACCAACAACAACAACAGCAACTAAAAAATGTCCCCAATGCTAATACGAAAAAAATTAAAAAACTTTATCATAGGCACGCCATGGTTGCCATCCATATCCGGATCCGTTTGGCAAAGCTTACGATACTCTCAACAATGCGACGCATTTACCACAGAGTGCAATGAAGAGGTGTGTGTGTGTGTGTGTGTGTGGGTGACTATGTGTGTGTGTGGGTGACTATGTGTGTGTGTGTGTGCGTGCCTGTGTGAGTGTGTGAGTGCGAATGCATTTTAACTTTTATGGCTGCAACATTCACATGATGCAAAATACACTTTCAAGGATTGTTTTTTAATTTGGTTTTCTTTTTCTTTTTTTGTTCTTTTTGCATTCATTTATTTTATTTTTTTTTAAATTAACATTAAATAAGCATTTTTTGCCCTACTAAAATTAAATAAGCAACGTTTTTCACAACAATTTTAGTTAACTTTAAATTCCGGTTTAAAGTTGAAGTGACAATTAAATGTCATAAGCTGTGTATAGGGTGCAAAAGACTCCTTTTGCACAGGTTTAGAAGTATGGGTGTGTGTATGCTTCAGAGTGCATGAGTGTGTGTCTATAAATTCAAGCTATAAAAATGTGTAAAGCACTTAAAAGAGAGCCTATAAAACAGATTCACAAGTGCAGTCGTACAGTAAACGACACACACACACACCCACATCCAAACAGGGGAGGAGGATGGGACAAACCCTTTTACACCCACCAACAACGATAGAAAGACAGACAAATCTAAAGACATACACTCTAGCTTAATGCTTTCAGACATAATAAAGTGATAGTTGTTGCTATTGTTATCGTTACTGTTGTTGTTATCATTGCTGTTGTTGTCACCATTGTTGTTGTCACAACATTATTGTTTTTGTTCTCTCCTATTCTTACTTTGTTGTCGTTATTGCTTTCTTTGTTTTTCAACTTCTTGTTTTTCTGTACCAGAAGTTCTTCAATTTATTTATTCTTTTATATAGCATAGCTTTAGGCGCTCTACACTACAAAGCATCAATAAATAAACTCGACAGCATGAGAGTGTGTGTGTGTGTGTACACAAGACTGATATACATATTAAAAGAAACGTAGAAAGAGAACGAAGAACCAAAAAAAAAATAGGAAAAGAGTCTTCTTTGTTGCTCGTTTTTAGAAATTGTCGTCTGTTGTTGAATATCTTTCAACAGAAAGCGATTGAAAAAACACAAAAAGGAAAAACAAGAAGAAGAAAACAAGAAGAAGAAAACGAGAAGAAGAGGAAGAACAGGAAGATAAGGATTACGAATAAACACAAAAATATACGCAAATGCTTAAAGCAAAGGAAATGCAAATGACATCGCATGAGATGAAGAAATTCTTTGACTTGAATAAAACTTGGCAAAATTCTGAACTGCATTTATTGGAATACTTATAATAAAATAACAACAACTTTTAGTACAAGAATAACAACTACTACTACAACAGAATACAATAATAAAAAATATAATATAAAAAGATGCAATAATTCTAAGAAATAGAGAAAAACTTCGAAAGAATTAAAGAATAATATTTTGAGATTGTGATCAGGAACGAAGGGACACCTTTTGAGTGAATTTCAAATTGCTGAACTGATTTCGTCCCATGAAGAATTTAAGAATAAATGGAAAATCACTAAAAAACGCAATGAAGAACGAATGCTTTTGATTTCCTTGACCTTTTCTCAACCTTTAATCAACACTTTAAAAGAACCAACCACAATCTGTTGAAATTTTATGTGGGTCTTTGTTTCCTTCGTATTGTTGTTGTTTTTTGTCATTATTATTTTACTACACACTAGCAACAATAACAACAACAACTGAAACCAAACCTTTAAAAAGTTTCACAGGAATCAGCAAGCAACAGCAGGAGGCAACATTTTTCAGCCATTTTCTTTATCATTCCAACTGCGCAGTTTTTTTTGTTCTTTTAGTTTTATTCTAAACTTTTTCTATTCCATTCTTTTTTCTGCTTTTATAGACAGATTCTAAAACATACTTTTTAGCATGCCAGCTCAACGGGTGCTCATCTACTCTCTTCTCTCTCTCTCTTCTATATTATAATCTACTCTTTCATCCTCTTCTTTAGCTTCTATCTCTGTCATTCTTCTGTCTGTCGTTTATATACACTCTGCGGCTTGCAAAATCATTGCGCGAACCTCCCGCCCACCCACTCACAGCGAACTCTGCTCCACGGTTGGCTCTCTGCTCTCCTCTTTCTTTCCTCTCTCTCAGCACCCACTCACTCTCAGTCAACCAGCCGCCGACATGCGCTCTCAGTTTTTCTCTAGTTTGCAGTTTCTTGGTGAAAATCTTCCGAAGCGCTCTCGCCCAGTTTTTGACGCCTGCGCACGCTTCTTGCTCTTCAAATGGAGTGCACTCAATTCCACTCCCACTCCTTGAGTGAGCTCCATTTTGGAGCTTCACTTTTCGCTGATGCAGTACAAAATGGCTGCAAAATAGATGCCTCTGAGGTATCTGTCGTCTTTGCTGCTGCTGCTGCTGCGGCGGCGACGGCGACGGCGACTGCTTTTTGGGAAAATTCAACTGTGGCTCTCCAAAAACTCAAGAGTTCAGAGTGGTTCAGTCCCAAATCTCTTCTCTATAATGTGCGTGTGTGTGTGTGTGTATGCATGTGTCTGTGTGTGTGTTTGTGTATCCATCCTGGATTGACTTCGTAAGAGGAACAAGAAGCAGCAGCGACCAGAGTTTCTCTGCGCGTAATCATTTTCCATCCCTTTTTTTGGCCATTTCTTTTCCCTGCCATTTTGCTGTTCTACTGAAAAATTGTTGTTTTTTATCATTTCCCAAATGCTACTGTAGTTATAATGCTATTGTTGTTGTTGCTACAGTTGTAGTTGTTGTTGTTTGTGGTACTTACAATTAGCATAATTATCGTAGGTGTTGTTCGCAGATGCGGCAACCCGACCCGCTCATTAATGTTTTGATTTTAATTGTGTTAATTACGTGGCCATGGACACGGATAACGCGCGCGATACACAACCAGAACCTCATCGAAAAACCAGGAACGCGTACAGATCTCGAGAATCACTGCGAAAGTGGGGAAAAGTCTATGAAAAGCTAATGAAAAACTAATGAAAAATCAAGTGAAAGTGTTTGAAAATATCCCTGTGTGCGTGTGAAGAGTTTCGAGTGAGTTTTAAACTTTTATTGGGTTTTCGCTCTTCTCTGCTCCTTAAAAAAGGGTTTTAAATACATGAAAGAAATGAAATTTAAACTCATTCATTTGGTGCATTTTAAAGGTGTTGTTGTTGTTCGTATTCACGGTGGTATTGCTTCTTGGTAAAGCTTCTTGGAAAAACAATATTTTTCCTATCTGTGAATATTAATAATAATAATAATGTCAATAATAATATTTATGAAATAAAAAACAACTCATAGAAACTCCTGATTTGTGCAAAAATTAATATTCAAAATGGCCGACGGAACGGTTTTTTAATCTGACGTTTCTAGCTGTTCAACGTGATTGATTTGAAGTCTCTTGTTTCTTTATTAACAGCAAAATTCATGAATTTAAAATTTCGCAAACTTAAGTTAATAAAAAGCTCGAAACTTATGAAGTAAATAAAGCTAATCAATTAAACAATCAATCTATCAATCAACCCATCTGTCATCAATCAATTAGCAAAAGCATTTAATCAAGCATGAATAAATAAATAAAAAGAATAAAGAAAAACGTTGAAAATAATAATTTTTAAGACATGTAATTTTATTGGATACTTTAGATTATAAATGTTAATTGCTGCAATTGATTTTTCACAAATGTAAGGTTATGTCGGAAGTCGAAAGTCGGATGAAGTCTGGCAACTAATTACTTATGATTATAATGAGGTGGTCCATCGGCTAGTTTCTTTGCAAAATTGCTTTAAAAAAGAATCCGTTCAATATTATTCAAAGCTGGATATTTCGTTAAAAACACAAATCGATCCGATTAATTTGAAAGTAACATTTCCATAACTTTTTATAACTTGTTCAATTGTTATACAAATTTTAAAAACAAAGAAGTCGATTTTCTACTCCTTGAAATTTTAAACCCGTCTGAAATCGTTTTGGGTCACAAAAAAATAATAGAAATGAAAGGACTCTGATTTTCACTTTCCTTAAATGATAACCTTCGATTTTTTTATAGAAACGGACATAAACACTTGCACATGACTTCTTTAGACGAGTTATTTATTGATTTTTTGTTACTGTTTTAAAGTTAATTTGAAGCCGAAGCACCCTGAAGTTGTGATGCTTTAAAAAAGGTAAAAAATATAACAGACGCTAGACGCTAAAGTGTTACCCTGAGATATTTATCACAGGTTGCCACGATACGACGATACTAACCGAAAGGATTGATAAACGACAGCTTAGAATTCCTTGTTTGCAACATGCTAAATAGGGAAAAATATTAAACACCTCTGGCAACACCTCCTTCTGCACTCCGACCGGATCCGACGCCGACGCCCGGCTCCCGACGCGCTGCGGTTGCTACCCGGCTGTCAAAACATAAATTATTCGCCTTGGCACTTGGCACAAACATCTCCAGCGGTGGAAACTGATGTTCAACGTGACTTCGGCCACAGCCGCTTTCCATCTACTGTAACCTCACACCCCCCCGTCCCCTTCCGACTATTTAACCAACCTGACCTAGCATCCCGATGAGCAGCCGTGCAATCGTCGTCCTCGTCGACGTCGTCGTCGTAAATCACAACGCTAGAAAAACAAAGGAACTTCTGTTGAGAAGTGTTGCGTTTGTAACTCGCAGGTTATCTAGTTAAGCGTTGCCACCATGTTGCCTGTGTTATGCCACGAATACTCTACTGACTCGCAGTGCGATGATGCCGTGGGTACGAGCGAAAAGAACCCAACGTCGGCGCATTATTGTCATGTCCAACTGGCTAATGACTTTTCTGACATTTGTAGGCGGCATCCATCAGAATGGCCCGCTGCTACAACAGCAGAGTTGCCACTGTTATGAGCAAGAAAACGAAGCTGCAGCATAGAAGCATCACCAGCACTGAAACCTGTGTTGCCAACTTTTTTATGGGTTCGCAGCCATTTTTTCCATTTCATTTCGATTCTCACTCGCGCTCTCAATTGTGGCCATGAATTATTGCCGCCGCCTGCTGCAGCTTCTGTTGCTTTTGTTGCAGTGGACGACGGCGACGACGACTGACAGCAGATTGCCAAAGTGTTGCCGACGGCAAATTGTCACTTTGTGGGGATTTGCAGTATTTTTTAGTGTTCGCAATTTTAGCTGCCGTTTTGCCGAGTAGCTTAATTTATATGCTGCACCTTTTGAGGATTCTTTTGTTGCGAAAGCACTTTTGAGGTTTGTAGATGTACGTACATATAGATACATATCTATGTGTATGTGTATATGTATTACAGCCCCTTTTGAATGGCTTTTTTTTTATATTGGAACAACTTTTTTCGAGTAACAACCGCGATTAAACTCTTTTTGGAGCTCATCTTATTTCGCTGTCACTTTTGACAACACCAGCTGACAGTTAATCACTTCGTTAAACCGAAGGATCTCCGCTGCCAGCTTAAAACGAGTCAACAGCAACTTACACGATTTTTTCGCACAATGGTCACTTATATGGTTAATATTTTTAGTCTCGCCTCTTCTTCGCCTTCTTTACATCGTTTCTGCTTTTTTGCTATCTTGTTTCTTTTTACATTTCTGACATATGTGCCATTTTTCTTCTCAACTGTCAAAATGTTGCTTCATTATTTTTATGCACGTCGGTCGCGATGGTTGATGGGCGGCCAATAGTCCGGATCGGTCCAACGGTCGTCATTTTTATGCTCAAGCATGCGGACCGAAATCAACGACCGACCGAGTTTATTCGAAGTACGACAGTGTGTGTGTGCGTGTATGTGTGTGTGTGTTAATGTCGGAAAGTTAATGTTTATGATGCACTTTGCGGCATTTTCAGCAAAATTTATGGATTTTTCTTTAAACAACAATAACAGCAACGACAACAGCAGCAACATCAGTGACAGCAATAACAAAGCAAACGCGTACGATTACAAACGTCATTTGATGACAACGCAAACAACGGGTTAAAAAAACGCTTTTTGTAGCCTTTTTAATATGCAGAAAGCGAAAAATACAATAAAATAGTAACTGCTTGGAAGTAAAATAAACCCAACAACAAAAACTTTCTCAACAATAGTAGTTGAATAATGTATCAAAGGGTCAAATCAGGTGCAAAGACCTACCATCGCCCAACACACCAAGCAAAACAACCCGGCAAACGACCAGCTTTTCAATAATCAGATGTCCGGCCATCCAACCGACCGACAGATCGACCGACTCGCCGACGGATGGACCAACCATCAGATCATTCGAAAGTATCAACATTTCACTGACCGTCGATGCTTCCTTTTCACGACTTTTCTTTTTACTTCTTCTTAAAGAGCGGACACCGAGCACCCGCCTGTCCAGCTGTCTGCCTGTTTGTCAGTCTTATTTGCCATCTCAGTAGAATATACACAACTATATATACAATATCTTTCTTTACCTTCCTCTACGTTCTCAGTTTTACCTCGTTTTTTTACGATTTGCCACATAAAAGAGTTTAATAAAAGAAATGAAGGTGTTTTGTTGTAATGACCAAAAGATGACTTACAACAACAACAACAACAAACGGAAAACAGATGACAGCCACCAACCAGACTCGGCTTTTAATGTTGGGATCGTTTTTGGTACCGTGCTTAAGTTAAGTTTTATTTTATCCTTTACGTTGTTGACCCGGCCGGCCTTTAAACTCTTCCATCTCAATCCCCTCACCCACATTACCCCCCCCCCCCTTACGCTATGATGAATAATGAGTTTTTTATATACATATGTACGTATTATAAAATGTGGTTGTAGTACTTTTCTGCTCTGTGGTAGATGTGTGTGTTCTAATGTGGTGTAATACGTCAAACGTGGTATGGTCCAAAATCTTACCACACTATTAAATTTTATTTGACATTAAGGAGGGTCCTTGCACCTTTTTTGCCGTTAAGAACGAGTACATTTTTTAGTTACTTAAGACGTTGAACGACAGCAACAGCATTTCAAATATTTTGGACACTTAATTTTGTTTGCTTTGTGGACTTCCTTCAATTTCGTCTAAAACTCTTCTCAGTATTGACAAACAATCTCATTACGGCAGCAAGCGTTTATCCACAGTTTTTCTAATAAAATTTAAAGTAGGTTTTCTTCGGATAGCTCACACCTCGTGACATGAATGGTTTTTATTAACAACTTTGATCGCACCACACCTCGTAACCATAAATTTTATAGGTACCAATCGCGCCTACTTTGAATTTTATGCTTATGTGGTCACTATTAAAGTGACGCTTGGACCAACGAGTCACCGATTGGTACCAAAAACTATTACCAAAAGCGATAATGTTGGTGTGAATGTAAAAGAAAACTATAAAAAACTGTTATTTAATCAGCTTCGGATCGGATAAATCAAATCTGTTAACACTCTTCATCCAACTCAAACCCGTGGTTATGTCGATCATAAAATCTTCAGAGGATCGAAGAAACATCATCAAATATCTGGTCAGCCATTAATCACTTCAAATCTAAAGACTGGAACCAAGTTTAGTTGATCCTATCGATCATTTGGTTAATCATTCGTTCGCATTAAATCACATTAAAGCATGGTTAACAGTCTGGAAAATCACAAAGACAATCTGGCCGATATAACTTTTTTCTTTTTTTTGATTTCTTTCTAATTCTTATAAAATGTCATAAAACCGCTTGTAGGCCTTTGATTGAATCGCCCTTTCATTGAAGCCGAATGAAAGGGTGGGCCATCGACTGGTTTCTCTTTAAAATTTGTATAATTTTAATAATTTAAGCTTCAACGCTGCTTCCGCTTTAAGTTTTCCAGTCTAAGCGGGTCATATTTCAGTATTTCAAAAACAGCAGAAAAGCTAAATCCTTCCTCTAGCTCCAGCGAAGACCCCTGCCCCCTTTCAAAATATTCACCAGAGAGAGAGAGAAAGAGAGACAAACATTCTGAAAAATATCCACCTCTAAAACACGAGTAGAAAAAAAGCGACACCCCTGAAATAAACCGTGTGCACAAACCAGCGCGCGATTTACCTCAATCTAGCCCCCAACCATCCCTTCATTCCCCCATTCCCAATCCTTCCCTTCACAACATCCCCCTTTTTTCTCATCATGGGGCGCGCCAAAGGACAACAACTCCCAACAAGGCACAAAAACTCGGCAAAACAGAACTGGAAAAACTTTGAAAAGCTTACAAGAAACGTTAACGTAAAAATGGATGCTGTTGCTAACTTTAAGTGATGGAAAAATGCTGATGGAGGAGGAGTGACGAAGAGCATGGAGGTGGCATTCGTAGCTGCACGAAAATCCGACTGTCGAAGGTGAAAAGGTACGAGAACAACAACAAAGCAAAAAATACCCACTGAGGCCCAGCTTTATTGCGCTGGCAGCCATGTTTCTAGAGGGTTTACTGTGTGATTGTGTGTGTGTGTTTTTTTTTTGCCAGAATAAGGTTATGTACACAAGACGGAAGTAAAGCGGAGAGAGAAAGAGACCATAAAAGACTTTTTGCACAGCTTTTTACATTCAAACAGCAGTAGCGACAACAACAACAGCATCAAATTTGTTATAGAATCGATTTTTGTACTCGAATAACAAACGAAAGACACGGAGAAAATATTGGAAATGGTTTTGCTTTTACTTACAAATAGAAATCTACGATATCTACAAATAAAGTTGAAAAAATGGCACGAACAAATATAAAGATAACCAAACACACTCAAAAACAGGTGAAGGAAGGGAGGAGAAGACAAAGAAAGGGGAGGAAAAACTACGGAAGAATTTATAAAAAATAAACGGAAAAACATCGGCAAAAGTTCCCTATTCCGATATTCTGTTTTAACAAAAAGAAACAATCAACAAATAAAGTTTAAAAATGGTACCAAATGTAAAAAAGTAATCAGAAAAAGAATACTTGAGCAAAAACAACAAGAAGACTAGAAAACCAACGAAGAGAAAAACAAATAAAATCAGTAAATAAAAAGAAAAATGAGAACAAAGAAAGAGTAGAGAGATATTTCTACTATAATCTGTCTGCTTCACAATCTGTCGGTTTGATTTAATTTATATTCGCTCTACTTATACAGAACCATGTACATATATATGGTTATACATAAAGATATATTCAGATATATTGTTTATTTCGATTATAAGAAAATATAAAACATTTCCCCTTTACAACAATAAAAACTCAAATATTTACGAGAGAAATACTGCTGCATCTTCATCTCGGATACAATTTTGTAGACCAAAATGTGCAAAATGCATTTTTAATGCTGGTTAAGAAGACGGAGAAGAAGAAGAAAAGGAGGAAGAAGAAAGAAAACAAGAGACGGACACGGAGACGCAGTTAAAGAACTTTTATCAGAAATAACAAATCTACAATAGTTACAAGAAATACACACAGTACACAACACATACAAGAAATACAACAACAAATGTTGATAGGAAGGAGGAAATGTAAGGATGCAAAAAAAGAAAGGAGGACCCAAGAAAGGATGAGGTTGGGAAGCAACGAAATAGTAACAAAGCAACTCTGCATGCATTTGAAATCGTGAAAAAAACGATAAAAATATAAAATTTATATAAAAATATTGTATACACATGGAGTGAGTGTGTGTTTGTGTGTAAGAAGAGTGTGGAGGAAGAGGAGAGAAGGAGAAGGTAAACCGAACACAACCCCTGAAGGAAACGGAAGTGAGTGGCTCTCAACACTGACGAGTGAAAGTGAGAAGGAGAGAGATAGAGATAGAGAGACATAAAGAATAACTTCAGTCAGGAAAATAATAATAAATAATAAACGAATATCCTCGAATGACAGAGCATAAGATATGCGTTGTTGGAGATAGCAACTCAATGAAAACAGAGACACAAAAACAAAAACAGAAGGAACACAAACAAAAACGGAAGCAAGGTGGGCGTGCCGGGTGGTTGAGTGGTTGGGTTGGTGGGTAAACCGTTATGGCAGATGCTTGAGCGTATATTTACGACGATGCTCAGAACTGAACTGCAGAGTTTATGACAAGGCAACAGCAACAACAACAACAACAATCTTAATAATAAAACTAATAATAATAACAATAAAAAACCACACCAACAACAACAACAACAACAAGAAATCAAAGAGGCGAAAGGGGTGGAGAGAAAACAGAAAACAGTTATGGCAACCAACACAAAACGGAACAAATAAAAATCCTTGCTGATCCAAAGCTTCGTGCAAAGGATATGAAATGTGAATAAAACTGCTTGCTCTCAGGATGTGAGATAAAAGAGAGAAAATAAAAAGCACGCGCACACATTCAAACACACACAAATACAGGCACAGACACAGACACAGAAGCACAGACACATCGCAGGAAAAAAACATAACCACACAAACACAAACACAAACACATGTATAAATCTTTTCTATAAAAATATGTTCGTAGATAACCGTGCTTATTTACGGATTGAAACAGAGCGAAGCAGCAACCAATCGCAAGATTCGCCACTCAGATAAAAGAAGAATATTGCCAACAACAACAACAGCAGTGGGAAGGATCATCATGTAATGTCGCAATATTAAAGAACTGAATAAGGAATAAAAAGCAGGAATTTACAAAACTTGTGCGAAAGAAATGTATTTCCATACGTTTCTTTATATCGTACTTTATTATAAAATATTAAAATATATGGTGGGCCATCAGCTGGTTTGTTTTTCAAATTTAATTTTTTAAAATTTAGTTTAAAAGTTTTGAATTTTAATTTTTTTTTAAAGAAACCGCATTTTAAAAAGAAACCAGCCGATGGCCCACCCTATATCAATAGAGCGAATATCGTTGAATTTATGCAGATGTGAAAATCTTGATGTGAAGCAAGAAAAAATGTTGATGTTATATTCAAATTATCCCACCCCCCTCCCTTTCCTCCATCTAAATTGTATTATTCGACTACATTTAAGGTCTTTACTTTAAAAGATTTCAAATAAGATTATTAAGAATTTAGTAAAAATGCAAAACGTAAAGCGATTATATTTTTATATCCATACAAAAGTAGATTGTAACCGGAATAAAAGCGACGACACTCTTTTAACCGCAGACGCAGAGGGCGTTTCCACTGAGTAGGAAGTGAAAACAAAAAACAACAACAAAAACAACAACAACAACAACAACAACAACACCAACAAATACAACTAAACAACTACCAACAACAACAAAACAAGAACAGTGAAGTGTAACAGCAAAACGCAAAGCGGCAAATAAACCCAGCCAAATCCGATTTGAACCCAAAAACACGGCTTTGTTGCTGTTGCTGTTGTTGTTGTTGTTGTTGCTGCCTCTGCTGTTTTTCCCCCCATTCGTGCATCGCTGCAACGATAACCATCACCCGAAAACGTAGCAGAATTACGCTCGCGACGCGACGTAACCCAAAAGAGCGGAAATGTTGTGTTTACAAAGGAAGCCGTTTGTAGATTTATGCCGTTGTTGTTGCTGCTGCTTGCTCATTCTGCCTGTCTGTCTGTCTGTCTGTCCATCCGTTCATCCTAACATTCACGTGATCCTAATCCGTAGTCTGCAGTCTAACGTACCGTTAGATGGAGCAGTTAACAGAGCCGCATTTTGCTTTCGTACTCACTTCGTACGTTCTTTTAAGAAATGCGGTAGTTTTTCCTGTTTTTGTTACTGTTGTTGTTATTTATGTTTTTATTCCTTCAAATTGCTTATTTAGAGAATTTCCAAGTCAGCAGCTACTCGATTTAAAATGGTTCTTCTCGGAGTGCATGAGATTGATTAAAATAAACGTAGCGAGAAATCAAAATCGTTGGCAAAAAATGTGCAAATCAACAAAAACTCGAACGAAATCATGAACAATTACAACAACAACTAGAAAGGAAACAAATTAAATGCTCATTACTCAAAATTAATGCCAGCTTCCTTAACTTAATTCGCAGAAATTGTATTTTATACTGATTTAAAATTTAAAACGCGATGCAGACCGAAAGAACCACGTCTCTTTTCTTTCTTCTCTTGAGTTTTCTTCCCAGCCGCTTTCTAGCATCAAATAAATTTAGTTGATGGTTTTTGTTGTTGTTGCTATCGCTATTGTTGTAGTTTTTTAATTATTCAAAAGTTTATGACTCGACGACGACGACAACAGGAGCCTCACTCAGTGTTGCCACATTGAAAAAAAGGAAAAAAGAAAATCGAGAAAATAATAATAAAAACAGCAACATTTACAACAACAATAATGATAATCATAATATAATCTCTGAGTGAAATAACAGCAAAAGCATCGCATAAAATATTTAAAATTTTCCACACACGAGGCTCCATGTTCACGATGCATAGCATGATGATGATGATGATGATGCTAGCAATGACGATAATGATGGCCGGAATGATGATGTTGTTTTATTAGATGCTTGCTGGTTGGTTTTTGTTGTTAGATGGTTTATGGTAGTTGTAGCTGCTTGTCTCCGTTGTTGTTGCTTCTTGTCTCATCGTCATCGTTGTTGTCGTTGTCGTTGTTGTTATTGTTGTTGTTGTTCATGGTAGTAATTGTCTGCTTGGCAGCATGAAATAAGATTTGCTTTTATGTTCCAACGTCGTTGAAGTTAAACGCTTATTAGCTGTTAAAAATACGATTTTAGTCATGTATTTGAAGCTCCTTCCTTCTGGCCGAACAAACTGAAAATTTATGCAAGAAAGAAAAATACACACGACTCCATAAGAAAATAAAAGAAGCCCAGAAACTGTTTTCACATAAAATACAACATCAACTCGTACCAAATAAAAGATCGTACATTAAATGTTTAGTAACTCGTAAACCGCCAGCTCTCAAGTAGGCTCGAAAACTTTGAGAGGTCCAGAAGTTCAAAAGGTTGCATAGAAAACAAGAGTTCAGGGGCGTATATTTTGGTTTTCATTGATAGAAGACGAAATCAATTAGATTTCTAAATAAAATTTCTAAGTATAACTGAAAACTAGTGAAGTCTTTGGTGAATATATCAATAATTTTGTAAGGAAGTAAAGGAAGCTTATTTAATGCCACTCCATTCCATGAACTTAATACAGTCTTCAACTTATTTCCAGGAATTCATTGAACACTTGAATCATTTATGCTAATGAAGCTTTAATTTCTTTCTACAAAGAACCAAAAACTACTATAGTAAATGTCTATAGATATGTCTATAGATATGTGATAGATTACACAAATTTATCACCTGTAATTGCGTAACTTTATGAGCACATCTTCACGCCTATCAGTTTTCCCACAAATAAAAGAAAAGAAAGCACTCTGGGCACTCTTGATGACTCGTTTTCACCAATTTACTGTCGAATTCTTGAAAACAGTTAGAAGTGGTTTAGGTTTTCCCACGAAACCGTATTCAGCTGGCGTTCATTTCAGCCGACTCGCTGCAGAAACTGAGCACTTATCTGGCGAAAATCTCGCAGCATTTCACTGGGTGTGTTCTGCTCAGTTCCCCTTCCTGCGTCGCCCCACCCTTCCCTCCCCACCTTTCCGCCAACAAGCGCTATTCTCATCCTCTCATCCACTACCAACTTGAACAAGTCGCAGTTTATGTGCAAAGCTTTCTTTAAGTTTTTCGCTCGCATGCGATTTAGTTGGCTATTAAAATGGGGTTCAGCAAAGAAGCAAAAACAACAACAACAACCACTACTGCTTGTATAAGAATAAAGTGCTAAGATAAGAAAGTCAGTCAGTCCGTCAGTCAGGCTGTCCGTCCACCAGCCAGTTAGTTGAGCAGCCCGCTTGTCTGCCAGCTAGCACCAAATTCTTTTATTATATTATTTTTATTATTATTTTAACACTGCCGCCCTTTTTTAATTTTATAGTTTTTACACCACTTCAACGGTTTTCGGTTTTAGCCCGGTTCAACCTAACATTTTATATCTATTTATTTATACTCGACGTTTACAGTTTATTTTATTTTACATTTTATCGCGCGTGAAAGTTTTTTACCTCGTTTCGTAGTTATTTTTCACTGGAAAAGAAGCGTAAAACTGCAGCAGTAAAAACAGTATATGTTCGTATATAAATTGAGGAACTTTTAATGCGTGCTGCAGTACGAAAATACTAGAGATGGGACCACGATTGGAGGTCTGTGGGGTCGGTCTTACTTAATGTCCGGTTGGCTGGGGTGCGGGGTGAGGAGAGGTGGGATGCGTTGTGGTTGAGTTAGTGAAGCACATCGATATAGAAAAGGCAACCTTTGAAAATAACTACATATTTACGATGGTTACTTATTTTTACTGATTTTTGCCTTCCTTTTTTGTTATTGTTGTTGTCAGCGCAATAGTATGTATTTCTATAGCCATCGTTGTTGTTGTTGTTGTTGTTGTTGTTGTAAGTGTTCTTTGCTATGCCCGAATGAGTTACGATATTGGTTTCTGGTGCCAGGTTTCGAATGCAATTGTTGTGGTTCGACACGTAGGCTGGCCTCTGTAACTACGAGTGCCAACCTACCAGGTACCAGGGTAGCATCGACGTACCTTCCTCCATGATCCATGAAGATCCATGCTTACGTTTGTACACATACAATAGATAGACTAGATACCCACATTTGACTGTGGTCTCTGGATGCGAGGGTTTATTTGTTTGTTGACTGATCGAATGGCTGACGAATAACGAATGGGTAATAAAGGCTTTTAGAATAATGTGGCAACTCGGTCAGGTTTTGGTCTCTCTGGCATTTGGCATGACATGATTTGCAATGGAGCCACGAGGACAACGACGCCGACGACGATGACTTTGTGACTGTGACTGTGGTTCGATTTATATTGCTACAAAATAGTTTTGCCTCGAAACGGTTTCGGTTTAGTTTTAGTTTCGTTCGGTTTGGTTTTGGTTGGCCGCTAAAATATGCTCCACGCCACGTTGCGGTGTTGCAGAAAAAGCATTCGGAGCGCTCTGTTTGCTCCATTCGATCAGCTGCTCGTAAATAAATCAACTGGGTTGAGCCTCTGCCATCGCTGAAAATTGATACGCGGTTTAGAGTCGGTTCTTTTCGAGTACCCTCATAGAATTGAAAAAAAGTTCTACAGAAACACACTCATTCGAAATCTAATTTCAGAAAATTACACAAATCTAAACTCGAGAAAATGTGGTTCAGTTTTTGTTGTTGTTATTCTTGTTGTTATTTTAGTGTTGTTTTATGGCGAGTATTGTTTTTAAGAAACTATAATTATTTAGTGCTTCACTTTTTTAGGTCGACTGTGGCATCGGTTTCGGTATCGGTTACGGTTTTTATGCATATTTTGATGTTGTAATGAGTCAGCCCAACTTATTGAGGTTAATTTCAGATTTTTTCAGTATTTTTGTTGCTGCTTTTTATTGCAGTCGTAAATTATTATGAGTGATATCAAAGCTGACAGCTCCAAGCGTCTAAATGTCATTTAAATGCCATAGTCACCGCATTTCAGCATGTTTGAGATACCAACGAGGCCCCCGTGAGCCCCACGTTTAAGCAAAATAGCGAGATAGCAACTTTTAACACTTGTCTTGCTGGTATTTGTATTTAAAATCAATGTAGACCTCGATGTGGACTTCATGTGAGTTTTCTCACCTTCAGTGGGAATTCATTCTGCTCAGTTCTTTTATGAAATCCTTATATTTTCTTAACATCAAATAACGATCACATCCATTTGCTCTGATCTACCTAACGTGTGATTTTTCGATACCATTTTGGAGGGTCTTGATACCACTTTTGGAGGGTCTTCAGAGTGGTTTTGCTACAACTAACATAACAGTTATTTTCTCTTAAATCCTCTTTTGACAGCTGTTAAGCAAACAAAACGCTCCCTCCTCTCTCTAAAAAAAGGACTGCGAAGTCGCGATAATCAAGCGAATAGAAATTTGTTTGTAATCAATATGTTGTGGTTTCGGGTTTATTCCGGACACTCTTGCCCTCTCCTTCTCTCTCCCTCGCTTTCTCTGTCTATCTCCCTCTTTCATTGCCTTTCCATGCGACTGTTTTGATTGGCGCTAAGGAATACTTTTTTATTGTTGTGATAGCCGCCTAACCAACATAAGGTACATAAGACATACCTTCATATACTATATACGATCTACTCGCTGGATCCACTTACAGTGTTCGCTTGTTGATAGGTACATAGGCCTTACTTTATCCCTTCCCTTCCCTTCCCTTCCCTTCCCTTCCCTTTTTGCATTGTTTTTCTTTCGGTAACAACAACAACTGAATTAAAACCTGGCCCTCCAGCAGATTAACAAACGCACACTCTTCTTATGCAAAAACGCAAAGCATGAAGAAGAAGAAGAATAGGACGAGGACGAAGAGGATGAGGAAGAAGAGGACCAAGAAGAAGAAGAAGAGCAAAAACCGGGCTGGCCCTGTGGAAACAATAACAAAGGATTCAGAGCAGGAAAAGAATTCATTTGAAATTGATACACGGTTCGGATGAGGGAGAAGAAGGAACAACAACAATAACAACAATAACAACAACGGCTCAGCCAGTGTTGCCCTTTTTACGTTTGTTGTTTGAATAGTATATTTTTATTAGTGTTATTGTTGTTGTTTTGCTGTTATTGCTCGCTGTTGTTATTGTTATTCTTTCATTTCAACGCGCTTGCATTTGTTTGGCTTCGAAACTGAAAGAAAGAATGCAAAGGAATTAAAAGCCTCTGAAGAGGGGCGAAGAGAAGAAGAGGGGGAAAAAGGATGGCAACACAAGAACAAAGCGAAAAAACAAAATTTGGCAATTCTTTTGTTGCTTTGTTTGTTTGTTTATGCAACATGAAGCTGCAAAAATTATGCCTCAAAAAATATGACATAAAAAAACAGATCAAAGCAAAATGTTGAGCTGTAAAACGAAGGAAAAGAAAAACAATATGGCTGACATTTGGCAAAACGGAAGTGATGCTTCCTTTGTTGAGGAATTCGTTTGCAAAATATTTGTAGATGTACATAAATTGCACAATTTATCTGTGTTTGAGAGTCTCTGCCACTTTCTGTCACTCGGTTCCTCTCTCTCTCTCTCTCTCTCTCTCTCTCTTTTGTTATCTTTGTCACATAAACGCTTCCTTCTTCACTTCCTTCATCATCAGATTCGTCGTGTCACTTTGACATTTCGTGATTGTGTTGGCAACTCCACCGCTGTTGTTGCTTTCGTTGTTGTTGCCTCAACTTATCGCACAGAGACAATCCTGCGGTTTCTGTTGTCGCCGTTTTTACCCTTTGTTGCTGTCGCAAAATTTGTTGCAACCGCCAACAGCAACAAAAAACCTCAAAACCATGCAAAACATTGATAACTTTATACACACACACACACACACGAACCGCAACATGTTTCACTATTCGTGTGTGACCGACCAACCGACCGACCCGACCCGACCGACCCAACAACAGCAGCCACAGCCTTAAAAATGTTGTTGCATTTGACTCTCTCTCTCTCTCTCTCTCTCGCGCTCGTCTGCGATTATTTTTATCCCTTTTCATGTTGCTGCCAGCTCGGTTTTGTCTGTGACTTTGATATGAATACGCGGTTCCTTAATCCTTTTTCCCAAGCAGTCGTTGTGGGAAACCAAAAAATCCATGCATAAGCTTATTGTCGCTGTTGTTGTGGATGGTGATGACGATGATGATGGTGACGACGATGATGATGGTGACGATGATGATGATAATAACGACGATGTTAGTGTTGATGGTTCTTATAATGATGATGTTACTCTTGTTGTTTATTATAATGATGATGATTCAACAGTTATTAAAAATTATTATAAACTTTAATGAATTCTTTACACTGTATCCTTATCTTTATCTTCATATTCAGTCTGATCTTTAATTTGATCCGTATTTTGACGCATTACGAACAAAATAATCATAATCACCATGAACTACTTTCTCCTGGAACAGTTTTACAATGAAATTGAGTCGGTTGCATTTAATAGACTCAATGATTGTATGAATTTTTGAGGTAATCCAAAGTTTTGTAGGCTTTTTTCGTTAAAATCAATAATCAAATCACAACTAACTACAATAGAATTCTTCTAATTTACAATCATAATATTTATATAAAGTATTAACAATAAAAACAGAATTCCGAAGAATTCCAACTCAAAATACAGCCTCTACGAAACCTTAAGAAAGCCAAAACATAAGCCAATCACTGAATATTGCCACAAAATTGAGATGTTATTTCAAACCTTTCCGAAATGTTGGCTGTGGTTCTGGTGATGTCCCTATCGTGGTTAACCATCTCGAAAGTACCAAGAACAACTTCCAACCAACAATGCAGATAAATTACCAAATCCCTTAACAATAAATCCAAATACTTACTTGATACTTACATGGAACCCGCGCACCTCCGTCGATTCTATCGTCAGTCAGTCAGGCGATCATTCAGCGCGTGGGCAGGTAAAAAACATAGAAATTCAGGTAGACGACAAGAGGACAACCTTTTGACATATTTTCATGGCAGACAGACAGACAGACAGACAGACACTCGGGCAACATCGGCAGCATTTCAACAACAGTACGAGATCCGATTTCAACTCGATTCGATTTCGAGAAAAGACGGCTAAGCTTAAGCCACCACATTTTCTAATCCCATTTGAAAAAGTCAACAGAACGCATCATTTTCTTGTCGCTGTCGCTGTTGTCGTTGTTGTTGTCTGCACTACTCCGGAGATTAGTTGGAAATGTCATCTGATGAATGGTGGCAGTTGTCAAAAACCGAGTGAGTTTTAATGTATGTGTGTGTGTTTGGCTGTGTGGTCCTCATCAAACGACTTCAGCCACCGTCGACTTGAGCCACCGTCGACTTTAATCCACTCCGAGTTTAGAGAGAGAAGGACCGAAAACCTCCTAAAGTAGAACACAAAAGAGATGGCTTGCGGATTGCCAAATTGGAGATTTTTTGGGTTTTTTCTACTGCTGCCATGATTAACGTAACGTATTCAGTCATAAGCCATGGTTTTAAAGGTGAGCTTGTTCAGAGATGCTTTGCAGGTCAGATCGGTGGGATTAGCAACTACTTGTTTCTCTGAGATCATCGCTGAGCATGTGAGGAGTAGATGCAGCTGTCTGCTCTCCTCGCTGCTTTCATCTGTCAACATCACAACAACTGTCATCTTATCACAATTTATTCCATGATACTTTTGCATATATTTTGGATTTTATGAACTGAAAGGAGTTGATTCGCGGATGGCGAATATTCCTCCGTTTTGTGTTGCTCATTGTAGCTCTGTCTGTCTGTTTGTCTCTCTGTATGTCTGTCTGTTTCTCGCACAGGTCAACAAACACAATCACACAGCCAACCAACCAACAAACCAACCAGCCAACCAACCAGCCAACCAACTTGTCTACAGTTCAAAGTCGAAGCCGAACTGAAGGCGAAAGGACCCCCGCCGAGAATGTGGCAACGCCATTGGGGGGCCAGCCAAGTGATTAGCAGATTTTCAAATCTCAAAGGGATGCGCAACAAATCAGTGTTGCTTCTTTCTTTTGAAACGTTGAAAAATGAAATGTTGATTTTTATGTGAATCGCAAAAATGTGCATTTTATGCGAAATGCGATGCTTCGGAATCCGGAGCCGATTCGTTTTCTTCTTGCTGCGTATGCGGAGGAAATCTTAAAGCCATACAACAATTTTTTTCACAAAAATACATAAATTAAAATTTTATGAAATAAGAATTCCACTTCAAAATGAAGCCAAACAGTTTTTCGTTTTGTTCTTTGCAAAAAATTAGCAACGTTTGATGAGCTTCCCCCACCCCCCCCCCCCCTCCCCCCGTCTATTATTATATCTTTCTGCAGCAAGCGACTGGCAGCAACGCTTCATTTCACTATTTTAATACATCAGAAATCAAAATCAACTTCTGGATTCTTCAAATCGTAGAAACAACAAACTTCTGTTTCGAGAAATCGTATAACGATTAAATGTCAAAAGCAGACACAAACGAATCCGCACGCAGAAGTTACACGAGACTGCGACTGAGACTGGGAATGGGACTGGGAATGAAAATGGGCCTGGGAGTGAAACTTCAACTGAGACTGAGTTGGAGACGGAGACGGAGACTGAGAAATGAAGTCTGCAGGAGTCAGAAGAAGCCTGCAACATTTTAGTGCTACTACGCTGGTTGCAAACGGTTTCCCCGACATGCTATAACAGTGCTTAAACGACATTTTGTTGGCAAAGAAAATGGGGAAAAACATTTAATAGTGGCACTGCGTACTTCTTCCTGCCGGTGGGCAAATCTTTAGCCATTTATTTTAGAGCAAAAACGGAGGAAAACAAGAAAGTAACCCATCATCAACATTGTCAATGAATGAGAAATGAATTTCCGCCTTAAAGTGAGTCCCTTCTCTCAGCAGTTCTCAATCTAGTCTCTGGTTTGCATAGAATTCGGGGAGTGGCACCGGATTTCGATAAGAGTGACACGCGAAAAGTGATGAGTTCAATTATTCGCTGTTTTTACTTCTAGCAACTGCTTTGTTTTGTCACAATTTGATCATGTGCCAAAGTAATTTTCAAATATTCACGGATTCCACCTGTTTTTGAATCCGTCTCGCCAATTATTATTCTTTGCATATCTTTTATGACAACAGCACTTTGCAGTCACTTATTTTTCACGATTCTGCTTCCTGATAGAGCGCCGCTTCCTGATCCACCAACTTTTATACAACTTGTAAGGCAAACAACAACAACGGAGAAGGAAAAACAATTCCTTTGTCGACCGCAAGAATTCTTTCGTGTAAATACAACACGCAAGCAAGCATTCTTTGTTTGCTCGAAGAAATCGTGAACAGTTCTGAAATTAGTATGGATTTAGTTCCACCCCGTATTCTTTTGCTGCCCATTCGGGGCCTGTGCCCAAACGGAAACACGTGAGCAAAGACAGTGCTGCCTGTTAACGGTTCTAGGAGTCGGAGGGCGCTTTCGCATCCACGCAAACTAACTCAAGTTAATAATAAATGTTACCCATCTGATTTTATACTTAATCGAGTTGCAGGAATTCCGTACGTGGGAAGGGGGAAGCGGAAGGGGGGGGCCCGTCTACTTGCTTTCCTACCCACGTGGCAACGTCGACGCGGCGCAGCAACGGCATAAATTCAACGAATTCGTGTCGAATCAGTTCCGCATTTTCGATTCGATTCCGTGCCAAGTCCGGGTGTCTTGCAAACAAGTGATTTCCGCATCCTCGACGCAGGGGCGTGGAGCACAAGAGCGTGGAACGCGAGTGATACAGCATGACTGCGTAAATATGTCGGCGTTCACAATCGAGGCACAGTGATAAATTGTTCTCAGGCTGTCTGTGGACGTGTTCAGGCGTGTGTAAGTAATTCTGTGCGTGAGCACAAGTTTACAAGTTAATCGCTGGTGCTCTCAAGTTTTAAGTTCTTCAAGTGCTTCCAGCTTGAACGACGGACTCACCGATTGCGCCTCCGCCCAGCCGCCCAACGGCCCCTCAACCCATTCACCCATCTATTCAGCATCTATTCAGCCATTCAGCCTGCCTGTCCGCCGATCGCTTGCTCACTCAGTCGCTCGTTTACTTGTTCGCGCCTGAACGAATGTCGTGGGTTGCTCGCACAGCGGACTGTGATTTTACTGTCATTTTATTAGTTGCAATTCCTCGCTTTTATTACGCAACATTCGCTTGCCACGATTTGCATTCAACTTTATGGCGAAATTATTGTTGCATGGCGCTTTTTATGGCCAGTTTTATGAGTCAACTTGGTGGGTGTTAAATATCTGGTGACCGGTGACTGTAAAAAGAGAATTAAAAAAACACCCAAAACGAAAAGCATCACATACGCTGTGACGTGGCGTCAGAAGCATGGGCGGAGGGGTAGAGGGCCATGAAATTACATTCAGGAGTGTGTAAAAAGAGGGAAAAGTAAAATAGAACTTTAAAGAATGTAGTTGAATTTAAGGTAATTGTAGATAAAATATATAGTGTACATACTCACCACTCATTCGAGCTCACGTGCGAAACCTTTTCGCCGAACAATTGCGAAACTTTACAGTTACATGTCAAAAGTTTTAAGTGCTTACAAATTGCACTGCGCTGGTGAAATTTGCAGACATGTCTGGCAATTTAGAGAGAACCACCTGCTGCCAGCTTCAGCAACTGTCAAAATAAAGTGCAGAACTTGCACACTGAATTCGCACGAGTTCACACTGCAACAGCCACAGCAACAACAAAAATTACACTGTATTGTCTACGATTCTGTAGACAACAGCAAGCAATTCAGTATGTTAACAATAACAACAACACCATCACCATCAACAATAACAATAACACTAACAATCAACAACAAAGTTAGAAAAAAAAGACAAAAAACACGCACATCTCAGAGAGTGGAGTGGGTGGATGATTACAAGAACTCTCACTGTCAGTAGTTTAAGCGACGTCAGACCGACCAGAATTTCGTTGGGAAATCCTTTGAACGCTTGTCAAACAAGTGCTGCATGTAATGTTTTTCATTTTTCCTTTTGTTCATGGAAATTCTTACGCACGAACAGGAGAGCGTTCGCAAGCAGACGTAAATCACAGGCTGCCCGTCAACAGTTACACGTTTAACAGACACGCCTTTCGCATTGCATCACGGGAAGGGGCTCCCTCTCCCCCAACCGCCGGCTTCTCCCCTCCGGCGCATAACATCCTCCTTATCGTCGACGAACCCCCTTCGATGAGTACTTGTAAATAAACTTGTTTACGCGAGTGTGAACCTTTTTTGTGCTGTTCGACGTTGGCAACCCTTGCGTTGAGGTGGATAACATGGATGGTTGGATGGTTGGCTGGTTGCTGCGTTTGACATGCTCAACGCGGGATGTGTTCAACATGCACTCTGCATGTTTCATGGCACTGCAGCTCAAGGTTTAATGTTGGCGACAGAAGAAAGCTCTAGAAACTCCGGACAAATTGTGAACACACACAGCAGCAAACAAAATATAAGAAGTACAAAGCTCCTTTGATGTTTGAATGTACCGCCGCCATCAGTTTGCGCGAAAGAAGCTCTACAAACGAATGTCCTCAGTTGTCATCAGCAACAATTCCAATAACAGCAACCATTTAATAAGCAATTAAAATGAGAAAAGGTTGCGCAACTCGACCCAGAGGTTCTCCCTCCTTCTCACGCAAAATACATCATGTCATCATGTGGATGACATACAAACGCATGACGTTCAGCCGCATGAGGTTGTCGTTTACATCCTCGTGCGGATCCCGGAATCCTTACAACTGTCGTCTCGCTTTTGTATGGTTTTAACTTCTTTAGACAGACTTTGATGCTGTCTGCCTGCAGTACGAAGTCGGTCACCTCGCCGCCAACCATCCGGCGAGTGAGCGAGTACCGAAGAACTCCCAATGTAATGCGAAGGGACACATTTACTTTGCTGTATCATTTACAGAAATGCTGAATATATTTTTATATTAAATTTCACTAATTTATTTGCCACTCCTTCAGCTTTAATTCGGTGTTCGTCGGTGTTCGTGCATGCTTTCTGCACGTCGCTCGGGTTGTTTCCATTTTTATGGCCGCCAGCAACCCACTCGGCTGGTGGCACTCGCTCACTCACAGCTGTTTCTGACATTTCGCCGAAAATGTTGTAAATTTATTTAATGAATGGACGAATACCGCCCGGCGAGGCATTTTCCTCGTTGCATTGTTACGATTTTATTTTATTATTATTATTATTGCTGGTGCTACTGTCGTTTTCATCCTGCCGCGCAGGAAAACAGCCAGCATGGAACCAGCATGGAATCTATTTTGCCGACTTTCCTTTATTGTTGTGAAATTATGTCATTCATGTTTATGGATGAGCTGAGGTACCCCAGATACAGTTATAGTGCCACACTTGTCCTTTTTTTTAAATTATTGTTATTCTTTTCGGTGGCGTTTTTATTTAAGACTATTAATCAGCAAAAGCTATAAGATTACCTTGAAGTCAATAAAAATGAATAGCGGAAAAACATGTACTCGATTGTACTTCGAATCAGGCTTAAACATTCATATTTCATCATCATATTCATCCGAATGACTCAGAATTCAACTTTAAAACGTTGTTCATCTTTTCGGAGCAAAAAATGCAGCGTCTGCTGGCTTGAATTAAAGCAGGAAACAACGCTGTCAAAACTTCAAAATCCAAAATCCGAAGTATTCATGGTCTTAAAAATCTTGTTGTTAATGTGTCTTTTTCGCACAGCGCTTTCGAATTCCAGAGCATATACAATAGTGCCAAGAATTAACACAATTCTCAACATTAGCGAAGTCGCAGTCAGTCTGGCGTGACAGCCAGTCAACCAGCCAGCCAGCCAGCAAGCAGTCACCACGCTCAATCCAACGTATAAAACGTAAAAAGTTCATTCAAGTAGAAAATTTGTGGATCTGTTCCACGTTCGAGCCGCAGAGCAGAGCCAAACTGAGGTCGATATACAAGCTGCGTATAAGATTACGGTCGTCTGTCCCACTGTTCGTCCGTCCATTCAACCAACCGTCTCCTGTCCGTCTCTCCCTCCGTTCGTCTGTCCCTCTGTTCGTCTGTCCATCTGTCTGTTTCTCCATCTGTCTAAATGCTTGTGCATTTAATAGTTCTTACAGGCTAACAAATTTCTCAACGACGCCCCTGTATCCAGCGTTAGTATCGCAACAACAACAACTACAACAACCACCACCAACCACCACCACCGCCAACATGTTTAGACGATTTTTCTGCATCATGGACCACATGATGCAAAACTAATTCGAAATTAATGTGCGTCAAAAATGTTCACCCCGCGTAAGGTTTCCGTATTCGCATCGAATACAAACCATCGCAGCACCCAACGGACCACGAAGAGCAGGAGCAGCAGCAGCAGCAACAACAACAGAATCGGGGGAGCGTGGAAGGGAGGAGTATCAACCAGTTCAATGGGTGATGTTTTTTAAGTGTTTACCGCGCTGTTGTTGCCGATGTCGATGTCGATGTTGATGTCGATGTCGATGTTGATGTCGATGTTGATGTTGATGTTGCTGTCGATGTCGATGTTGATGTTGATGTTGCTGTCGATGTCGTTCTCGACGTTGATGTTGATGTTGATGTTCTGCATGTTGTAGCTGTTGCGTTCGTATTGCTATTGTTGCTTTTATTCTCATGCAGTCCCGCCACTTGTTCAAGTGGCTCGTATGATCGCTCTGACAACCGAGTACCGAATTTCCAGCAAGCAGCCAGCCATCGCAAAGTGCGCTTCACTCAAAAGGACGCAAACATCGCACTTGAAAAGCAAACAGGATGAAACACCGGCAGAGATGGTAGACGGTGGTCCACGATGACCCGGGCACTTGTTCCGGTGCGTTAAACGTTTGTACGTACCTCACTCTGGCTCGCCTCCCTTCCCGCCCCGCGCTTCCGCAACCCGGCACCAACTCCACGTTTGTTTATTCAAGGCAAACAAAGAAATATTATCTTAAGCGAAAAATGAGTGTTTGGGATTCAACCCTCCTCAAGCTTCTACGTTATCCCATGCTTCTGGTCCCAGCTTCAAGTTTTGTTTGCGTTGTATTATAATGGTTGTTGCTGGCTTTGTTGTTGTTGGCTAAGGGCAGGAAACGCTCTCGACAGTAAAATTGCTATTCTACAACAAAACTGCAGAAATTAAGTTCAGTTTGTGGCAATAAAATGAAGTGTTCTTTCTGCGTGTTCCACAACGAACGCTTGTCGAAGTTAATTTAAGAGGTCCTTGCCAAGGACCTGTTTGTGTACACATACACATGTATATCGATGGGTGAGCATGACGAAACACATGTTTCATGAGGGTGCTTTGTGTCAGAAAAATCTTCCGAAGCGTTGCGTGCGAAAACTTTGAGATTTGAAGTTTTCCTCTTTTTTTTTGCGGCTGTGGTCTCAAGAACGGTTATTAAAGCTGGATGATTACTTTGAAGTACTTCCATAATTACGATCCTAGCATGTGGTTTAATGCGCACAGATGAGTATCTGTGAATATCGTAATCGGTTTCATAATCTTTTAATCGCAAATCTAAAATGTGAGGTAGAAAAACCGATTATTTTCACTATAGATTGAGTAACGTAAATAAGATGGTTAAGGATAGTTACATCAAACAAGCTTGTTACTGAAAATATACCCAAATTTTTAATGAGAACAACTTGGACTTGGATGGAAAAAATGCTATTAAGATGGGAATTAAACCGCATTCAAATATCGCCTTCAAATGAGTCCAATTTTTCTCGGACTTACGATGAAATCCACAGTGACAAGCAATACGATTTCCTCCTCGTTGGTTGCTGCTGGAATTTCGCAGGACTTCAGCTCAAAAATTCGATGTTTTATGGTTGTTGTTATCGTTTTTTATGCAGTTTTTGTTTTCGGTGATCTTCATGAAGTCCTGAAAGTCGTAAAGTGGCCTCAACACCAAAGGAACCTTCAGTGTTTTTCGTTGGATCTTCCGTACTTAAACTCTGTTTAGTTTTGAGTCTCTAAATGCTTATCCTTCTCTAAGATTCTTTCTACTAGTTTTCTTTTTCATTCATTCCGGTCTTCCTAAAACAGGTGCGGAAAAGATGTCGGTTGCTTACACATTCATTCTCTGCTACCTGCTGATTATAATGACCGAGATCAGGCGCACAGATTCCTCTCCAGAGACCCCTCTTCTCTGCCCTTCTTTGGCCCTTCCTCATTCATAAACCCGCGTCGGATGGGGTGCGAAGATAGAGCTTTTGTCTTCGCACAACCTTGCGCCAAATCGACAATAAAAATAAATTACACTCTATTATGAATACCTAATCTAATCCGTGCCAGATGATGCGCGTTTGTGGCACGACTTTCAAGTGTACTCGGCTCGGTGGGTGCAACAGCAACACCCACCAAGGACCACGTACGCAGTCTGCAATGCGAATGCAGTTATTTATATATGCTTAAAGTATCCTGTTACAAAGTAGTTACGTAAATTGTAGCTCCATCTCTCTCTCACGCACACACACCTCTCTGCTGCCTCTCCTCGTCGCAGGTCTGCTTTACAAAAACAATATGGACCAAGTTAGGCGACAGATATAATAAAAATTTTCAACACGCCACTCAAACTGGTACCAAAACAAAGCAGAAACCGAACAAAACTCTTTCCTCTTCTCTCTTCCGTTCCCTGCCCATCGCACGATGAAAAAAACACCCTCCTTTCCCTGGCACGCACTTATTTCAGCATCAATTCAGACTTCCCTCTGGGGACAACTGAATAAACGAAATGTTGTCTGTGACAACAGCCAAAAAAAAGAAATAAAAATAAAAATGATAAAGAAAATCACGGTCGCTGTTGTCGGGGGGCGGAGAGGGACGGGAAACTTGAAAAATGTACTTGTTTTCCTGCAACCAGTTAACCCAGCGGATGCTTTTGCTGGGCCTGAAACTGAGGCGGAAACTCGTCCTCGGTAAGCTGTTTCCCCCAAAAACACTGGTTTGTTGCTGTTGTTGGTGTTGTCATTGTAGCTGATGTCATTGTTTGCCTCAAACAACACTGACTTGCGCTCGTTTTATCAAATATTTAAATATTCAAATCGCTTTCATTCAATGGCATCTCCCAGGAGTATTCAAGGGCCAACAGAAAAAAATAAAAGACAAAAAGAACCCAAAAGGTTTTCTTCCTGCTCTGCCCTTGCCCTTCTCCGCTGTCTGATTTGCAGCCTGCTATTTTGTAGTGTATTCTCGACCTTCTCTCCCTCGGGACTGTTTGATGGTCCTGTTCCTTGGTCCTCCCGGTAGAATCCCAGGTAGGAAGCTGATTCGTCTATGAAGCGCTGAAATGTACGCGACTGTAACCTCTATACTACTCCATGCCTCTTATTATAACCAAGCCTATAACCATAAATCGTATGATACTTTAAAGAAAAGACCTTTAATGGAGTTCTAAATTAAACGTTAGGGAAGAAGAACGTTATTTCAAGAGATGTTAGAGTGGCTCTCTTTCTAAGCGCGCTCACTGACTCACTTGCACTCTTTACCCACGACCAGCAAGTGTTGCAACGTGTGCCGCGACTTAAAATGTGATTAATTTTCAACGCACGACCAGACCAGATCTCTCCTTTCTTCCTCTCCCTGGTCCGGTCTCTCCTTCCCACTCAATGAGAGTGCTCTATTTTTCTACACGCTCACGTGTCATAATTTTCCACGCTTCAAACTGACAGCGTGTGTCAGCAATAGAAATATAAACTCCTTGCTGCGTACATCGCATGGTACAAAATATACAAGCATCCCACCACACACCCCCCCCCCCTTCAGAACGAGCACTGATTGCAGCTAACAAATGCGGTTGTTTAATTTTTATAAACGCCATGCGTCGTCTGTCTGCTTTGGTTTGGTTACGTTCCGCTGGGTTCGGTCTCCGGAGGCCGCTTCTAACCGCCGCCCAAACCTCTTCATTGCTTCAGACAGGCAGATTGCCAAGCAGGCGAATGAAACGAAATGGCGGCACGTGTCGCAACGTCGCTCGTCCTGAAATCCTGCTGAACAAGCTTAATTCGCTTTCCATTTGGGCCAGCTAATCTTCGGACAAATATTATTTATTGCGATTGTAAGTTGATTCATCATCTTGTTAACCAATTTGGCCGAGTAGCTGGGGAAGGCGGTTGCCATGAATACAGAGGAACTACCGACAGGCGCTGGAGGTGTGTCCGGAAGGGTTTAAAGGGTAGGACAAACTTTTCAAAACTGTCAATTTCACTGCAGAGACTCAAGAGAAGGCGGCGACTCTACTGTCTAAATTATGAGATGGGAAAAAATGTAAAACTCATTCAAATATTGGTCCATATTTAATACATATATTAATACTAATGGAAATAATAATGGAAATACTATATGTACATACTATACTCTTTATACTTCTATTTATTTCTACTTTTTCTCTATTACAAGAGATTTCTTCAACTCCCCGGCTACTCGAGAGTTACTTAATAAACACTTAATATTTTTACCAAAACATTTTCTATTAAAAAACCATTTTTCACTCAGTTCTATTTTTTGTCTTTTTGTGTGCTCTATCTCTCACTCTCCGTCTCTGTCTCTCTGTAGATTCATTAATGGGTTCCGCCAGCGAGGATGAAGACGACGATGATCCGCCGCATTTGCGTGGCCCATCGCTGGGTCTCGGCGGCATGGGTCCCAATGGTCCCGACTCAGCGGGGGGACCGCTGGGAGCATCCGATATCTCAGTACAAAGCATGAGCACGGATAGTAAAAATACGCATGACGATTCGGATCAGGTAATGAATTTGCTCTGCTGTTTTTTGGTTTTGTTTTTATTTTTATTTTTATTGTATTCTGGTATTTAGTTTCGACACTCATATAACGAAAATGATTAATGAATTGCAATTCAGTTCTCTGTTTATTACTAAGATTTTAATATATTGAGTATCGAGTATTAAGTATCACATGTTCAACGTGCTGTCGATTGTTAACACTCGTTCTTCTTTTCGCTTTTATCTTCTTTCCTGGCGCAGGGTTCCTTGGATGGCGATCCTGACGGTCGTGGCGATTCACAGGCGGAGAACAAAAGTCCCGACGATGCGAACGGCTCGAAGCGGCGCGGTCCACGCACGACGATAAAAGCCAAACAATTGGAAGTACTGAAAACGGCATTCAATCAAACGCCGAAACCGACACGGCACATTAGGGAGCAACTGGCCAAGGAGACGGGGCTGCCAATGCGGGTGATACAGGTGAGTGTCCGAGCCACGGTCAGAGGGTGCCGAGGAACGAAATGAAGGTGCAGAAATGGCGCATGTGAAAGAAAGCGATTGAAATTCTGTACGTTTATAGAAAGAGTTACATTTTTAGCTATTTTTGGTACTCGTATTTAACCGAATGCCTCAAGTGTTTATAGTATAGGGTCATAGGGTCATTGTCAACAAAAGACTTCAGATGTTTTACTCAATTGACAGTTGACAATTCTTAGAAGTCGTTGGATTCACTTGATTACTTTTCAATACCGACATCACATCGTGATGAAAGTTATCTGGGAAGGAAATCACTAATCTTAATGAAAGTAACAAATGAAATATTCAAATGAGTTCATTTCTTCATGTGCAGCATAACTCATGCTCGTTAATGCAGGAATTGGAGTAAATTACTGCCGAAATGCCAGCGTTCGCCATCGCTCAGCGGTGGGCTGTTTGCACTCGATGAAATCTCCGAAACCAACCGAATGTTTGGCAGAAGGCGATTTTTTATCACTTCGTATATCACCGCCGCATAGTTTGCCGATCGGCTGCTTACGAAATGCCGTTTCACCAACCGACGTATCGACTGCCTTACCACACTTCAGTATTGTGCTCGTATGTGCTTCCTTAATGACTTCCAGGGGAATGTAAAAGTGCATTAAAAACAATAATGCAGAATACCTCGAAAAACAATAAATCAACTTTTCAAATTAAAAGTTTTCACTGTTTTAGCGGCGTCCCAGAGCCGTTCATTGCTGCGCACTCGCGCCGTACGGAAAGATATAAAAACGGCTCGCAACGGCAACACTTTATGTGGCCCAAGCAACTATGTACACTTAATCTTATTTTAATATTTAACAGTAAATGTTAAACACAAAATGTATTTAAAAACTTCAAACTTGCAAGAAGTAAAAAACGAAATCTGCCAGCAGACGGACGAACGGACGGACGAACGGACGAATGGACGGACGAATGGACGGGCCGGCCGGTGAATAGCTTGGCCAGACAAGCAACCGCTCTCAACATTTTTACCCACCTGAGGAGTACGGAGCCGGGCGGGTTCCTGCCAACCGATGTTATTTCGAAAATATCGATTTTTCAAAAATTATTACAACAAATAAAAATGATTTATGTGGCATTTCTGCCGTACTTAGCTGCGAGTATAATTTCGCCGAACTCCCCGCATAAAAAGCACATTAAAGCGGGATTATTAAAAACTGAAACACAAGTAAATAAAACAAGAATTTTTCTTAACGTTTCAATGGGTTTTCATTTTACGAGCCTCGAAGTTTCACTGCCAACAAACGGCATTTAAGGCTGCTTACATTTTGTTGTCCGTCCGTTCGTTTGTTTCTGCACTCTTTTCGCAGACGCGAACCGGGCTCATATTCGCCGCAGCACCGCCGCCGTCGCATGAAAGCGAAAATGCGAAAAAATTAATGTTAAATAAAAAAGCGTTTTCCATTCATTCATGCGTGCCAGCCAGAGCTTCGCCGCGGTCTGTTGACAGACATGCATGCTGCGGTTGACCGTAGCAATTCCGCTAACGTTCAGTGATGACGTTACGCTGCTTCGCGGTTGCAAAAGAATACAGTTTACAAAACACAAAAAAGGGCAACAACTAAGCAGGTGTTCAGTCAAGGAGAGAAGGAGCGAAAAAAGGGGCGTAACCCGATAAAAGTTTGTGCGACTGAACTGTCAATTACAGTGCAAAACAATTCAATGCACAATAATTACGTCTTGTTAAGGAAGCTTCGGTGGTGCGAAGAAGAATGTTGAGCTCCATTTGACATCATCAAAATAATTGATTTGTATTAAGGACTACATACTGTTTTATTCGCTATTAAGAAACTGCACACCAGCAACGCAGCGCATCGCTCCGCAGACGAGTTGCACGCTCATCAACATAAAAAACTCATAAATAAGCGCGCCCCAAACTTTTGACAGCGAGACCCTGCCGCATTGTTTAAAATTCAGTTTCATTCACGTTTTATATGCTGTATTGGAAGCATGTATAGTCTCCATCGCTATCCTCTCTCTTTGTACCACTTTTCTTACTTCCTTCATCTACCCTCTGTTGACAGCTCATCCATGAATTCACCGAAAACGATCCTTTTTATGAAAGTTTTTCTAACGTTTGAATTTTGATTGATTTGATGTGATTTTTTTAACATTGCTTTTTAAATCTTTTAATATATTCGTATATAATATTCGTATATAAAAATAATTTTTTAAAGGGTTTTTATTGAACGGAAGTTCTCATTCATTACTGAGAAGGTCAGAAAATGTTGGCCGACTACCCTTGATTTGCATTTTAATTGGTCTGAGCATAAAAAATATTGCAGAAATTTCGAACCACGCCCTTTAATTATGGGTTAATTTCGCTCTCTTGACGTTGCGAGCCAATACCAGGTTCTTTTTTAAGAATTCGGGAGATCCAAAAAGAGTTTTCTATCGGAAGGTTATTTTTTAGTGGATGCAGAATAGTTTATAATACACTACACAAGTATAGATAACTTTTATTCTTCAAAAGAATGAAGTTGAAGGGAATAGCAAGGGAATCTGTTAGAATGCATGAACAGCGTTGTTGTTTGGAGTATTTTACTTACAATTTAAAAAGGCGCGCTTTTCCTATCAAATGGGCCAAAGCTGATGATATAAATCTTCACTTGAAAAGGAACCATAAACTACAATGCGAAAAACCAAAAATAACCTTAACTCACCGAACAAAAACAAATAAATCATGAATACTTTACGATACACCAGCAACGGACTCACACGAATCCATGGAAGAGTGAAGAGTAAAGGTTCCACATGAGAAAATGCTCCATTTATGGTTTATGCTAATCCAGTCGTTTAATGTCGCCAAGAACAAGCCACAAAACAAGAAGGAAAAGAACACGAGCTTAAAAAACGCAGCTTAGCAATTAGACACGCGGCGCCAAGTTCTCCCCTTCTCCAGCTCCCTTCTTCGCCACCAACCAGCCACTACATCAACCATGAAAGCCCAGAAAATAAAAAATACGACTTATATACAACAAATTGTCGCCAGTTTGTCAACGAGTTGTCTTGTTGAGTTGCTTTTTATTAGCATCTTAATTCTGGCTCCACACGATCGGGCGATCAGCGTTCCACGTCGTTGTGGGCGTTGTGTTGGAATCCACCTACTCTACTTCGGAGAAGTTTTCTGACATTTTAAGACCCACTTCGTAGATCGTAGACAAAAAGTGCTGTCGTAAAAAACCAACTCTGAACACGACTTTGTCAAAACTTGAGCGCTGGTGAATCGCGTAAGTTTTTGAGTGACGCTAAAGCTTCATAAACTAGGCAAGTTCTTTTATATTTATTAGAAGGTGCAAAAGACAGAACCACCAAACATAAAAACAAGAAATACAGCAACCTGAAGCTAAATAATAATAACGCAAAAATGTTAATTGAAGTGCGTCTCTGGCTAAAATCTGTCTGCTTGTATTATGAAAAGTTTTAAACTCTTAACTTAACCTCGAAAAATGAGGTTAGAGTAAAACATGCTTTTAATTGGTGTGTTTAAAGTTGTCTTAAATTCGACACTTTTGTTAAATGGTAACTAAAATTCAATGGTTTTGATGGGACAAGGACAGTGAATAAATCGTCTCTCTCTCGTTGGAAATCCCCGGTTTGAAAACCTATCAGATCAGAGGAAGATTGGGAGTACTTCATAGATGCTGGTTGATCGTTTGATCGTTGTTATTCTTCGAACAAAAGAAGCAAAGCCATATGTTCAAAATATCCGTTATTATATCAAGTCTCACGACCTCCCGCTAACCCCAAATCTATCAATCAAATCGTAATTCTTTCTAACAACTGATCAACGAGTCTCAACGATTTTCCAACATGAATTCGAGATCGAAATTCAGTCGTCATGCAGGCCGATGTTTCTCACCAGGATGTCGACGGTCCAGATATTTCAACAACTCCACAGGTACCCCGAACTGCACTGAACACACGACGTCCACAAGGAAAAAAGAAATGAAATCACCCCTAAAATGATCAGTGTATTTCTACGAAATGCCTCCGAAACCCACGTATTTAGCGGGTGACGATCACCGGCGGCGGCTGCGCTACTTTGAAGTGTCATTCGATACAGTTAAAGGATATCTCACAAAAACATACATATGCATGCACTACTTCTACTCCTCCTCCTCCGCCTTTTCTTTCAAAGAACACCACAACAACAACCAGAACAAAAAGAGAAGTGACACGATCAACACCTTCCTCGCTGCACTCGAGCATAAATAAACCCTTGCGTTTATTAAGAGCACTCTAAAGCAATTGACAGCAGTCAAAAAGAACCGAAAACAAAACAACTCCACTTCGTGCAATGTTGGAATCTGCTTATTTAAATCCGTAAACGCGAACAGTGACTGCTTCGCTCCTCACGCTGAACTCTCTGATCGTTCATTTGCCATGATCGATGCGCTCTAATAACACGCTGTCGTTGTTTTGGAACTGTCAGAAGTGTCAACGCGTTTGCATCTTCATTAAGCCTGCCGAACTCAGCGGATGTTCAGACGCTGGAGAGATGTTCGGACTCAAGCTGAATGCAGTGAAATGAAGAAAGAAACGAAAAACAAAAGAAGCAAAAAACACAACAGCAACAAGACAATGTTGTTTGGAATTCTTAAAGTAGCAGCAGGTGACAGCCAACCAGCCATCCAACCATCCAGCCATCCAACCAGCCACATTTTGTCATCTGACAGCGCGATCATTTGGCTTTATGGCGGATGCTCGGCTACAGTATCCAATATCAAACAGCGAACGGGTTGACATTCACAGAATTATGTCACTATTTTCCCCCCTGCCAACGTATGTATGTCTTCAGTCAGCATCCCATCGGTGAGGTTGTCTTCTTCGCTGTCGTCTTCCCCAGTCTAAAGTGATCGCGCGAGTTCACTGAAGCGTGCTTTAAAGCGATTACAGGAACTGATTGCATGCGTCAAGAGTCAAGTGAATTCAAATGATGGTGATTCCTTGCTACTTTGAGAAATCATCGCCGATCGACAATAGCCTCAAGCAGCGATTACAATGGGTAGCGCTTACATGGGCCAGCATCTCAACACTTCATGTCGTTATGCGATACGATCGGTCGTACAGCCTTCAGTTGGAGAAGCGCACTAAAAGCGGCCAGCCGTAGTCACAGTCAACCCTTAAAAATCCCTATATCAGCGGGACCACTTTCATTTTTTCATCCTTCTCACTGTTCAGCTGGGATCTTTCACTTGAGTATTTTATTTCAGACCACCTTCTTTTCCTTGCTCCGTCTCTCTCTCTCTCCTCATTCGTTCCCACACATGCAGCTTCTGCTTGGCCGTTTCTACCGCTTTTACTGCTGCTGCTGCTGCTGATCTGATCAGCGGTCGCTCCATAATCGTGAAGATCGTCGCCACACGACACACGGTGCGCTTTAAGAACTTCGCCGACAACACTTTGCATATGTTGGGGCGCATCAAAACATACGTTCCAACAAATTTCTGGTCACACCACAACCACCAACCGGTCAACCGAGAGCAGCAGCAACAACAGCAAGAACAACATGAGTGAACATTATCAGCCGCCCGCGGACACCCGGCCTCCGATCTACAGCCACAATTTGTCCCCATGATTTTTATTAGTCGTTTGTCGTCGATTATGGTCCGCTTTTGTATGCTTGCTCTTCTCTTCTGCCCTCCCCGCCCCTCCTATCCGCGTCTTCGTCGTCTGTCCGCAGCCGTTTTATGGGTCCTTTCAGGTTGTTAAGAAATCGTCGCATATTTTAGTCGGTGTCGTACATTTTTATGATCCTATTATTATGGACCCGGGCTGCAACGACTGACTTTAACACTTTAATTTATGTTGTGCGCCATGGCCTTTAACACAAATGAGTCTTTATTGCTTTTGTTAGGCGTATTCGTCGTGATCGTCGACGTCGTCGTCGTCATGGTTGTCGTTCGTGGCCGTCATCCATGTTTGTACGCCGTGTTCACGTGCGTGTGTTTGCTGATCTTTATCCGGCGCGATCGTGGTTTGCTTTACTCCGGGTTTGACCTGAAGTGACAGCTTTTTTGACAAATTGAAAGAGAGGCCAACCATTTGATTTACGTACATTTGGAAGCTTCGAAGTGGATGTGAATTGGATTGTTTAATAACGCAAGATCGGAGGGGAAGATAAATCAATCAATTTAAGGAGAAGAGTGAAAGGAGAGGACAAGATTATTATATTAAACAGCGAAAGGGAGAATAAAATATTTCTATTTATTGTATTTATTTATTGGTCGAATATTCATTTGTTTAATTTACTAGAATTCATTCATTTATATACGATTACTTGATCCTTCCTCTCTCCAACCCTTCCCCTCTTCCCTCACTCACTCTTTCTCTCTCTCTCTTGTTTAACAACCGGATATTCCGGATGTTCTACAAAGTAGAACTCGTCAATAAAAAGCGTTGAGAACTCAATTTTCTCTGTTTTTCGCTTTGTAAATAATTGTTTTCGCCCCAAGCGATCTTGTAATATTACATTTAATGATCACATAACTACATAAACATATATACAGATATATTTACGAGTACAATCCACGGAACTCACATAAAAGATCCGCTGTTTCCTTTTATCCGTGGTTTTCTTCAAGTGAACTCATTCAAGATTCCTTTTCTTCTCATTTTCAACATTAATTTCCGTTTATAAATGTATTTATTTTGATTAAGATGTACCTCTTAATAATCACCTGTTCCGAAACCTGAAAAACCTGAACCAAGAAATAAAATAATAAAATACAGTAAAAACTACAAAAATTAATACTTATAACTATAAAATATTATAGTGTTTCTACATTTGTTGTTGTTTTCATTATTATTAACACTCTCCTGACAGGCAGTCAGCTGAGATTCCGATTGAAGCACTAAAAAAGGGGTCTGATCCGAGTACGAGTCGTACTCGAGTATTTAGCCCGAATCGTGACAGATGATGTTAATCTCTCTCGTGATGCGCAACTTCGGACACAAGTAGCAATCGACACCTTTTTTCAGACGTGCTGCTGCTGCGCGCTTTGTTGTAATTGATGTGGTCGTTCTGGTTCTCATATTGTTGTTGTTGTTGCTATTGTTGTTGTTGCTATTGTTGTTGTTGTTGATTTTGCAGCCAGCTCTGATGCTATCGACACCTTTTGGACAGCACCGAAGTTAAACAACGAGCATGATTTTTGCCGTCGGCTGGTTTCTGCTGTGGAGCTTTTTTCCCTCACAACTCACAGCGGTTGCCGTTCTCCGTCGCTTGTCCAGCCCACTGACTGGATTATTATTATTTATATTTTAATGTAACGCTTTCGGGCGTCGTCGTCGGTTGTTGGTCGGGTTGCTCAAATAAACGCAATGCATCATGCTGCTTCATCCCTACGCCGCGGCTCTGAACACCCTGCAGGGATTTGTAATTACTAACAGGAGGATGCGTCAAGGTCCTCCCTGTCATCAGCAGCTCCACGTAACGCGGTGTCTCACGCAGTGGATCAGTTGGCGAACCAAAGTCATGAACGAAGACAGGAAGAAAGAAGCGACTTCTATGTTATTGTGAATAGCTTTGGTGAAATGTGATGAGCGTCAAATCACAATGTGAATCACATCATTGAGAATGGGTTTCTATCATGTGCTTTTCAAGATTGTTGTAAATGCGATAAAATTAAAAAACTAATACAACATAAAAGCCACCCGTGTTTGAAAGTGTAAAAAAGCATTTATTCGTTTCTAATTTTAACAAGGAAATGACGAACTAAATTTGAGAAGAGTTTCTCTCCGACTCTCCTCTTTTTCCCGCTCTGCTAAAATAAAATGTAAAAAAATGCTACTCATTCTGCTGATGATTTTTCTTCACCTCAGTTAATTTTCGATTCCTCTTAATAATAATAATCATTTCCGTAAAATACTCCTAATTATAACATCAGCTTTACACACACACACACACAGAGAGAGAGAAAACCTTTCAACCCACCGACGATGACGACGTATTTACAAATTTTCGTATGTAACCGAAACACTTATTAAACATTTTGAAGGCATTAAAATTGATCACTTTGAAGCAACAAAAACAAAAGCGGTTTATTGAACACATGCGTTGAATACTCGTCCGTGAGGTGTACTTTGAAGAGGGGAAGCGACGCCCCTCGTCGACGACCTGCGCACCGGCTGAAGGCGCCGGTAAAAACAGAACCCAACAGAAACTTCAACAACTCATCGGTTGTCAATTTATTTTTTTCCAAAGTTTCTGGCAGCACGCGTTGACCTCCGCAGCAGCAGCAGCAACAACAACAACATGATTGGTCTCTCTCTGTTTTTACTGTCTTTAAACAAAAGCATTGTTTGAGAAGGCGTTAACATCAACAAACGAAACAGCAACAACAACAACGACAACAGCCAAAACAGCAACAACAACAATCATAGTAAACCAACAACCATAAAAGTAACATTAATAAAACATCACATTTTATGAAAGTCATTGAAACCAATCCAGAAAATAAAAAACCCATGAAAGAAAATTAAACGGATTCTAACGCAAAATTGTTGAAGCGGTCAAAGAGAAAGAATAAAAAAGAGAGACAGAGAGAGAGAAAGAGAGAGAGAGAGAGGAGAAGCTTTCGTTTTTGTATTCTTCCTCAAGAGATAATGAAAAAGAAAACACTTGAAAACTGAATAAAAACCATCGCTGAAGTTAATTAGTTAGTATCTCGCCCCGGTCCAAAACCACGATAATCAAAGCCAACACTATATTTTTTGATAAAGAAAAATAAGAACAAGAAGCAGTGGTGGAGGAAGCCGACGAGAAAGAGGACGAAGTAATCAAAGTCATGGTGTCGAAATTTTCAGCAACTGTAGAAGCTGTTGAAGGGTTCGATTTACCTACCGGCTGCCGTCGCCGCCGCCGCCGCTCTCACTCACTGAATTTTTGCGCGATCATCGCTGTTGGTCGCGCCTCGAATGAGTTTGAATTCCTTCGTTATGCGGGTCTTTCTTTGTTTCTGTTTTTGTTATTGTTCTAAATTAGCTACGAAATTGGATTTGTAATTGCAACCATTCGAAAAGTGAACTCCAAACAATTGCAAGCGGCAACAATTGTTGATGGGCCGGCGCTTCTCTCTCTCGAAGTCTGTCCCTCTCTCGCTCTGTTCTTTTGTTTGTCTCTCTGTCTGCTTGAGTGGCGTTAGATGAGTGTTCGTTTTTGTATCCCGACTTCGATTTCGATACCCTTTTGTTTCATTGATGATTGCCGACGCCCGTACAATTCGCTCCCCTCGTCTCTCCCGACGAGATGATGTTGATGAGTAGTTTGGCTTAAGCACAAAAACAACAACTAAATTATAACGATCTACAGTCGTCGGACGGTTTCAATGCGTTACCCACTAAATTGTCAAGTCATAGAAACTCAATTGGAACATTACAATTCCGTTATCTTATTCGCTTGCTTGTGTAGTTACCAAAATAATCGGTGACTGTCTCTGTTACTCTCTCATACTCGTAACAGAGTATCACTTATTTAATAAAGTAAAATGCACTAGACTAAAGTTGTATCTATTATTAATCGTCATCATTCTTAATTTGCTTTGATTCATTTCTATTCATTTCTGTTCATTTCTGTTCATTGCTATTCATTTCTATTCATTGCTATTCATTTCTGTTCATTTCTGTTAATTTCTATTAATTTCTATTCATTGCTATTCATTTCTATTCATTCCACAAACAAACGACTTTAAACGCCGTGGTTAAAAGCTGTTCCGATCCTGACCCGAGCTTGATCACATGGAATCATTTAAACCATCAGAGTAGCAAACGACCAAACAACCGGCTGACCATTTTAAACGTCATCACCGTCGATTGATCGACCAACAAACCATCCGAACAACCAACCAACTTCATAATATTTCCGATTATTATTAGATCGGTTGTTTTCCCGTCCAACAACAACAGCATCAACATTAACTGCACCAACTACCACAACAGCAGCAGGATCACAAACTGTAGTAGGATATCAGTTGTTGTTGTTGTAGTTGTTATTATCGCTGTACAGGCACAAGAACAACCTGTACATCTTGTAAGCCATTCAGTTTTATGATCTCCGTCCGCAAATTATTCTGTTGGCTGTCGTTAGTTTGGCGTGTTGTTCGGTCGCGATCACCGCCGCCACCGTCGCCGATGCTGCCAGATCAGCAACAGCGTCGTCGTCATTTTCTATGTTGTTGTTCACCTCGCCGCTGGTCATGTTCACTCGATTCAAACCGATCGATCCAAACATTTTATATGCTGGCCTCTTGTATCACCGGCATTATCAGTTGTTGTAGTTGTGGTTGGTTGTTTTTTATGCTGTTGTTATTTTGTTGTTGTTGTCATTATTATTGTTGCTGTCTGCGGGTAACTCAGTGTTGTGTTTGTGTGTGTGTGTGTGTATTTTTAATGACCTCAAACCGCAAAATTTTGACCACACGACGTTAGTGCGGTGTGATGAATCGATTTGAAGATTTCTTTCTTTTTCGCTTACGTGTTTCCTTGTTTTGTCATAATGCTAAATTTTGCAACCATTATTTGCCGGATTTGTGAATCTAAGCTGCGATTTTATGATAAAATAAACAAAAATTGAAACCTAAATATTAATAAATAATAATCAGGTAAGATTATTATATTTTATGCAGAAAAGACCTCACAATAATCACCTTTTTAGTTGTGATAATTTTTGTGATCTTGAAATTATAATACACAATTCTATAGTTTGAGATTAGAGCCGAGATGAGAACAGATCTTTTATGATTATTTTATTTCATTTATTGTAATATTATTTAGTTAATTATGGTTCATGAACCACCATCACCATTACTATCATCACCATTACCATCATCATCTTTGTTTTCATCAATCTGATGATTGATCTTTAATTTTCAACGAAATCCAGTCGATTTAAAATGGATCGCCATCGTTTTAACCATTTTAGCTACTTAAAAGCGACCACCTTCTGCGTTGACTATAACAATAACAACAACAACAATAACAACAACAAACAATTGCTATTCTTTTTCTTCACTCTATTATTTATTCCATTTGTACCATTTTCCTGCTATTGCCATTGTACCAATCATTATAATGATCGTATAACATCTGAACCTCTTATTCTGGAATAATAAAGAAAGAAAAAATGTGTGAGTGCTCTATTTTGACTCAATGATTTATCATTATTTATAAACACAATAGGACACAATAAAAGAACAAGAAACTAGAGAAAATGATTATCTTATTTAGTGATATCACTCGATATGCACATAAGATCGTCGTTATTATTTAAAGACATGATCGACTGAGTGGATCACATGGACTCCATCTGAGTACATCACCTCCTCAACACAACTTCGAGTTCTGACATTTATTTCATTACGATTTCCAGGATCGATTGATCCTAAAACCAGGATTCAGAAAACCCTTCGATTATCACCAAACAAAATAATCATCTAGCGAACATAATTCTTCATAAGTTCATTTTTCCGATCGGCGAACTTTAATCAATTTTGAGAACTTTAAATGTTCCTCCTGATAATAATAATGTCAAGATTCCCCTTCCTCCTTTTCCATTAATCCAGTCAATTCTCTTATGAATCCATGTATTTGATTATATGTACATATGTGTGTATATATAAATGTGTTATAAATATTTAACTGTCGCCATGCACCGTGTTTGTCTTTAAGAGTCAATCTTCTTGTTGGTGTCTCAATTTAACGATCATTCGATCAGAAACAGAAAATTATAACAATTATTGTTGGTCGCTGTTGCTGAAATCCGAAGCACGATCATCTGTCCGCTGTTCGCCTTCCTTTTCCCCTCTCTGTTCATCTTCGTCTTTGGTCCGTCCGATTCGGTCCGTCTGATTTTCTGATCGATCCATCAAACGATCGATCGATCGATCGATCATTCATTCATCTAACAACACAACATGTTGTAGCTTTTACGAGGTCAAATTGTTTCTGTTGCTGTTGTTATTGTTGTTATTGTTATTGTTGTTGTTGTTGTAGTAACCGCGGAACAACTGCAACGACGTCTCTTTTTCTGTCGTTTGCGATGTTCTTTAATATTTTATTTCCGCACTCACGCGCTCTCTTTTTAATGGTTCCACTTTTTCGTATCCGTCGTTTATTTTTTGATCGCTGTCCGTGTCCTTGTTTTTCCTCAATATTATTTCGGATCATCGTTTTCTGATCATTTAGTTAAATTATAGGTTTACCGAAGAGTTAGCTATGTACGCGTATGTAGCCAATGATGAGCAGAGTGGACCACATTTTATGGTCAATTTTGCGCTGGAAAGTATAGCAAATTATGTTAAACGGTGGCACACACAGAAAACAGAAGAATACTCCTGCACCAGAGGCCGGTCCTGCGTCAGAAGAGGTGCTGATGTTGATGTTGTTAAAGATTGAGCATAATTTGGACAGCCGACGACAAGAACAGTTCTCTCCTGAACTCCTTAGAAGTGTAAAAAGAGTTGTGTAAAAAATGCATTAAGAATTATAATAATGATTCGATATCTTGAAATCGGAGGGACTCTGTTGTGGCGCTGCTAATGAGATCAGACCAATTAGCTAATTACTCTAGCTTCTTCGGTCTTCAAACAGATCGATGGACACTGTCCTCGCTCCGGGTCTTCCCCGGATATATACGGATATAAGAATATCCCACTCCGGAAGGATTCAAATATGCTCCATTGGAGGTCTATAGAACGTCTAGACTTTGTAGAGCGAGTGTTAAGAGTGTTGCATTTATATTTAGTTAATATATTTATAAATATAGATATTTAAAAATATTTACAAATATTTATTTTATTTAATATATGAGTACGTTTATTTATTTATTTTATTATATTTATTTGACTTATTTTTGCTGTGTTTTCTTTGCCAAACTCATTCGTTGTCCATGCATATTAAAAAGCGGAACAGATCTAAAAAATACTATAAAAGATCTGCTACAAAAAGACGAACTACAAGAAAACTACTACAAAAAGAATTGTTGTATAAAAATGAAAAGAATATTACACAAAAATTATTTATTAAAATAGCTGCTGGCAAAAGAATGAGTTGTGTGTATAAACAACAACAACATACTATAGTTAATACAAGAGAAGTTTTTCATATCAACCGCAGACGACGTACCATTTATTGTGGTCACTGTGTGGGTGTTCGTGTGTGTCTGTGTGTTGGTGTGTTGGTGTGGCTGTGTTTGTGATTGCATTTTGTGTTAACCGTTTGGTTGGCCCACAAACACTACTGTTTGCGGTGATGCCACCACAATTTCTCGTTTCGTTTTCGTCCTTTTTTCCTCCATGAGTGAATGTTTTTACATCACCAAAGCTTTGTTCGGCTTTAAAGTGGTTTAATTCATCACTCATCACTTGAAAATATTTTATGAACGAACATAAATTATTGTTGTTGTTGTTGTGGTTGTTGTGGTTGCAACAACATTACACACACACACACGCACACATGCTCTCACTCTGTCCACAAGAGCTGTGGTCAGCTTTTGCTAGTTTTTATTACCCACAAGCGACAAAAAGTTTAACGAACATCAACCGAGAGATGAAAAATGAACGAGGAGGGAAGGCGTGATGCCGGGTCGTTAGGAAGGGGTGGGGGAGGGGGAGTGAAGAAACCGCCAAAATAAAATACACTTCAAACCCTCGCCTTGGTTATATTTTGGTTTTCTCTCTTTTTATAGTTTTTGTTTGGTTGACGGAGGAGGGAGGGAGGTTTTTCCACTGGTATGAAATAAAATAAGTTTTATTTATGACTCGCATGGGGGGTCTACAAGCACACCCCCACCCCTCTTCAGCCCATTTTTAACACCAATATAGTCTTTCGGCCATCCAGCGAATTCAGCGAATTCCAACAACAATTTATCGCGTCAATAATAATGTTAAAAAAGTACAACAGAGAAACTTTGTCTAGTAAAATACGGAACAGTAAAAGTTTCCATTCCACTAACAATTGTATTGCTTAGGATATTTTTGCCTACTTTTTGTCAAAATTTAAGGGTTTAAATAATTGGGATTTTTTTTATTTTTTTTTTGTTTGGCATAAAAAAGCGCTCGCATTTTTTACGCAATCATTAACGATGTGTTTTCCTCTTGCAATTTAAAAGAAAAATTAATGCCAAACCACAAATCATATTAAAAACTTGTTATCGCTCTTGTATGCTGCTGTTGTCACTGTCAGTGGTGTTGTTGTCTTTATTGTTGTTGTTGTTGCTCTTATTATTATTATTATTGTTGTTTTATTTTTTCTGTTGTTGTTGTTGTTGTTGTTGTTGTCTTCTCATGCTGTGCATTTGCAGCTGTCAGTTGCAATTTGTGGCAACACTGCACTTTTGACAGTTCAAGTTATGCACGTTCTTAAAGTGGGCTAAAAAACAAAAAAGCGCCAACCTCGTGACAGGTTTTCGCAGTCTGATGCGCGTTTATCTGACAGATGAGATAATATTTTTATTTTTTTCATCATTTTTTACACTGTTTGTTTGTTGGTCGGTTTGTTCGAATAAAATACCGTGTCAAATTCGAATTCGAAGAAAAATTTAATCAAATACGTTAAAAAACAGTGTTGAAATCCCAACTGTGACCGAATTTCATTGAAATTTAGGAAAAGAAATCTTGATTTTTAATAAGAAAATTAGACAAGAAATTATGTAAATGCAAAAAACATTCTGAAATAAAAAAAAACCTTAAACTTTAAAAACCTTTACTTCGAATCGAATAAATCGTTTCCAAGGATTTTTAAGATTTTCAGGAAATCTTAACCACTTCAAGAGTTAAAAAGTCTTTGAAATTAGACGTGTTTTTTTTATATAACCACATAAAGTTTAGAAACTTAACAAGAGCTTTGATAAGCTACCTTTTGAATGAAGGGGAACAGAGAGAAAGAGAGGGAAAGAGAATGAGAGAGAGAGAGACTACTGAAAGGGAGAGATACTTAAGCAGAACGAAAATAAGATCAAATAAAGTCTCCGTTCCACAAAAAGGTCGATCATTAAAATTCAACGCTAGGACGACGCTGACGACGACGACGAACAAACTCATGACACAAAAGCCCAAAATTCGCTGGAAACTATTTTCGCCGGAGATGTCGAAACCTTTTGCATATGAAAAAATGTTTTAAGACTTATCGTCGTTGTTCTTCGTTTTGCACTTCCTTCTAAAGGCCACAAAAAAGTTCATAAATCAAAATTCATTGAGTAAAAAGTCAAAATTTCGAGATCATAAAAAATGAAACGAAACGAAAGGCGAAAAAAGAACCACCACTGAAAATGCTGAAAACCAGAACCGATAAAAAGAAAAGAAACAAAATAAATAAAATTTTTGATTTAAGCTTTTGCAGAAGTTGGTCTCGGATCGTTCTTTTGTTGGAATCTGGCGAGGCAATAAAATTTTGAAAAACAGCTACTCTTTGTTGATGATTTCTGTTTTTGTTTTTTGTTTTTTCTCTTCTTTTTCCGCAAGTGAAACAAAACCCAAGATGAGACGGTCCATTAAAAAGCTAAAACCTTCAGTTGGGTCTCTCTAGAGAAGAAGAAGAATAAACCACGAGATTCCACTCCCCCCACCCTCCCCCCACCCTCCCCCCCCCCCCTCCCACAAGAAGTCATGGTGAGATGGTGGTATGTTGTCAGCTCTGCGATGTGTCTACGTTGCCAGGGTTATGCAAAGAAGCACCGAAACCATGATCGCCCGACTTTCTGAGTGCATTTTACTCCTCTCTCTCCTCTCTCTCTATCTCTTGCCCTACCTTTCTGTGGTCTCTCTTTTGGTTTATGTTGTAGCATGAAGTTTTTATTTCGATCGATTTAAAGAACCGCGAACAATTATCGATCTTCCTACCGTACAAGCGGCAACAATAAAAACGATCGCAGCAACAGCAACCGCTCGTAAAATGTTTATAATCTCTAGCATGGGAATTGCTTGGCCGATGCGAACGAGCTGCAGTCGTCAGAAGTCAATCATCGTCTTTAACCTCATAAAGTCAGACAACATTTCAAGCTCATAAAATACAAGGAAGAGATCCGAAGATGTTCGTAGAAGGTGATCAGTGGACGATGGCGGGATAGAGGGGGGGTAGAAGGGGGTATATTTCTAGTTTGGGTGGCCTTTTAACTTGAGATTGACGCGAATATTTTGTAAACTGTCCCAGAAAAAGTAACAATGAAGAGATCGCGAATTGAAGCTCGAAGAACGCTTTCGAGGGACGAAGAGCGCTCTGTTCATGTCTCATCCTACTTATAAGATGGTTGTATATGCTCTATAGACCTACAGATCCCTTAAGTCATCTAAAAGTCCCGACAAATGCACTGAAAGCAAAGAAACCTTCCAAAGAAACGCTCTTAGAACCTCGCAGGGGCTTCCAGCAGCCGGTCTCCTTAAATCTGTGCAAGAAGAAGCATTCCCCAAGCCCACGACTACCGACCGTCTCTGGTATCTCTCAATGAAACCGTCATTTCACATGTTTTCCCTGAGAATAATTCACTAACTTTCTCTCTCGCTCTCTTCCAGGTTTGGTTCCAGAATAAGCGCTCCAAGGAGCGACGCATGAAGCAGATAACCAGCATGGGACGTCCGCCATTCTTTGGAGGGGCGCGCAAAATGCGTGGCTTTCCTATGAATCTCTCGCCCGGCGGCCTGGACGATGGACCACCCGGTTTCCCGTACTTCTCGGCGGATGGCAAATTCGAATTCGGCTACGGCGGCCCACCGTTCCACCCGCACGACGGACCCTTCTTCCCGGGTCATCCCATCGGACCGATGCCTTTCAATACTCCAGGTGAGATGGCCAGAAAATGGATCAATTTCAAAACGTAGATCTTTAGTTCATAGAAAACATAATAAAGAAGTGAAAAATAAGAGAAATAAATGCAAATATATACTAATATCTCTCTCTGTTTTTCCTTGGTGCTTCTCAGGCGGTCCCATGGATCATTCCGGCCCCATACCGATGGTCAATGAATTCGGTTTAACGCCCGAGTCGAATTTCCTGAGTCAAGCTGGCGGCCCGCCCATGAATATTCAATCGGCTGTTGGGCCGCCACCGCCGCCCGACCACTTGCTGGCGCAACAACAACAACAACACGCGCAACAGCAGGCGCAGCAACAACAACAGCTTCAACAAAATGGCCCGCGTTCCGCTTCCCCAGAATTCATGACATCCGCGAGTTTCTCCGAACCGCAAAACATGCAAAACGAGGGCCTCGTTTGGTAATACGCAAAACAATTGGCAAGCCGGCTGCTGCTGTTGAAGACGCTGGCCCAACAACAACAACAACAACAACAACATGAACATGAACAGCAACAACATGAACAACAACATCATGGATATCAACATCAGCAGTAAAAAGGCGTTGCCAGCTTTGAATTTACAGCATTCGTATGACTGAATCTGTGGAGCTGATTATTGATTTTCAACAGGAAGAAGAAGAAGAAGAGGAAGAAGGAAAAGAAGAAGAAGACGAAGAAGAAGAAGAGGAAAAAGAAGACGACGGAGAAGAAGAACTAGAAAAATAAAAAAGCGTTTCAAAATGGCTGCTTTTAAAAAAAAATTATTTTGATATTATTGCTGAAAAAAAATATATGTATAATGTAAATTTTTAAGTGAAAACAGAAGGAAAAAAATCATAAAAAAATTATTATGTATATACACGGTGGTTTTTCCCGCTTGATTTGGTCGCTATTTGAAGAAAAACGGTTCCGGTTAGCGAAAACTGTAAATTATAAAAAGAAGAACAAGAAGCAGCATAAGAAGAAGAAGAAAAACAAGAACCATTATTAGAACATATAGTATATGAAAATCAAAAATAAAAAAGGAATAAATTAATTATTTATTAAAATGCAATTTTAACAATTTATTTAAGCGTATTTCTTCCTAAGTAAATATTAGTTGGTTGTACATGTAAAAAGTATCTATTGTAGAGTAATAAATCAGTGTAAATTTTACAAGAGCAAAAGAAAAAATCAAGCATCGTATATTAACTAATTTTAGTGACGAACTAACATCGTAAGTTCGAAAATTTGTAAATTGTTTGTTGTTTCCGATCGAAAGGCGTCTTAAAAATTATTCTCCATGTTGTCAAACAACAACACCCTCATCCCCTCTTCCCCTCCCCGCCCCCCTCCATCCGTCCCACCCTCACCACTTATTTGTAAAATGTACATATAAAGCAACAAAAGAAATACTGTATTTAATATTAGCTTAAGTTACAACAACAAAAATTAACTACCGTACACATACACACACACACGTCGTGTATATAATGTGTATGTACATAGTATATGTGCTTTACGTATACACACACTCTTATGTATTTATGAGCACAACAACAAATGCAGCAAAAAACTTTTGAGATCATCAATATGAAAAATAAAATAAATTGTTAACTAAAAGAAACTCAGCTATAAACGCATTATTATTCTTCTTATTATTGTTAATTCCTAAACGCAAGGAGAACGAAGAACGCGAAGAATGAAAAACAGCAACAAAATCCACGAACACAAACAAAATACATATAATAAAAAAGCAGAAAGGAGCGTAAATAATTTAACATCACTCACACATCAAAAAACTGGTTGCTTTTTCTGTGCATTTCAATTCAAATAATTTTCAAATTTATTTTCAATTGTATTAATTTTTGTGTTCTTCTATAATTTAATTTTTTTTTAAATTTTTTAAAGGTTTTTGAAATACACACGAATTTAAACACAGTCGAACTCTGATTCTTCTAAACTCATTCATTTAATTGCTTGCGTCTTCAATGGCAACAACAACAAACATTCAATACACATACACATACACACACACACACACATTCTTCACACCGATGCGTTTGCGAATTGATGTATTATAAACCACAACAACATTCTGTCTATTTAAACAAACAAACAACAAGAAAACCCAAAAAATTTCCGCTAAAAAATTAAAACAAAAAATTCATAAGAAGAAAAAATTTAAATATTTAAGAAATAAACGAAAATATAAAATCTAATCGTACGCTTTTGGTTTTTATGTAGAATTATTAACCAAAACATGCGCTACTTCGATCGCTCAGTAAATCCGATTGAAGTGACCAAGCAGGAGGTTTCTATATCCACCGCACCTCCATCGTACACTTGATCTACCTTGTAACCACCTCCACCATCAGCCTCCACCATCCGCTCAATCTACTCATCAATCTGGAAAGCGACACAAAAACCGATCGATAAAGAATCAATTATTGATCACAAACCGTCGGCATCCGGGGTCCTTTTCTGGAAACACAACAACAACGGCAACAACAACGGCAACAACAACGATAACGGCATTAGTATCGATTGAACACATGTTTAAGTTTCCCCCACTTCGACATCCAACTGCATTTAATAGTTCCGTCGTCCTCGTTGTCCTTTCGTCCTTCGCCGCGTCAAATAATAATAATCATAACTTTTCGAAGACAACTCGATCCCTCCCCCGGCCCTTTCGCGATCAGGGAAGGGGACAAGGTTCATGTGATGATGGCAACACATGGTTTTTCACACCTTCGACTGGTGCTGCTCAACAAAAGAATGACGTGCCGAATGCTCATCCATCCATCCATTTATTCGTCCATCCTTTCATCCACGTTACCATCCATACTTCCTTTACAGTTGTGGACAATAGAAATCTAGTTTGCGTGCCTTCTGGTGAAAAAGGTGGCTCAGATGCTCCAAAATAACTGAAAACTACGACATCAACTGCGCTGTCAACGCGGCTGCCGCTGCAATATCCTTCGTTGATTATGAGAGCCAGTTGAGTATACTACGCAAGTTGGATGTGGTTTATAGCTTATCTAGTGGTACGCTTGAGGTACTCATCATTATAGTTCGTTCCATACAACGGCATCGATAAAACAATAACAACACCGTTAAAACTAAGAAGAACAAAGCAATAAGAAGAGCAACAACAAAAACAATGACGAGCACTGGAAGGAACATCTTCCTGTCTCTCATAAACGCACATTAAATATCAGTCGTTCCTCAATGCATGTCTGACGTTCATTGAATCATGCAATAATACATGCATGTGTGCGAAATGCATGCATGCGTCATGCAAGCGTGGTGCATGTAGTGAGCTTGTATGAAGCCAGTCCGTGTGTTTGCATTCGCAGGCGGATTTATGACGAGCCGCTGGATGGCGGGTTGGCCGACTGACTGACTGACTGACTGAGTGACTGATTGACTGCGCCTGCCTGATGCCCTTTTGATGACCATTCCTATTGATGAGCATGCATTCACACATCCTCCCTCATACTTTGCTTGCCTGTCGACAGCTCAGCGTTTGGCTAGACGTCTGTATTTGTTGTGTGACTCGCTGCCATTCGGTTTCGGCAACAATGGAGGAACAACAAAAGCAACAACAAGAACAGCACTTAAAATGAACATCACTGCACTATCGACATCGACATCAAGCGAACAACATCTGCGTTTCTCATAGTTTCGATAGTTTGGTGCTGATTGTTGTTGTTGTTGTTGTTGTTGTTATCATTGTAGTTGTTGCAGTTTCAGTTTCAGTCACGCCAAGAATAATGCTGCTGCTCATCCTGCTGCTGCTGTTGTTCTTGTTGCTGTTTTTGTTATCTGTTGCCACTCTTGCAACTACCACGTGGTTGTTATTGTAAATTTGATGGCTTCAACCCCCAACCGATGCAGTTATTTGTGGTTGTTGTTGCAGCAGAGAGTATTTGGAGTTGCTGTTTCCATAGCAGTCGCATTTGTTGGTGTATTATTCGTGCAGGCGCATCGTGGCCAGCCATCTCGCCCTCGCCCAGCTCGCTGCCCCTTCGCTCTGACTCGTAATCTATGCTGTCCTATCTGTCCATCCACCGCACTTGCGATTTGCGCACTCTTCCCGCAGCTCCGAGCTGTCCGAAGCATGAAGACTGATGATTATGATGATCCCATGTGTCCACATTTCTGATTGATAAATGGTGCGTTCCTCGCCTGCAACACTAGTAGTTGTCGGTCGGTTGCCTCCTTCTTCTTCTCCTGCTACCACCTTGCTTCGTGCAGTTCGTCCACCCGCTCTTCGGACGCCTCATTCCATTCCTTGTGCTCTCCTTTGCCCGCAAACTGCTGCCATTAAATTTAATGTTGTAGTCGTCGTTCGCTGAAATGTCGACCACAACGCAGTGCTTTCGTCCAACATGGATTCACGATGTTAGCACAACAACAGAGAAACACTACCATAACCATAACCACTGCAACAATTACGGCCATAAATAATTTACAAAATCCAGCTGTGTTTTGTCCAAGACGAATGGAAAAGGATTAGAAATAAAAACTACTCTGGCTGGTTGTCATCACGTAGTTTTTCAGGAGCGCTTAAGAGACCCCATCAAGCTGTAACGCAGCGATTCCTAAACTATGAATTTTGAGGAGTAATGTATCTGTATAAAGTCTTATTTCTGCATTACATATAATAATAAAATGCCTTTTCGAGTGTGTCAACTAATTTTCAGGTTTTACTTTTGCTTGCAATTAAAAATAAAATAATTATTAAGAGCCCCTTCCTACGTAATGGACCTAGTTAAAACTCACCTCTCCTTCCTTCACCCTGGCGGGATTCTTTCGTCATTCGAGTACACAGCAAGGAAACGCGTATCGAATTTCAGTCGTCGTCGTCGTCACCGTTGCTTTGGAAGCGCTGCATTCATCGAATGTCATCGATAAGTTGTACTGTCAGTAACTCAGGCTGAGGTGTCAAACTGACAAGCTTTAATGCCATTCGCTTCCGAGCTCAGCGAGACGCCAGCCCGTAGCATTGCATGGGTCACGCAATACCACGAGTTCCACAGCCATCGTCATCGCCGCCACCGCAGCCGCAGCTCGATTCGCTCGATTTGCCACATACTGAGGTGCTTATGAAATATTAAAGTATTCAAGCTTAACTGGAACGCAATACGTTGTCCACCGCGGCGACTCGTACACTTTCCGGCTTCCGTCGTTGGCATGCGTGACAATTCGAATCACTGAACGGACGGAGTCTCCACGAACTACACGCAATGCTTGCCCAAAGGTGAGTTCCTAATAATGACAGTTCCAGGCAAGTGTCAGTCGTCGTCGAATCCTTTCTGACAGCCCGAAATACCCGCAGTTTGCGTGCACTTGTGGCGAACATGTGAGTAACGCGTCGTATCGCTTATTTTGAAGCGGCTCCCTTTGACTTGCTTCGTCCCCCACCCCGAAAACCTTTCAGGAATCAATTTCTTTTCTATTTATCCATTTTTTCCGTAGCCTTCATTCAGTGGCTGACATTTTAGATGTTGTCTTTTTTTGTTCTTGTGGTTTTTGTAGTTGTTTAGCGTGACGGTAATCGTGCCACTCATTAAAACTTGTTTACTTCTCTGGAAACACTTAAATGCCATAATAAATAATTGAATAATAATTGTATAAATTGAGTCATTAAATAAATCGCAGTTGTAAAAAAGGCACGTACTAAAAATCTCGAAATGATTCAAGAAATCATCAATTCAATTACGTTGAGCAGACGTTGTGGTTGGGCAAGAAAATTATCGGGATATCAGGTGGGTTTTTTTTGTATTTTTCAGAAGTTTCAATTATAGCAATATACGATTTCGCACCTTATATTCAACTCGCTCCATCATCATAGTCCTCAATTTCATCATAGATCATAACTGGTCCTTGAAACCCGCAATTTTTCAATGACATAAAAAACTGTCCCTCAGACTGTTAATCGAACTCTTAATCGAACAACCGAGAGACTAAATGGACCACATTCCACATTGACTTGCAAAGATTGACCTGGCAACCACGCCCCTAGCAGTTACAAAAATTATTCAAACCGAAAATGTGTCCATGATGTGTTCGGACAGACGGACAGTTGAAATGTCTGTCTTCTGATTGCTCTTGCAGTGAACCGTCAATCTGATGTTTGATGGCGCCTCACCGCCACCACTCAATACAAGCACTTCTTTCATTCCGCCCTCACCCTCACCACCACCCCCACCCCTCCTCCCTGGCACTCGCACTCACACATACTCAAAAACGCAAGTGTTGACAGCCATTTCATCATCATCTTCAGAACCTCATCCTGATCGACATCATGAGGCCAGTAACTAAAACGATGGAACGAGCACGGCGACGTCGTCATCATCCTCATCACCAGCGACCTCGTCCGCATGGATGACGGATCATTTGCATTAAATAAGATGGAATGCAGCAGCGCATCGAATTTGAAATGAAGCGCAAATCGGGTGCTTGAATTTTCAAAAACCACTACAGACCACTACAGAGAGATGCAGAACCATGAGCTGAAAGAAGCGAAGACTATACAAGGTGGATGGATGTAGAAGGATAGAAGGATAGAGGGATAGATGGATAAATGGAGGGATGGATAGATGGATGGTTCGTTAGATAGATATGCATGTCGATATGAAGGAGCTCGAAGACCACAGTATCAACAGCAGAAAGCAAAAACCCAAAACGATGCAATTAAAATCTTGGCTTCCAGGGAAAATAACGAAATTAACGTGTAATTAAGCACGACGACAACAACAACAACAACAACAACAGCCCGATCAATATCACCACCACCGCCAGCGCCACTGACAACAACATTCCTCGCCAGCGATGCGAATGAATGACGAAGTTAATGTTGAGTAACGAAAAATAATTTGCTACACACTCTCGGGCACCAAGCGGACAGAATGCGGACAGAATGCGGATGAAGGCGGACCCAAAGCCCCGAATATGGACTGAAGAAGTGTACAGATCTATCTGTTAGAATCTGCTAGAATCTCTTAGAATCTGCTCGTGTCTAATGTAATAAATGTTGTGTCGTTGTGTCTATCGCGAATCATCTCATCTCTCCATGAGACGAAAGCCGTTCATCATCTCAATAAAAGTTATACGAGAAACTTATGAAAATCTACAAATATATTCATTCATTCCTCCCATTGTTTATATTGCGTTGAGTCACTTAGTCGGTAATCGTTGAAGGATATCAATAAATATACTCGTATATCCTTGAAATTGGATTTTTTTTTCATATGCATTGCAGAGATTTCAGGTTGTTGTTGGTTTTGTTTACCAAACAATTCATAAAGCAGATTATCTTTTGATCTGGTGGAAAAATTCTGCCAATTTTGCAACAAAAAAAAAAAACGAGATCCAAAACCAATCCAATGTTTATTTGAATTGTATAAGAAATTGATTGGGCGCCGGCGGGATAAATGTTCATAATTAACAACAGCCATAAATTCCAATATCTGTTATCGCAACAAAGTCACAAAATCTTTCATAGAAAAGATATTGTTTTAGAGAAAAGTTGGTTTTATATTCGTAAAGACTCTAAAGATACAGAATAACAGAAAATATTTCGATATATCGACAACTGAACCTTAAATTTGTATTAACTACACTGTATTTATTTCATTTTACCATACAGACCTCAAGAAAGGAATTTAAAGCACATTCTGATCACCTAAAAATCGGAAATCTCTGCAAGAGAAAGCATTCAACATTCATGTTCTGTTTACACTCTAAACACACAGAAATTTACACGGACGATAGTGTAAACGCACAACACAAATACAATACGAATAAACGCACTGTACAAATACTTCCATACATGATATGCGTACGTGATTGATACAGACACACATGATTCAATGCAAGTATGATTGTGAATATCTCTCAATGTAGCAAACATATATTTGGATATATGTATGTATGCAACGATTTATAGCAGTTAATCGAATAGAACAGTAGAAAATATAACAGAAAAATTGACTTAATTCAATAAAAAATGTCATATTGACTATTTTATTACTTTTCTTTTCATTTCCTTTGCATGCATTTCCTTCCCATCAACTTGCGAGTGTCTGTGTGTGTGTCTGTGTGTGTGTTTGTGTGTGTCTGTGTGTGTGCGTGCCTTCAATTGATCTCACATCGAATGCAACATACAACAAAACATACACATATACTTATATATGCAATGTAACTGAATTTCTTGATCAACCTGTCAGCTGGATGGCAAATTTTTTCAATTTGACAGCTGCAATGATTACAACTCCTTCGTCCGTTATTAAAATAAGTTTGCCACGCCCTCTCAGCTTCCGGTTTTATCCGAAGGCTGCAGCAACACAAATTTGACCCGTGCAAACAAACGTCCCAAAACAGTTCCGTTTATTTATTATCCTTTTCCTTTATTTATAACTTGGGTGTGTATGTAGTGGCAACATCGACATAACGGTAATCCTATTACCACGATTCGAAATGAATTCATAAATGAATTTTCAGTTTTTATCCTGTAGTGGGAAGTGACAAGTGACGATGATGATGACGATGATAATGATGGGTTGCGATGGGTATAGTGCGGGTGTTGTTGTTGTCACATCCCCATCGATGTCGCTGTCATCATCGTCGCACCCGACGTCATCATTATCAATATCTTCGCAGCAAGTTGACATCCCTTTTTTTGGCAAACTTCATCAACAAACAACCAAAAAAGTTAAAGAAAAAGTTGATTATTTGTTCATCCGGTTGTCGTCCGGACTCTTAAAGAAATGTTTTGAAATCAAGAATTGTTGATAGTTTAAGAAAATTCAAAATAAATACATTTTAAAAATAAGATATTTAAAGGAATCTATTCATGTAAATGCAAATGTATTCTATTAGTAATGTCGAAATAAAATTTTAAATTTTGAATCAATTCATTTATCAGTTTCGATTCTCGTATTAAAAGCACGATTTTTTTGGCTTGACTCTTTCGAAGAAAAGAAAAGAAAAAGCACAAAAGGGGAAAACAAACACAGAAAGACTACAGAAATCTAAATTAAAGGAAACAAACACTTCATAGCGAACGCTACGTGGAATCGTTCAGTTCTTTCATCTTAAATCATCTGATGAACAAACAGATAGTCGTAAATCATGATTTACAAAGAACACAGCAAGGAACGAAGCAAGAAAGTTGTGCAAACAGAAGGTGGTCCCTCACGCCCCGCTCGCCCACCTCCATACACCGTTGCAAGGCCTCCTCCACAATATTTTAACCCAACAGAAGGACTTACAAGGCATATTCGCACAACCCTGGCATCGCCGCCAACAACAACAACAACAGCAACCCTGACAAATGTTGCACATTTCCGACTCGTACAGAACTTGAATTACTTTTGCTTCTTCTTCTTCTTCTTCTATCTGCCAAGTTTTATCATTTTTCAGATTTTTCTTTAGCTGTTTCTTTCCTTTTGCTTTCGCCAGTTGCTGGCTTTTCCTTCAAACTTCACTCGGATGAGCTAAAAGACTGAGTGAACGAGATGAAGCTACCGAAATGAGACAGAATTATTACCTGTCGCTCTCGCTGAAAGATGGACCCAGCGTTGCAACAACAAGGAAAATACGGTAAAGAACATTGGGGGAAGAATATACGATATAATAAGAATTTTTGTTGAATTTACTTCTTGAGCGCTAAGTTGGTATTTTACACTTGTCATTAAACAAAATAAAGGACTGCATATAAATATAAATAATATAATTATGGTATATAGTGTTATATAGTGTTATATTATTATATAGTGTTATTATGGTATATACAGCTCTCTTTGAACTTAAGAAAAAATCTTAAAAACCGACTCATCCAAGGAGTGTATTATGATTACATAAACGAATGTACATATTCGCATATATGGTAAATATATTAATCTTTTTTCTGGATCGTAGTTCAAAATTCAACCCTGTGAACACCTCGCGGCAAGTTAACGTTGCTTGAAGTGTACTTAACCAGTATATAAGTCGTTAACATGATGTCTACGTAAATTTCGTCCTACAAAGAATACATTAAGAGATAACTACCACGCCCCCCCCCCTCTTTCGACACTTCAATTCCGTTACCGTTATGGGTGGTATACGTTTTAGAAACCGCCTGCGGAGGCGTTCAAACGAAAGGAAGATGAATTTTTTCCATGGTTTATTTCATTTCATAAACAAATAACGAGGGTTAAAAAAGGAAGAATTACTGCTCCAATTTAGAAACCTTCCTTCCCTTTATGTATTTCGTCGAGTCGAGGCAGTCAGTCAGCCATCATCCTCATAGTAGTTCTCTTCCGACGCCATTCATTTTGCTTTTGCGCGTATCTTCGCCTTCGATTCCATTTTTCCGTCTTCTTCTTCATCTTCGGGGTCTCTGCACATCCCAGTTTTGGTTCTTGTTTTACGTCATCTGCTCTTTGCGATCGCTTTACTTGGCAATGAAGTTTCAAGTGGATTTAAAGTGCTTGGCAAACATCGCTCGCTTTTCATCGGTAGAGAAAACGTCTTTTTGTCATCATTTTAAAGATTCCACCTCAACGAACATCAACAAAATAAAACGAACTTAGAACGGAGTAAAAATAATTTAACAAAGACCTTTATTTTAAAATAGAAATCCAAATCCCAATCGTTTTACAAGGTTTATTATATTTACAAAAGAAATTCTTAAAAAAGTCATCTACAATAAAAATGGAGAGCCATTGTATATTGTATATACGAGTATATACAATAATTGAACTTTATATAATAGAAATTTTTAATATATGTTTAGGTATTTAAAAAAAAAATTGTTATTAATTCATTATTTCACAACTGCTAATTTATATAAATTTATAGAATCTTTTATCATCTATATTCTAAATTTTAGGGAAGAATCACTATTCTTCCATTCAGGGGACGAATAACGGACCGATTGACGGGACGATTCACAGGACGATTGAAAGGTCGATTGAAGGGACGATTGACAGGACGATTGACGGACGGATTGAAGGGGCGATTGAAGGGACGATTGACGGGACGATTGACAAGACGATTCACGGGCGGATTAAAGGGACGATTAAAGGGACGATTGAAGGGACGAATCACAGGACGATTGACGGTACGATTGACGGGAGGATTGACAGGAACCGGTTGCTTCTTTTTGTATCTGAGGACGTAGTTGAATTTCAGATTTTTAACCGTAACCTTCTTTTTTTTTGGTCGTGGTGATGTAGGCGCTGGTGGATCTACAGGTTTATTGTCTGGTTTATCGGCTGGTTTATCTTCTGGTTTATTGTCTGGTTTATCGGCTGGTTTATCGGCTGGTTTATCTTCTGGTTTATCGGCTGGTTTATCTTCTGGTTTATCAGCTGGTTTATCTTCTGGTTTATCGGCTGGTTTATCTTCTGGTTTATCGGCTGGTTTATCGGCTGGTTTATCTTCTGGTTTATCTTCTGGTTTATCAGCTGGTTTATCTTCTGGTTTATCGGCTGGTTTATCTTCTGGTTTATTGTCTGGTTTATCGGCTGGTTTATCGGCTGGTTTATCTTCTGGTTTATCGGCTGGTTTATCTTCTGGTTTATCAGCTGGTTTATCTTCTGGTTTATCGGCTGGTTTATCTTCTGGCTTATCGGCTGGTTTATCAGCTGGTTTATCTTCTGGTTTATCGGCTGGTTTATCTTCTGGTTTATCGGCTGGTTTATCGGCTGGTTTATCGGCTGGTTTATCTTCTGGTTTATCGGCTGGCTTATCTGCTGGTGTATCTGCTTGTCCAACAGCAACACGTATCCTGGATGCGACAATTAATGACAGCCCCACAAATAAGAGACTCAATTTAAAGTTCATGTTGCCGAATAACTTCAGAATGTCAACGAAAACTAATGAAAGTGGTTTTTGGCTTAAACCTTTTATACCAGGCTTAGGCAAACACGTCTATGCCTAATTATGTACTTAGCTGTTCTAATGAATATTATAGGTAATTCAGATATTCATTAGAATTATGTTTTGAGGCACATGAGTATGTGATTATTTGTTTATTATTTTTTGGGTTGAACAAACGTAATTTGCAAAAACCAGAAAATGCGCAAATTAGTAAATAAATAAAAATACACTTTTAGTATTTACTCAATTGTTTAAACTATGAAACGGAGTAGATTTCGAAAAAATATTTCGAACTGTTCTTATATTATTATAATAGCACGTAATCAAACACGAGTATTCAATCAGGTCACCATAAAAAATTCGAAGACATCAAAACACGCACTTCATTTATATCCAAAAGTTTTTTCTCCAAACACAAAAATATGAATCAAGTTTTAAATTAAAACACTATACGATATTGAAAACTCATTAGTTTTGTTTTTCATAACATTTTGTTGTAGTTTCGCTATTAAAGTGTAAATATCGCATTTTTTAAATCGAAATTCCGTCGCCAGTCGTTCGTTCCTTCCTTCAACGCAACCCACGTCCGCGGTGCACATTTCATTTCCTTTTAATTCATCAGCAAATTGAGGCAAACTAACCGCATTGCGACCGCAATTCAAATATTTTCCGTTAAAACCCGCCCAACTAAGCCCATTTGGGCAAACACACAAACATATGAGAACGACCAACAACAATAACAACCTAATCTGAAATAAAATCAAATAGTTGTCAATGATATTGAAAACTGTTTATTGGACTCGAAATAAATACGAGTTGATGTCGAATTGAAATACTATAAATACCCCAACCATGGAAAAACATCACACTATCAACTCTTATACAGTGCCCAGTGACCAGGATCGAGCTGGCCTGTCACACTGACATCTCATCCGAGGTTCACATAATTAGATGATCCCAAAATCAGCCGCTAATTTTTCCGCAATTTGCTTTGTAATACAAGATAGTAAATAGCTGACTTCCTTCCTTTCCTATCTTATTCGGCCCACCCTAACTCGCGCCCTTGCCCCCTGCTGAGTTCATTACTGCCATTGCAAGGGCTGTGCGACCACTTTAATGTCTCTGTGTGTGTGTGCCAAGCTATCGCTCTCGCTCTCTGCCCTGGAGTGCCGCACATGTCTCAGATCAGACGAAACATAAACAACCCGGGGTCGACGAAGGTCTCGTTGGGGAGAGGGCTCGAAACAACCCGCGACAATAATATTCTGTTTTCCCAGCGGGGGTGTTCCTCAAATCAATGCAGCTGAGCACAGGAAACTCTCGAAAAACGACGACAACAACAAGAAAAAGCAGCACAGAGCACTACAGGAAGGAACTCCTCTTGAAGGCTGAAGGGTCTTGTCTTTAATTTCAGCTCACTTGGCTTTTATAACATGATTATCTGACGATTTGATTTGGCGCTAAATGCAATTCCAACTCGTGCTATCGGAAACGGAAACAGCCAGCAAACACACTGTTACAAATCGTTTATATTTGCGGCATTTGTGTGTGCGAATGGGTGTTTGTGTACTTTATTCCTCTACACACTCGTCGATATCTACGATGACGTTGTTGCAAATATGTTATATTTTTCACGATGTTGAGGCAGAAAATATGATTAACTCGTATTCCGTCGAGTGGCGCGGTGACACGAGTTGTTGAAGGAATGAGCAGCATTTTTTGACAGATGAAGATGAATTACAATATAAAAACCGCCATCACCATTTATTCATATACACAATATAGAGTTCACAAAAGTTATAGAACTCATTATTATCTTGGAACGTTTATCTATCAGTTGATCTAAGAATTTTCCAAGCTCTGAATGCGTACTAGATGGCAGATGAGTAGATGCCAGTAGATTTGGCAGTTCTTTCTAGAACTTTCTCCACCGTACTTGATGGTGATGTTCGGTGAGCAACAGCAACCCTTATTTCCAAATTATATAGAACGGCACACGAACACATTGTGTACAACGGTCCATGGATCAAGTGGTTTAGCCTCAGGCACTTGTTTGGACAGCTAGAATCATCATATGTTTGTTCAAAGGTTTTCCGTTCTGAAGAACATGTCTACATATCGGCAGACATGTTGGGCGATTTTGTACGGCGACAAGGGCGCTGAGATCGTAACAGAAACAAGTGCTGAAAACATACAAAACAACAACAGTAACAATTATAAATAAAACATTACCCAGGGACGGAATCGCTCACACACTCGGTCGCTCGTTGAAGCTTTGACTGAACGATGCGCGTCGCCTGATAGCTGAAGCTGCGATGACTGCCCACCAAACTGCTCACCAAACGAAACAACGCATGCTACGAAAAGGTTTCGCCGATGCGATGTTGCACTGCGGGATGAACCTGCATGAAGTTCGCTGTGCGCCGTAAAGGACGAAGTGAAAACGACGCCAGGATAAAACAGCGGGGAACTTTTGAAAATTATTTTTGAATGGGTTACAAACAGCGAACCAATTGGCAGTAAAATAAACGCGGTTGTCACGGGGAACCCGGAGACTGAAATGAAGGCAAAATAAATATACGCCACTACCAAAGTGAAGTAGGAGGAAAAGGTGAGAAAAAACAACCAACCAGGCTGACCAATAGGCTGATGAGGATTAGAAGGCCATGGAAATAAAAATAATAAAAAAAGTAAAGTGACCTCTTAAATAAAATCGCTTGAAAATGTCTATGAACGTGAACAAATAAGTTGCCATAATTTATGTAATTTCCAATGGTTCGGTACTCATAATTCACAATAGTTAGGTACTCATAATTCACAATAAGTCTCTCTTTCAGTATTTTTAAAAAAGTCTTTCGATACGAAAGAAAAAGCTATACAAAATATTATTCGATATTCTCCTTTAAGTGAGACGATCCTTTAATAAACTTGGCTTTATTATTGAAATTTCTCCAAAATTACTAAGAAATACGTACATATTAATATAGATTTAAAATGTTCCCTTTCATCGTGGAATCTACACAAGTCTATTATTACACGTTCACTTTTATTAATCAAATCAAAAATAACCCGTTTTTAATTGTGTTTTCCTCCGAAACACATTTTCATCATCTGATGTCAGAGATATTTTCCAACATCGTATTTAACTTTTTTGGGCAATGTTTTTCCAGCACATTACATGCTGTTAATATGCTGGTGACTGCTGCAGTAACCAAAAGACTTTCCATCAACAACTCCTCGTCTCCGGCGGGTACCAGCGGGTACCGGCGATGGTAACAGATGCGACCATACATTTGACATCATTCCTGAGGGAGTTTTCTATCGCAGCAGCGAATCGCAAATACTTGCCACATGCGATGAGTATTTGCCAGAAGACAACAAAGCCTCCCGGTGAGAGTTCATAGTTAACCTTCAACAAGCGCCGTACATCGTTCGTTCATGTACAAAGCTTCAAAAAGGACAAAAGACCAAGACACCTTCTGTCCTTCTGTCTGCTTGAGCATATGCGAATTTTGTGTCCGTGGCGGATGTTGGTACGGATTTAGTTTGTAAAGCGCAATAAATTTTGGTTTCAAAAGCCTCAAATGTGACACTCTTACTTACCTCAGTCGTTTTTTCTATCTATCCTTTTTTAAAATACACTAACACACAATATATTGAGGTTGTAGCACATGAGGCACATACATCATATCCTTAATGTAGTAATAATACGAATACAATGACTAATAATGAGTGAATCTTCATCTTCATGTTACACATGGGAGTTTTTCCTTTTAACAAATTTACTCAAGAACTTGAATCATTATTTTATTAACTGCGGTTTAAAATTCGACATTTAATTAAGACTTCAACATTTCTAAAGGATGGATTTAAAAAGATTATAGTGCCCAGGTGAATATACATAAATCCCTCAATATAATTTTCAAGTAATGCAAATATGAAATAAACTTCGAAGTCCCAATTTTCGAAGGAAGCGTGTCCAAAATTTAATTTCAAAAAAATGTTGGTTAATTGGTCTTTTTATTTACAGCGCGAATTCCATTTGTTTTTCTAAATTCTTTTTGAAAATTAAACAAATATGACTTCGCTTCGATTAATTGCTGAGAAAGGAATTCAGTAGATTGATTATAGCAACTATTCTCTCCCTCCCTCTTTCTCCTGGCTAATCACTACCATTTTTAAAGCACTGACATTTCAGCTTTAATCCGTAAAAAAGCTCTGTAGAAATTTTCAAAGTAACTAAATTAAATTTGGACATTTTTCAACAACATATTTTACTTAAATCAACAGAAATATTCACGTCGCTCGAGTGTGCACTATTTATATCTATCGTATAGCTTCGTATAGCTATCTATCGTATCGCTCGTATTTCGTTTAAGTTGACCCCAACGCTGACAGTACCCAATGTAATGAGATGAGGAAGGGGAGGAAGGACAGGGGGGGGCGTAGGGTCCTCATTGATGGATTGAAGTGATGAGATCTGATACTGTTTTGTTGCCGCCGCTGCTGCTTCCGCTCAATGATGCTATTTTTCGCAAACTTTGACGATGGCGATGCTGATGTGAATGTGTATGATGTTCATGGTGATGATTACGATGAGGAGGATATTCATGGAAATGAAAATGACAGCCTGGAGACACATTCACCCAAAAAAAAAAAATAATACGAGGATATTACGAAAGATAAGAACAACGAATAACATATTTGCAGTAACAGTAGTAGCAGCAACAGCCAGTAAATACGTGAAACCAAAATATACAGCATCGACACCAAACAACAACAACACCCAACAACAGCAACACTAACTAACAACAATAAACCTCACCAGGACATAAACATGAAGGAGGCTCAGGACTCTTAACGGTAAACCTGTGCAAAAATAAAAGCGCATGTCACTCTTTTATACACTTGACGGTTTATAACAAGGAAGAACAGTTTGTAACTCCCCTGCTCCACCTACTCCCCCTTTAATCGTTCTCCCCTTTCGTTTCATCCCCAAAGAGACCGAGCATCATCATCCTTGCTGAATACATGCGGGCAACCGGCTGGTTTACGGCCGATGATGATGACGATGACGATGACGATGATGGCGGAAAGCGATGCTGTTATTCGGAGGTTGCTTTTCCATGGTAACCAGCAACAGAGTATCAACAAAACGCCACACAAACAAGAACGACAACAACAACGGCAAAAGTAGTAGCAGCAAAAACTTAAACAACAACAACAATATTTAAGCCGTTTCGCAATGGCTGCTGCGGCAACTATTCGCTTTAAAGCCCTCCTGTGAGCAGTGAGCCAAAGCTTTCCCAATGAGGATTTCCCTCTTAATGTTGAATGTATTTGTGTACGTATGTGCCTATGTGTGTGTGTGTGTGTGTGTCTATGTGTGTGTTTGTGTTAGTGTAGGTGTATATCTACGACTGTGTTTGTTTGTATTCGCGCCTGTGTGAGTGTGCTTTGTACACATCAAGCGAAAATTCTTATTTTCTGCAACAATGAACGGCACCCTCCTGGATGTCAGCCGGTCGGTTCATCCCGGTGACGGTACAAAAGGTTGTTTGGTTGGCTCCTCAACAATATACAATATTTATACTGCTTGTATGTGTCTGTGGATGTATTTGCAAATGCTTGTATTAGACTGCTGAAGAGAGAAAGAGATAAATGGGGTGTGAGTGGAAGGGAACGAGGGCGAACGACAGTAGCTTTATACAACTTATTTATGCACAGTGACGGTGCACACGAAATTCTTGATAATATCTGCGTCGAAAAATCCAATATTTGATAGAATCCGTAAATATTTTGGGAGACTTCCAAGAGGACAAAAAAATATATTCGTATTTTTGGCTATTCTTCGTAAATTGAACCGAGAAAAGAGAGACACCTATAAACAGTCCTTTATAGGAGTAGATTCTCCGGACCTTTCTAAATTATTTTGGCCCAAAGGTCCAATTCTCTTGGCTTTTGTCCCTAATCACTCCAGTAACTGAACTAGAAGCTTATAGATTATAGACCTGTAGAACCTCAAATGTATACCTTGTATAGGAACCTCTTATAGGATCTTATACATTACAATCACATATAAAGTGACAGAAAACTATCTAAAAGAAGGGAAAAATTATATTTTATCAATCTTATCACTTCGAAAGCATTTAATTTTATAAATTTTAAAGCTTTATGATTGAACTTAACGAATTTAATTAGCGAATCCTTTATCAGAAAGATTATTTCCTTTCATCTCATTGAATACCATTCGACCTTTGATACTAATAATAAAATAGTTTAAAAAAACCCGCCTCTGTAGAAAATGGGGCGAATGTTGACTCAAAAGTTCGTGCTACAACAAAAGTAACTATCACCAAGGCAGTAGATATTAAAGACACATAAAACAACTGCAACAACAACAACGGTAAAAACAGCAAAGACCATTTTTATCTGCCTATCATGGTAAACTGAGCCAATGTCAGCTTTGCTCGTCTCTATCACTCGGTGTCTGTGACGATGATGACAGGAGCGAGCACCCTGGATGCTTGGATGGTTGGTTATCGCAGTTGGTTGGTTTGTAGACTAAAAATGACTACAGAAATAAAACAACATCGACGTCGACATCAGTGCCGAAGCGCTTCGGGATCCTGCTGAGGAGCAGGGGGCGAGCAGGGGTGATGCATAAAGCAAATACAAGAAAGAACGGTTCAGGCACGTAGCAGAATTCAAACAACGATATCTGAAACACAGCGCTTGGAATAGAGTTTATTTAAGTTTGTAAACGCTTTGGGGCACTAAGCAAGAAAGAAAGAACGAGAAGGGTGCCTCTGACGATGGTAACGGTGACTCGTTGATGCTGAAGCTGATACTGCTGGCACCCCCTCTCTTTCGCTCTTCATTCCCGCAGCAAAATATACATCGGATACTTCTAGACCATTCTAAATCCTCACTCCAACAGCTCATTTCATGAGGCTTATCTACCTTCTGATGTTACTCGTATAAAAAGTAACGAAGCATGGAGGAGTTTATGTGGGGGTGCTGTTTCCTCCCAATAGAGTTTGTGTATTCTGATGACGGGATCGAAAAATTGTTTCTTGACAGACTGTCAGACCGACCAACCGACTAACTGAACAACCAACCGCCAAACTGAACAACCAACTAATCGCCCGACCACCGACCCTTCTCTCCGCAGAGCTGACGTTGAACGACGACCCATGTGGAATCGTAATCCCGCATTAGATTACTGATCCATGTCAAATCTGCGGCTCGAGTTTACGTTTCGTTCGCCGCATTTTGGCTGCTCGTCTGTTTTGATTGATGCTGCACATCCAGCGTCGAAGTCGTCATCGAACTCGAAATCGGTGTCGAAGTCGCAGTCGGAGTCGATTTGATGTACCTCAAGATGAATAGATTGCAATGGAATCGTTTTCGCATCACAACACACGAGACGGGGGAAGAGGGCGGGGAGAGAAGAAAACCATGGAAGGGGATGAGCATTTATGCTCGTCACAGTTGGTTTAGTTTGCAAGCGAGATAAATAAATGTTTGTTTTGAGTCGTGGAGGGAATATAAGACGTTCACAGGGTAAAAATGAAAATGAAATTCGCGAAATATTTTATAACATGCTGATGTTGAACTCACGAACTCTTGTTGATACACAGCGAACTGTCAGAACTGACAGATGTGGGGTGAGAAGGCGTGGGAGTGGCTGGGCAGTGGTGGGATGAGGTTCATCGAATGATTGCCCTCTGCTCAAACTTTAATCAAGTCATTGCAGTAATTTTTCATCACGTTTCTATTAAAACTGTCTCGTCCCTTCTCTCTCCCCCCCTCTCTCTCTATCTCTCTCTTTCTTGATCCTTGCTCATTATAGACGCCCGCTGAAAATGGCGTCTGCATACCTGATTTCATCAAAACACCCCATAACGGGCTCCTGTTGGTCTTCGTCATGATATACGAGATGTTCACTATTCAATGTTCATCGTGAGATTAAATCTCCCCATCATCATCTTATCTCGTATCGTGTGACGTTATTAACGTGGACCAACGTGACTCCTGAAATCATGGTGACAATAATGTTCATTAACGGTCGGATGCACAAATTGGAAAATGCAATTTTTACTCCAAAATAGGAGGGAGAATTTAACATTAATTTGATTTGATTTGATTTGATTTGATTTGATTTGATTTGATTTGCTTTGATTGCCTGATGACTGGACTAAAATTTGACTGCGGCGAGAGACTTTTTCCCCACGAAGTTAACAACTATTTCCGCATTAATTCTAAAATCATTGAGTTTGAAAGGAAAGATGCTATATTTATTGGTTTTGTACCTCTCCATGGTCTAAAATTTCAACCTATAAGCTGCTTTAAAGCAAGAAACCTTAGCTGAACTATCATTCATATAAAAACGTGAGGATAAGCATAAAAAAGTCTTGTAACTAGAGAGTAAACAAAATTTTCTAAATTCGGTTCTTATAGATACACAATAGTTAAAGTTCAAGTTTAAAAGCAACAGCAACCAATAACATCCACCACATCTGAACAACTTTGAACCTCTGCTAATTTGAACACGTAAATAAAGGATACTTTTACTACATCAACGCCTCCCAACAATTTCGAAAGTGTTATTCAGCCAGCGAACCAGCTCCTGCCCAACAACAACAATACTCGTAACAAGTGGCGCAGAATTCGTGCACCTTATTAGGCAACTCAGAGGCAGCAACTCTCATAAATAATGCATGGGTGTATATACCCTAAGAGGATTTTCGACGCCCCTCTTTCAATGTGGGAACCCCTTGAGGTGTACGGATGTGTGCTGCAAACGGAGCAACAGCAAAAATCAGCTCGTAACGTAAAACGTAATCAACGCCCTAAATATTTTACTTTATTAACCGTCTTGATGAACGAACGCTGCTTTGTCAACGGAACATCTGTGAGTTGAAGCCAATTTGATAGTAACGGAGAGAATATAACCATGAAGCAGCAGAAACAACAACAACAACAACAACAGCACCACTTCTAATAGTAATTATAATAATTATTTCATAATCATATTTGGATTCGCTTTCGCTTTGAAGCCACGTTAACACACCCCCTTCTGAGTCTCTCTCACTCACTCGCACTCTCACCCTTAAGATTTCGTTGAGTAAACACACATCACGGAAACTTCTTGGGATCAGCGATGAGAAAACAAGCGAGCGACACCCATTCCATCATCATTCCAACCTATTCAACGATCCTTTCATTCAGTTATTCATTCACTATATTCACCATTTTTAGCACCACATGCATTTTTTTTTTGATAATAATTCTAAGAGTTTGTGTATTTCTTTACACTTTTTTTTGCTGCTGTCCTGTGTTCTTTCGAAACAGTTGCGAATACTTTTCGGAATTCAAAGGAATCCCGCGACAGATGTGCGTCCCATTCGATTTTTAATATGCGGCCAATATATTTATAATTGGTTCGTTATTGAGTTTGGGTTTTGTGTCTGAGGCCAAACTTCAAGCGGCCTGCTGTTCATTGTTGTTGTTGTTTCTGTTGCTGTAGCGGGCCAGCCAGCCAGCCAGCTTCCTCAGGTTCAGCTTGTACCCCTGCAGACACAAGCCTCGGGAGATATTTGTTTTCCCCTTTTATTTTTCAGTACCCCAGTTAGCTTAAAAATCGACCAGCCTACCTTTTGTGTTGGCTTCGTTCTATTTTAATAGTTGTTGTTGATGCAATAGTCGTCTTTCGTTGGTGAGGATGATGAGGGACATTTTGCAAGGGTTTGTGGCCGTTTTGCAGCGTTGTGGTTGTTGTGTTGTTTTTTTATTAGTGGTCTTTGGACTGTCCTAGTGTTGTTAAGCTTGTGCAAAATGCTGTTCACACTTCTTAGAAATTAGAATTTGTACTCTCTGCGGGAGAAAACTGTTCATAGCGGTTGATTTCAGTGGCAGTTCACATTTGACACAGATCTAAACGGGGATATTGATGCTAACCTTAGCTTAACTTTTTACAAAACTATGATGAATGACTCAAATATCGATTAAAGTAATAAAATTTGCATTTAAAATTATAGTAAAAGACGCCGGTGTGTAAATGCAATACATAATTGTGTTAATTCAAAGAAGTAATTCAGACTCACATATTTCGCATATTTGACATCATTTTCTCACAATCATGCGTTGTGTGATCGCAATAAATATTTAATGGAGAACAATTTATTTATGCCTTTAATTGCCCTATTTTAAGTAACGTAACAATTAAGTTCTAATAGTTTAGAGTAATTTATTTGAAATCCGGACACCGTTTTGTCTCATCACGTCTGGTTGTCGAACATATTTTTACAGTTGTATTGTAGTTTGAGTTTCTTTATGTATCGACACTAGTTATTTTATGTATGGAGACTGTAAAGTCATTAAATATTTGAGTATGAGAAAAATTAAAGTATTTCTATATGTATGGTTCTACAATATAAGGATCTCTTTTAGATATATGTATACCTTGAAAATAAAATATAGCAAATAAAATATAGTATAGTTACAGTAAGCGGTTGTAATTATTAATCTTAATAAATAAATAAAATAAAATAAAACAAAAACGCCCTATACATGTGTCCACGCAGCAGCATCTGAAAAAATAGAGCAACTAAGAATAATGGGCCCACAAAATGAAACAACAACCTGTTTCATTTCAAATTATATTCTGGGCATTTCAGATAGCGAAACGCCGTACGTAAAACATAAACGTAAAACTTAAATGTGAAGCTATGAAATGTGACGCCGTTGGATACAAAAAAACAACAAACACCGAAAATTCAGCACCAGTTAAGAAGCAGTGCAGCGAATTGCGAGAAATAAAACATAAAAAAGAGATTCGTTTTTGTGACCGCGCCGGGACGCATTTGATACAGATTTCTTGGCACTCCAGCAGCACGTTTGCTTAGAAATGTGGTTCGGTAGGTCGTAGCAAGTAATTTTTTTTAACTTCCAGGCAATCATTCTTTATAGTGAAGAAATGATAAATTGTGCATTTGGGAGTTTTAAGGTCAATTTAAGGGTTGTGCAATGAAGTGGAACCCTGACTCGTAAAAAGGGGGTGACTAACTGGATGACTGCCTGGCTGCTTGTCTGCCTGGCTGAATGACTCGTACCCTTCACTGGCTTTGGGTGGTTTTTTTTTTGTGGGTTGACCCCTTTTTTGTTTTACTTCTTTTTTAGCACTTTTGATAAGGACCCGATCCGAACTCGTATGACATTTAAATCGTCAACATTTATAATTGTGTTTAGTTCACGGTGTCAACATTATTGTAACAACAATTGCCGGTTACGTACCAGAGCGCTACGGGTAGGTACAAACATAAGTACTTCGCTAGGTAGCTACACGCAGCTTCGGAGGAGCGAATGACGGCATTCAAAACTCGAATTTAAATTTTAAACAGTTGCCGGAGTCGAGTTCGCAGCGCAGAATATCAAGAGCACTTTTCATAATTCGCTGCCCCTTGCGGTGCCGGCACGAGCAACACGTCGCGCCACGACTTTAGGGTTGCTTCGGTGGATTTTGATGGGTTTGGCGGAAATGTCAACACAGCAATCTATTTTATGCACACTCGTCGTCGTATTTGTTGTGTGGAAAAATGGTGTCATATGCTTTTATCGCTTCTGTGGATTCGCGTCGACGGCTGAATCTCCTGTCATCTCTCGGCGGTATATCATGTTGCTTATAGATATGCGAATCGCTGCTGCTGCAGCTACAGATGCGTGAGTGTGTGGGTAATCTCTCCGTTTTTGTTGTTTTTGTCATTACATTTTGATGTCCAACTGATGCACATCACTATCGCCGCTTCCTATCGTATGAAATTCGAGTGCGCACAGATAGCAAACAAGCGAGCACTGCGTCGAATGACACAATGATAATTTTGAGCTTGTTACCCGTTGATCCTTGATTAAGAATGCAGCACACCGTAACGAGATTTCGGTTTCATGCAATTAATGCGAACAGATTGCACAACATTAAATGGTCTAGCTATGCAATGATCTATGGTTCGTAGGGTTCAATGTAGGTGTCAAATGTCCTTGCGTAACTCGTAATCCTGCTAAGATTCAAGTAATCTAATTCCACAATTATATAAACTACATTGCTCGGATACTTAGTCAAAGTGGACAGAAGGAAGAGGCGCCAAAGTAAACCACTTTCTGAGACTTGACCAGGCGTACATCCAACTCCTCGTTAGATCTCACCGAGAAAAACTCAAGAATGTTCACAAATTTGGAAGGCTTTTCATTGAACAAAACAAAAGTTAAAAACAGTTTATACGTTTTTATTTCACTTCTTTTTGTTCCTGGAAAAACGACGTTTTGGTTTCTTTCGTATTGATAGCCGTATTATTATCTTTTATTTCAAAATAATGGAACAGCTTTGTGTATCTGCATAAACTGTGTATTGTATAAAAAAACTATCAAGTCTGTTCACATCCCAGCATAGTTGCCTTGATTCCCACAAGGTTTAGACTGGTTTTGGAACATAATGTGACACTAATCCTGAAATTGCTGATATTCGACATCGCGACCAGCGAAATAATCAAGGAAAATAAAAAGTAAATATGTATGTAATCAAAATAAAAGACTACTCACGTCGGTTATTCACACCCTCAACCCAGTGTAGGCGTGTGACCTGATGAAGCAGTGAATTAAGACGTCGTCATAGATGTCGCACTACTCCTGCGAGGCCAGCCAATTGAGAATTCAAATCTGTGCAATCTTGCCAGGACCCTTTTTCCAGTGGCAGCCGCCAGAGCTGCGCTTGTTGCCACATCTAGATAACAAGTGAGTGAGTGAGCATCCGCCCATTCATGTCGTCGAAAGTGATGCATATGACATTTCTAATCTTCCACCTTCCACCGCGCGGGACGGACGACAGAGCGAGCACAACAAAACCTTATCGCCACGCACGAGTCGGCACGTGACTGTTGCACGTGCAGCTCACGTCTGTGCGAATGATAAGCCAGAACTTTAAAAGCGCCCCAAACGGATGGGAACAGTTTCTGACATACGAGCCCTAGAACTGAAATTCCATCGAAAGTGGGCGGACACATCCGCCGCCCAATCCTATTGTTGTAACATTTATTTTGGTTGTTGTCTGTAATCATATTATTTGCACTTTAGAAGAATTCACCGACAACGTTAGGGCGTCGATGCGTGGTGCTTGACATCTCCTTACTTACTATATAATTAAGTGATGATTAATAAACATTGGGGGATTAGCAATTTTCACAGGTTATGAAATACTACAGCTTTTCATTGAAAACCACAAAGATTTTGCCATTAGCATCACCGAATCATGCATGTTCACTGTATCATATCATTTCCAATTTCAAACCCATTTAATTCAATTTGCAAATATTTGAATAAGTTCGAACAGCTGTTTGTAATAAAAATAAATGTAATAGAATAAATATCAAATCTCTTACAATTTCTTAATTGTGAAATTATATGCTTTAACTTTACCGTTGCGGAATCACTCCAATTTTCTTCTTGTTCTTGTTTTATTTTTTTATGCTCATTACAACACCAACAACAGATTTTTCGCTCTCGTATAGCTATCGAGTTATAGCTCGTCGAAATTCTAAATTGTCACCACTATGCCTCCTACACTATTAAAGTGATCCAAATAAAGGAATTTGAAATACCTTGTTACATAAATAAAAGGTATTTTAATATACTTTATAACGGTATCCACTTTGAATTCCTTTATAACGGTACTCATCTTATCCGGATATCTTTAATAGTTTAGGAGATATGGTAATAAGACTTACTTCTTCGACGTGCTATAACTCGATAACTATACGAGAGCAAAAAAGGTGTTGTTGTTGGAGTGATTGTAAGTTGGAATTGGAGTATAAAGTTGTTAAATTATTTAATCCAACATTGCAATTCGGTACAATATCTACATATTACCTATTGGAAGTATGTACATTACAGAAAACGTTCCTATAATAGCGGCCTTGTAAATCTATTACAATTATGAACATAGTACAAAAGGAGAATGCAAAATATGGCTGACAGTTAAGAAATAAAGGAGAGAAAAGTAGAAGCACGCGTAAATTGTGTATTCAATAATACTTTTTATAAGTTTTGTAATTCGAATTACAAATTACAAACCTTTGAATTAACTCAACCAACATGTCTTCGTTTAAGAATGCTTCTAAAAGTCATCAGAAAGTTCATCGTGAACGTCATCAGCCCGAGGAGCGCAAACATCTCGGACTGCTTGAGAAGAAGAAGGATTACAAAAGACGCGCCAACCATGCACACGAAAAGGAAAAAACTTTGAAATTGCTACATAGGCGCGCTTTAAACAAAAATCCTGATGAATTCTATCATCATATGATCAACTCCAAACTGCGTGATGATGAACATCATGAAAACGAAATGAAAGATGAACATAGCAAGGAGCAGCTTGCACTGATGGAGACACAAGATCTGAAATACATCAGTATGAAGCGGACCATAGAGACTAAAAAGATAGAGCGTCTTCGATCGCAACTGCATATGATTGACCACGCAAACAAAGTACGGAATAAACACACATTTTTCATAGACGAGGAAGAGACTGATCTAAAAGAATTTGACTTGGCCAAACATCTTGAAATCCATCCTCGTCTGCTAAATAGAAAAACAAACCGTCCACGTATAGAGGACATGAAAAAATTCGAAAAATCCAAATTAAGTAAAGAGGTGGGCTATTGTATTGCATAAAACGATCTAAAAATTTTGGATTTATAATGATTACAATATTTAACGATTTAGGAGTTAAAGGCAGCCAAGAATTTGAAGAAACAATCCTATCAGGAGCTCAAAAGACGCATTGAACGTCAAAAAGAGTTAAGCATCATTCAACAGAAGATGGAACTAAACCGAGCACTAAAGCAACCCCGCTTGCTGAAGCCGAAGAAAATTCGAAAGGCCACCAAATCCAGGCCCGCAGTCTACGCTTTTAAATACGAACGCAAAAAATAGAATTCGTAAAAGTAATTTTTACAAGCCTTTTTTTATATTTTGTAAACTCTGAATTAATAAAGGAGTGAATAAAATAGAAATTTTATTGGATTTAAAAATATTAATTGAGTTCATTAAAAATTACAAAAAAAGATAGTTTAAGATAAGAAAGATATCAGTTTAACCCCACATAGACACCGATTTAAACACCACAAATGTTTGGGTAGGCAAGTAAAAATGAAATCAAAACAAAAACCGATGACAACTACACGTGTTTTTCGACGAGGTGCCAACGTCCCACATTAAGCAAATTTCAGCTTAAAAAATTGCAATATTAAATTATACTTACTTTTATTAAGCAAAAGATTACTTAATTAATCAATATTAGTGGAGTATTAGTATTAGTTCTTCATACTGAATGATTCTTTTGCCTCACATAATGTAAATTAGTTCTTATAAAAGCTTTAAAATGTCTGTTACCTTAGTTTAAAGATTTTCCCATTATATATGCTTGGCCACTCGTGTTTTTGAGGCCTTTTATTTTGTTGCGGAAGGCAACACGACGAGTATAGGATTTCAAATAAGTTTAAAGTTCTTAATAATAATCATTAAATACAATATAAGACTTAAAAATGGTTAAGAAGAAGATTGACAACCGCATTCGAGTCATGATTGAGAATGGAGTCAAATTGGGGCACCGCACAATGTTCATAATTATTGGAGACAAAGCCAGGGATCAGGTGGGCCGAAAGCAGCTCAAAAATTTACACATTTAATAACATTCATTTACGGATTCTTTAGGTACCCATACTTTACGACATAATGACTAAGTCTACAGTCAAGGCGAGACCTACTGTTCTATGGTGTTACAAGAACAAGGACGAAGCTATATCCAAGTGAGTAATTACCTATGAGGATGAAATCAATCATCGTCATTAATCCTCTTTCAGTCATGGTAAAAAACGTATTAAGAAGATCGTTGCTGGCAAAATAGATATCAATGATGCCGATATGTTTGATACCTTTCGGATTGCTACAACTATACACGGTCGCTACTATTCTGAGACACATGCCATACTTGGACGGACTTACGGAGTCTGTGTGTTGCAAGTGAGCTACTTTCCAAAACCCAAGCGTCTTGTTAATAAGATTGCTAATTTTAACCTTCTAAAAGGATTTTGAAGCTCTGACACCCAACCTACTCGCTCGTACTGTGGAAACTGTTGAGGGTGGAGGCATGATTATTTTGCTTTTGAAGACACTACAATCTTTAAAGCAACTTTATACGATGAGCATGGATGTGCACAAACGTTATCGCACAGAAGCACATCAAACGGTCACCTGTCGCTTTAATGAGCGATTGATACTGTCTTTGGCCGATTGCCGACGGTGTTTGGTGGTTAATGATGACCTCACTGTTCTGCCGCTTAGTTCCAAAACTATTAATGTAGATCCCGTTAATGTAAGTTGTGGCTGATCATCTATTATAACTCAAAAAGTGAATTGATCATACCGAATTCCTTTAATTGTAGCCAACTAACGTAGCTAAATCAGAAAATGATGAAATGCTGCAAGACCTCAAGGAAAGCCTACGTGACACACCGCCCGCTGGACCTTTAGTCAACCTGTGTAAGACTTACGATCAAGCCAAAGCGGTAGCTCAGTTTATTGAAGCCCTCGCAGAGAAACAATTAAAGTAGAAAATTTTAAGTATTTCTTTTCTCTCAAATTTTCATTATTGTTTATTTTTCTAGACCGCCAACATCTTTAACAGCGGCACGTGGTCGTGGTAAATCAGCGGCTATGGGTCTTTCTATAGCTGCTGCTGTGGCTTTTGGTTACGTGAATATTTATGTAACATCACCACATCCAGAAAATTTGATTACCCTCTTTGAATTTGTTTTGAAGGGTTTCGATGAGTTAGAGTATCAAGAACACTCGGATTATACAATTATACGTTCAACTAATCCAGAATTTAAAAAGGCAATCATACGCATCAATATTACACGATCCAATCGTCAAACCATCCAATACATTTCGCCCAACGACACCCATATGCTGAATGCTGCTGATCTTCTATTAATCGATGAAGCCGCTGCTATACCTTTACCTTTGGTGAAGAAAATGATTGGTCCCTACCTGATATTCATGGCCTCCACCATCAATGGTTACGAAGGTACCGGTCGGTCATTAAGCTTAAAACTAATTGCACAACTACAAAAAGAAAACAAGGCACCGCCACCAGTAGGAAAACACCAGCACTTAATTTATTATCTAATTAAATTCCATATACTTGTAGATTAAACTTGACGAGCCCATCCGTTATCGTGAAGGCGACGATATTGAGAAGTGGTTAATTAATCTACTTTGCTTGGATGCTACAACAGTGCCATTGATTTGCTCCGGCTGCCCCACCCCAGATGTTTGCGAGCTCTACTACATCGATCGTGATGCATTGTTCTCGTATCACAAGGCTGCCGAGTCCTTTTTACACCGTCTTGTTTCCATTTATGTAGCTTCACACTACAAAAATAGTCCCAACGATTTGCAAATGATGAGTGATGCACCAGCGCATCATTTATTCTGTCTACTTGGTCCAATACAGAGAAAAGATCACCTACCAGAAATTTTAGTAATCATACAAGTCGCTTTAGAAGGTGAGATATCATCCAAAACAATAAGCAGCTCACTGGGCAGAGGTATGAAAGCCAGTGGCGATCTCATACCTTGGAATGTATCGGAGCAGTTTGGCGATCGCGAGTTTCCAAAATTGTCAGGCGTGCGTATCGTTCGCATCGCAACACATCCGAATTATCAAAGTGTAAGGCTATAATGCAGCAGTAATTCACGACTTTAAAGCGAAAAATAATTATATATCATTATCAGATGGGTTACGGCCAACGAGCAATAAACTTACTTCGGGATTATTTTGAAGGAAAATTTACAGATCTATCTGAACAGGAACAATCTGACGATAATGCAAATGGTACAAACGAAATAACATGATGAGATACATGTGAACAAATATTTTATTGCTATTTAAACAATTTTTTAGGGATTGAGGAAGTCGAAGAAGAACATCTTGGATTGCTTAAGGAAAAAATTACACCTCGACAAAAAATTCCCACGCTTTTGCGCCGTTTGAATGAGCGTCCGCCAGAAAATATTGATTATCTAGGCACATCATATGGACTGACACTACAGTTGTTAAAATTCTGGAAAAAGATGGGTTTTGTGCCAGTTTATTTAAGGTATGACAAGACCGTAATATTCAAAGACGACTATTAATTATGGTTCATTCATTCCAGCCAAAAAGCAAACGACTTAACTGGCGAACATTCTTGCATCATGTTGTGTACATTGAATAAATGCGGTCAAACGGCAAAAGCTGACACCGAATGGTTGAGTCTGTATTATAATGATTTCCGTAGACGCATTTTGAAATTATTGGGAAAAACGTTTAAAGAATTTTCAACAAGTTTAGCATTATCAATACTTGATAATAAATCTACTAAAATTGAGCACAAAGGTGAGAAAGAAAACGATAATTAATACAAGAAAATCAACATAATTATAAACTCAATTCTTTATATCTTTGCAGAATTGAATAAGGAAACGTTAGATGTATATTTTCTTCCTCATGATATTCAACGCTTGGAATCGTATTCACGCAATTTAGTCGAGTACCGTTTGATACTCGATCTCGTTACTGATGTGAGTTACTTGTACTTCCAGGGAAAAATTGAAGGTCTGCCTATCGGCATTCTACAAAAGGTAACACTAATTTGATTGAATTACTTTGATTTTTTTAATTTTTATTCCACACAATTATTCAGGCCATTCTGCTAGCTATTGGTGTACAAGGTAAAACAGCGGATGAAATTTCCGCTGAACTAAATATGCCTACCAATCAAATACTAGCTAAATTTTATGACATGATGAAGAAAGCCACAAAATACTTTGCGTCTGTCATTGAAGGACACATTGAAAACTCTATGATAAGTGAAACAAAATTAAAACATGGCGAAGAATTGGTACCCATTACCCTGTCACTCAATGATGAACTCAACGAAACAGCCAAAGAGTTGTCCAAGAAGCAGAAAGAAGAATTGAAGAAATTAAAAATGGAAAATCTAAAAGATTATGCTATTAAGGGAACGGACGAAGATTGGTCTAATGCTCTGTCGGGAACTGCTGGAAAATCCAAATTAATATCGGTTAAAAGGTGAGATTTTTAAATTAGTGGAAACAGACATTCTTTTAATATGTTCGAATTTTTCCAATTTTCGATATACAGTGGTGTAAAACGCTTGGATGAGCCTATAGAAAACAATGCAATAAAGGAAAAAGAACCTAAAAAGAAGAAAATGAAATTCGGCAAAAAATCGAAAGGGGCTGGAAAGTCGCTTATTTAGTTTTAGTACAAAGTTAATACGAACATAATATACATGTTATACAAACGAGTTGTCTATATTTTAAGAAAGGATTTATAGATTTTAATAAAAAAATGCATATAAAAATTAAAGTTGATTATCATAAAGTGCTTTTTTTGTTGTTAAAAATCATGCTTTTTTGTAAACTTCTGACTATGAACTCTGAATCAAATAGTAAAATCTGGAGAAAATTTCATCCTCATTTGTATGTTATTCATTTTGATTTAAAAGAAATTCGTATCAATTAATACCAATAAAATTCTAAACCAAGTACATATATCACACTGACACTATTGGACTTTTTAATATGGGCTTTTATTTCTAAAAATTCGTTAGACGTAGCAAATTTCATTAGCCGTTTAAATAAAAATATGCACACTTTTAGTCTAATATAATATTTTATCATTTTTACCAAACGGTTAAACAGTAAATCTAAACTTCTCTATAAGCATTTAATTGCATAAAAAAAACACTAAACATTGCGAGTTGGAAATCAATTCAATGTATTCAAAATTTAACACTTAATTATTGACACACCAATTGGCAGTTCCAATACCAAAACGCCAGCAATAGTTCATGCTAGATTGGCCTCCATTTTCGTCAATTTTTCTTGACGCTTAAGCATTCTACGCTCACGTTCATACTCCTTCATACGCATCACATAATCCTCATATTCACATGTGAGATAAGCATGTTTCTCGTGGTGGCATTTGTAGACGAATGGGAATACGTCGGCACGACAGGAACGGTATTGCAACAGCTTGTGAGCGCAATAGTCCCGACTTTTTAAATCCACTTTGGCCGACTGCATCTCCTCAGTAGTAGCAATCATAACACGTTTCTTACGGCCGTTAGGAAATCCCTCCAAAGGATCGAATGATGGTTCAAAATCGGGACCTGGAGTGACCTCGGGCTTGAAGTAGTGTGCAAATGCGTTACCCATGTCTTGTTTTGTTTCTGTAGTTTACCGCCTGTAAGTTGCCGGCTTTGATTTACCGCTCTACACCTGTACGCAGCTTCTGAATTTTATTTAATTGCCAAAGATTTAAAAGCAATATTGAATCTGGCCAAAAATTACGTAAATCAACCATCAAACGGCTGAAGTTTGGTGACAGCCGAATTTACAAAATAACAAGAAAATGTAACAGATTGGAATAGTACGACATTCGACAGTTAGCAAATCAAGGATGCAAACATACAACATGCAACTTATAACTAAATTTTTATTCAAATCGTAATGAAAGGGTCGTAACCATACTGCTTTTCGTATATTATGAGTTTTCTTTGTTTGTAACGTCAAATATAATATATAAATAAATATAATAAAATATAAATAAAATCAAAATCAAATATAAATAAAATAAATAAATAAAATCTGCGAAAAACACAAAACAAAACGAGAAAAAAAGGGAAGTTAACAATTTTTAAACGCAGATCGGAACAGATGAGTACAGAATTTTGCAGCGAGAAAAGAAAATGCCATAAGAAAACGTCGAACATATTTACGATAGGTTATTGTTATTGTTATTATTGTAGACTGTTGGCTGTTGTCAAAGTTATAGTACTTAGAAATTTAACCTCTTATATCTCTGTAAGTATAAGAAATATCCGTATGATGTGAGTACCGTTGCAAAGGTATTAATAATATCTTTCATTTATTTTAAATAATAATTTGTCAGAAACCTATCACTTTCGAAAAGAAACACAAATCACCATTTTTAATACTATTTTTCTGTTCAATAATTTTTTTCTTAGTAAAATTCATAATTAAGCTACATAACTATCTCAGTATTAAGAAAGTAGAGAACCTTAGCTTTATACGGAAATGTATTTCACCCGAATTGGTGTAGGAGTTTTGGAGAACGCGATTTTTCATAAACATTATTCATTTTAGGAATATAGCACTATTGGCGAATTAATTCATTTGTAGGAAAAATGGAATAGGAAAAGATATTATTAATACTTGTACAACGATACTAACGTGATCGGATATCGCTTATACTTTCAGAGATATCGGATAAGTTAAATTTCAACCTTCACAGCGCTCTAACTTTGGTCCAATTGGATCTGAGGGCTAATAGGCCAATCTAACTTTGGATCAATTGTTATTGTTATTGGGGTCAGCGATAGAAACTACAACAACAACCACAACGACAATAATATTGAAATAATATTCGACAAATATTATCGTTCATAAAAGCCGAAAACGTAAACGTTTTAGAATATGTAGATCAATTTTAAGAGTTGTGCAACCTTAGAACATGTGCATAAAATTATTGTGACATTTGCAATGTTTACTACCCAAATACGCCAAATCGAAACTACAATGCCAAATCAAACAGCGATAGCCCATGTAAAGATGTGATACAAATTTCTGGTAGCTCCAAATGACTGTTGAATGATGTTTACCAGCGTGAAACGTGAAATACCGGAGTTTTTAAGCGACGAAATAATCTACTGCGACACCCTGACGAATGATCGGAAACAACGCTCTTGCCTTATACTGTTGCGGAATCTAATGTTCTACGAGTTCCGTCAAAAAACGGCAATCAAAAGCTTGGATTTAAGAACAACATGCTTAACTAAGGTACAACAACAATTACGAAACTATAATGGTAGACGTGGGAAGTGGCATGACTTGTCAACCGTTGAATGTCCAGAAGAGGAAGTAACATCTCACCAACGTACTCTACTGTTGATGGAGTCTGAGATCAACTTCGGCAAGTATATATATCAAAACTTTGAAATTAAAAAATTGTTTATACTCATTAAATGTTGGGATAAGTTAATTGTACTTCGTAGCACTGAAACTGAGGACAAAAACCTGGTATTGGTGGGTGAGTACGAAGAGGTGAGCGCATACAGATTGGTTCACGGTAGGATTAAATTCCAAGCATGCGTTGAGATAAAATACGAAAACGGAAACATATTAAGAACTGATTTCCACGAAGATGATCAAAAGAATTTATTTTCTCCGGATAATAATCAAGCAGCGCTAAAACGCGACAATTTTAAACTACTATTGGAACGCATACGCAGTGCGAAGACTGAACTTTTCGTTCACAAATCCATAACGCAGCGTGAATATGCGCGCTTAAAAACTACACAAACTTTTGGATGCAATTTTTTGCATAGTGAACTAATCGAGGAAAAACAATTACTGGCCAAGTGTGGTGATGTCTGGATGCGGCTTACGCCGAACGATTATTTGGTAATTGGAGTACTGTTGGTCAATAATGGATCTTCGGAAGCATGTACGGTTTTAACAAATATAAGACCAGTATTCGACTCCAACGATAAAGCTACATTCAGTTATTCTTTTCGCTTGTATCAGCTACATCAAAGCTTTATCGACTTGGAAACATTAGAAACGTTTTTCCAAGCTCAAGATGAAAGTAGAGTGGAACCTGGGACAAATATTTGGAATGCTACAGAAACACCAAAACTTCTACCAGAATCGCTTGCGGTGCTGTGCATTAAGTTACGTCTTTCCGAAGCAATCACATTGCAAAAGGCACCACTCTTCATTTTCTTCGATATCGATCGCGACATCAGCAGCATGACCAAAGAAACGATGGTGTTTAACCAGCAAGTTTTCATTAAAAACATGCATTTTAACATTTTATTAAGTAATCGTGTCCAATACGAAATTACATTCGAGGAATCGACGGTGCATCAAGATTTCCTGGCCATCGCCGTATCTTCTGTGGAAACAAAATTAGCACTGATCTTCGAAGCTGAAACTGATGTGGAAAAATTCGAACAATTACTGATGCAACGCTTTGACCTTGTGAAAATGGTACGATGTACAAGTGACGCAAAAAAAGATGCAATGGAGGTGGACAATCAAAAGCATTTTCCACACTTTTTATATTACAACCAGAAGCAGTCATCCATTTGGTACGGTGCTCTCATTCTTCGCTGCTCCGGGGAAAATTATCAGCGAAACGGCATAGAAATCAGCTGGAAATTCTACGTTAAATCGGAGGAGAAATTATTCATGTTACTCAAACTGATATTAAACGAATTGCTGCTGCTGAATTGTAATATCACGGAAATCAAAATCCCTAACCCCAACACCAGCAGTGATAAAATTATTGAGTTTGAAAACGCATTGCGTAAAGAATTAAATCATGCTTTGATGTGTTGCGACGAAGAAACCTCAAGAAAAACTCCGGCGAAATTAGAGGATGAAAGGCATTCGAAAATGGAACAATTATTACAGCTCGAAATGCAAACGGATCTATTGGCCAAACTTGTTATAAAAGTAGATTAAACAATGGGAACCAAAGTGTCATTCTGTTTATAATTTTTATAAAAGTAGATTAAACAAAGGGAACCAAAGTGTCATTCTGTTATTTAATTAAATGTATTTTGTAAATATGTATTAAAAAATGTATTGTAGATATAAAATGCGGATGTATATAAAATGTAAAGCGGATGATGGTTATTAAAATATGTCGTATTATACTTAGGTACGTTGTACATTAATAAAAAAATACATTTCCGATTGTATTGGAATAATGTGAAGATATCAAGAAGCTATAAAGAAAAACGTAACGCGTTTTACTTAATTCTATTATTTTAAGTACTTTTACGTCGACTCTCTTCACTTCTAATGATATTGTCGAGGACATTTTCCAGATTTTGTGTTGCCGCTGATAATTCAGTGTTGTCGCTGCACGAGTCTTCAACAATTTCCTTAACTTTATTAAGTAAAAGTTTAAAGTTCATCATTTCTGTCTCACGCAAATCAATTTCGGCCGGATCATCTTCAATCAATCGGCTAAGATGCCTCCCAGTACCTGTGGGTGGCATAGACATTCTTCTCTGATTAAACCACGAGCTCAAATCGGCAACAGAATAATCAGATTTATTGGCATCCAAATAACTGCGATTCAAATCAGCACCATTCACTGAAAGAGTACAAATAATAGAATAATTAATTTCGAATACGATTTTAAACATTCTTCAGGTGTTTCTTCTTAAGATGTTCTAATCAAAAAAACAAAAAATGTTAACTTGAAATTTCGTCACTCACTGGAATGGGATAAATTCACGTCTTTGAAGCTTTTAAGCACAATTTTCTGCTTGGAAACTAAAGAACGATTTGGTGTACTCGATGTGGGATACGTACTGATGCATCGACTTGAATTCTATATGTACAATAAATTTCATTTAACAACAAACTTTTTAATACTATTATCTACGAATGATATGAATAGGAAAACATTGTAAAAAAATAACTTACAGATAAATTGCGCATTTCATTAATAATATCAATCAGAAAGTTCTGATGTGCGGTTAAAAAAGTGGAAATCTCTTCCGTTGTTGCAGTTTTTAACATTTTAATTTGATGCTCTATTTTTCTATAAAGAATAATATAAAAATATTAAATATATTGTTTATCGGAGAAGGGAGGGAGATTGAAAGAAAGTGGAAGAGCCGTGTTCGTAGGATCACAAGTACTTACGCATTTTGCTGTAACAATCTATCAATTATCTGCTGCATACGTTCCGTAGAATGTGAAGAGTTTGTCAAATTGCCTGATAAGTAAACTACTGATGCTGTAGAATAATAATAAAACATATAAATATACTCATATATGTTTATACACACATTTTCACTTATAAATAAATATTATAAATATTATATTTAAATGAATTACGTTCGAGTTTGCTGATCTGATCAACTGCTTGAATTCTTTGCTGAACATTAGCAGCTGCGCCAGTAGCTGATGCTGCATTCAGAGTCGATACATTCGAAGAACACTGCATATCCAGAATGGTAACCAATTCCGTTTCGTTAGCGTTCCCCGTTTCATTTGAGTGGCAAAACCATTGCGTCTCTTCGATGTTTGTTTTAAAAAACATATTGCACAGTTTTGAAAAATAATGTGATAATTTCTTTGGTGGTGGATCCTAAAAAAATACAACAGCACATACAGCTGAATTTCCTTTAATTTTTCTTAAAACCCGAACTTAAAACCATATTACTTACGTCTGCGAATACTTCATACATGCGATGTCCAGGTACATGTTTATTTGTAGCATATCCTGTGGCAAAGCATTTGAGGCACAAGGATACGTTTTTGCAGACCTGGCATTTGAAACGAATTCCAATTATTTTCTCCACACGACAAGAAGCACACGCGTTGTTGTGTACAAGTTTCTTGGTGTCTTCAATGCGTTTTATTAGCGCAATGAGATTTGCATAAATTATAAAACGAGTTTCATTGCTTGTCCAAATGGTATGGAACTGATGCTCAGTGAGACCGTTTCGATTGAGATTCTTTAAGGAGGAAAAACGTATACAAATTTACTATAAATGCTTTATAGCTGATTTTTCCTCAATACATTTTAACAAGTCACCCACTTACTCTGGCAAAGCATTGTTCCATAATAAGCGGCACATTCTGTGCACCATAGGCACCACCTTCACCTATGTAGGTAATCAGCTTTGTCAACGCATCTAAAAGGTATTCGAATTTTAATTTAGGCACACATTTTGTCTTTGCATCGATGATTAGCTTATGAAATTCAGCTACCAACATATCGGAAGGACAAACTTTACAAAGCATTAAAAACGTAACCTTAATCTCTAAGAATGATATCGAGTGACTACGTTGACTGAAACGGAAAATTCAGAAATCATGTTCAATACCCTGAAAAAACATTACATATTTCTAAAATTTCTTACGGATCGAATATGTTCCAAAAGAAATTCGATAATACAGCGGTGGCAGTTTCCAGACAAAATGATGTTACATTGGCAAAGTGTCCCAACTTTTCGCACGCATAAAATATATCATGTATTATTGCCGTGAGCTGAAAAGGCGGCACCATGAAATTTGCATCAACATTCTTGATGTGGTGTCTTTCTAGTATGGCCATCACCAGTTTGAACGGTATGCTTCCGGCTATTGAAATAAATAAGCAATTTATATTTCATAATGCCGACGTTTGTTCACTACTTACTGTGTAAAACTTTTTGCAGCGTTACAAACTTAGCGGAGCACCTGTATACGGTATACTTGAAATCAGCATATTCATAACTGAGATGTGCCATAATTGCCGACAACCTAGAATGCTCATAAGGATCATCTTTTACTTTGTGTACATTATCAGATGCATCATTGCGTTGAGTTTGGTTTGATTCTACAAATAGGTTGGCCTTGTTCATCTTTAAATTGATCTTTGCTGTTTTAAATAATGCTTAAACTTATTTATATCCTTAAGTAGTAATACCAACAATCACCGGCACTCGGCCAAATTCTAGGCTAATAAAAAAACGTTAGCAGGTTGTCAAATAATTTGAATTTTGTGAAACCTGTAGGTTGGCAGAATGTAATAAGAGTCACATTCACAATAATATAAAGGATGCACTGAATATACAAAAAGGTTACAAAAATTATACATATTCTATCATACCATATTTTAATTATTTTATATAGATCCCATCCATTTGCTCCCAAATATTATATCGTTTTCGTCATATATCAATTACGCTGACGCAACTACGACTTTTTGTTGTCTTTTACAAATAAGGAAATCTTACAAACTGTGCCCAAAAAAAAGGTTAAACTAACTTAAAAAAAAATAGTGAATTTACTAAAAAAGGGTGAAAAAAAAGAATTTAGCAAAAAAAGAGTGAAAAATTTAAAAAAAAAAAAATAACTTGAAAAAAAATAGTGAATTTACTAAAAAAAGGGTGAAAAAACTTAAAAAAGGTTGCTTCAAGCCATAAACTATCAAAACTTAAAAAAAAAAGAGAATTTAGCAAAAAAAGAGTGAAAAATATTAAAAAAAAAAAATAACTTACAAAAAATAGTGAAATTACTAAAAAAAGGGTGAAAAAACTTAAAAAAGGTTGCTTCAAGCGATAAACTATCAAAACTTAAAAAAAAAGGGAATTTAGCAAAAAAAGAGTGAAAAATATTTAAAAATAACTTAAAAAAAACATAATTAACATAATTTAATTAACATAATTTTGCACGCACTCATCTGGTTTCGGAGTTATAGCTCTTTAAAGTTAGTAAATTTCGAACCTATATCTCCGAAACTCCGATAACATTTTGTCTTACATAAATAATAGATAATCTGACGTACCATGTTTCTAAGATATAAGTACGAAATTTTCGAACTTTAAAGTGCTATAACTGCGAAACCAGATGATGTTGTTGTTGGAGTCTCCGTGAAAAAACAACAAAAATTTCGGGCTGCGTCATCGTCCTCGACATGCTCCTCGGTTTCTAATCTCAAGAAACTTCTGTACCCTTTTTGCTTTTTTTCACATTCAACTAAAAACTTGCCTTGGAAAAGCGTTGCGTTTTATTCTCGAATTGACCTAACAACAAGCTTCGAATTCGAATAGGTAAGACATTCGAATATGTCAAGACAATTCGAATAGGTAACACTTTGAAACGTTTAAGAACCAATTAGCTCATAAATATTGGAATGGCACAACCAACTATTTCCCTCGTCGTGAACGAGCGGTAAATTGAAAAGCATGAATCAGAGATGTCAGTGGTAATAGCAAAATTCAATTCACATTTACATGAAAGTGCTCATAATTTCTGAACTTTATAACTGTGGGCAAAATAATGTATGGCCTTCCAAAAAAGTAAGACAACGATTACACACTATCTCATCTGCTTTAGGAAATATTCGGCTTTTATTGGGTGACCCTCCTCGACCTTCAACCACCCATAAATCGTAAACGGTGGCTATTCCCAAGATCAACGGACAAAAGTAACAGTAAAAAAAGGTCAGCCAAATAAATCCCTTCTTACTGTGGTACCTAAGGCCCATATAACATTGCAAACAGTTGTTCGATCAAACAGTCCAAAGCAATGAACTATTTTACTCTCCCGTCAAATCTGTTTGCTTACTATGTTACATTGCAAACACAGTCAAACACTTTCCGTAGTATATATACATAATTAGAGTTGCTTTGTGCAATTATTTTCACGCAATCCTCCTTTTTCCAGCATAAGTGCAGCTTTTTCACTCCAAAACATGCATACTTTTTTATTACACCACACAACAACTCTGTTCTGTTTGTAGTTTGCACGCATCGCCTGCAAACAGATTATTTGCTGTGCCAACAGTTTGTTCGTTTTCATTTCGTTTTCATTCTCTCACGGATGAACTGAGAGTTGACAGCTTTATACAGAAAACAATAACAATGTGACTGTTTGATCGAACAACTGTTTGCAATGTAATATGGGCATAAATAAGTGCGTCTTGCGTTGCGTTTATCACTGCGCCTTAGAAACTACGCTGCGCTATACCGAAATAACAGCGTTGCGTCTCCATATGTTTTCACAAAAACTTTTTAAACATTCACACGCACATGAACATTTTTGTGATATCTGCCGCCAACTTCACTTCGAAACGCATGTCAAAATTGGAAATTCGAAGTGGTCAATGCGTTTCTTATTTCAACCACTTTCATAAGACTGTGTGTTCCAATTTCATTTTGATAGACACGCAACGCACGACGCACTTATTTAGGTACCACAGTTACTGTCAAACATTAGTTTTTCAAATCGTGTGGTGATTTCAATAATTCAAAGAATAAATAAATAATGAAAACAATAGCAAAAAATTTAGAATTTTAGATTTTTTCATTCGTTTTCCATGCAATATGTATGCAACATTTTGTGATGCCCTCATACAGATTTGTATTCATACTTGCATGAACATGGCCGCCTGACAACATACGTCATGCATATATGATATTTCATTTGAAATTGCTCATACCGACGAGGTAGACATACGTTTAACACGCTCGCAATAAAATGCTTAAGTGTGGACGTTGATTACAAGAGATTATTTATAACTTATATTGACACGATTATAGTACTAAAACCAAGTGTAATGGATGCTGAAAAGTGTTTTTTGGAGGAATTCATCGATTGTTACCATAGTCACATAGCATTGTGGGATCTCGCATCTCCTGCATACCGAATGAGGCGAAAAAAAGAAGCAGGCTACAGGGAGCTGCTGGCGATTTTTAAAAAGTTCAAGAGTAGCGCAACCATAGAGGACGTCAAAAGGAAAATCAACAGCCTAAGATGCGGATACAAACGCGAGCTACGAAAAATCAAGGATTCTGAATGCACAGATACTCCGCACCAACCAACGTTGTGGTGGTTCGATATGATGAGTTTCATCTATGATGTTGAGAAACGCAATGGGTCAATGGATAACAGAAATTCACTTTCAAACTGCGAGGATAGAGATGAGGTAATTTAAATATCATTGTATGTATAATCTACAAAGACTGATTTTAACAGAGTTATTTTAGACGTTCGTAGACGTTTTTATTAATTTTGTTGGTTGTCACATTTCAAAACAATTTCATTTCACTGCAGGGTTGCTTGACATAGAAAGGTAGTCAATATAAATAAACACCTTGCACTTTTTTGTTTTTCACGCACATGTGCATCTGATATGCATGCAACCAAATCATTTCATTTGAAACTTGGAAGAAAAAAGAATATGTTACCCGAAAATACTGTTCATATTATGAATACATTTCCGCATAGATTGCAAACGGTATGTATGAATACAAATTGTTTCAAAATTTTAATAAAATGTGCATGAAGAGACTACGAAATTTTTAAATTCCGACAGAATTATACATTCCAAATTTTAATCCAGATGTGAAATTTCCAATCTGCCATTCAGTTTCTGCTGTTTTCTTGTATGCCGCCAAGTATATAATTTTGATGCATGCAATGTCAAGGCAAAATATGCACATGTGTTTTCAGCATAACATTTTAAAATTTACCTTTTTTATTTATTTTTTTTAGCTGAAATAAATAAAATAATATTTATAAAAATTTCTTTTAGTCTTATAGAGAAGAAAAGCTTTTCACACCAATGAAATGGAGTGCGAAAACGGAACCTACCTATAATGAGAGTGAAAATGAAATGTATGAAAATGAAATATTCGACAATGAAGTATTTGAAATGAAACACACTCCATACCACTTTGAAATGAGAAATCGTGACGATCGCAAGAGGGATGAAAGGAAAAGAGAGAGCAGACACAGAGAGTATAGAAACCGAGATGATAAATTCGACAATTTAGGCAAAATATGGGCTTCAAAGATGCGATCGCTGCCACGAATGCAAAGTATACTTGCTGAAAAGGCTATTAATGATATTTTATTTGAAGCCGAAATTGGACAACTAGAAGAACACGCTGTCCGGCGGAATCCGCCTCCTTCCCCGATTTTCATTTGTACAGAGCAAGATTAATTGACGTGCATATATGGAAAATTTGTCGTTGTATTTTTTTGTTTAGACATGATTAGTGCAAAAATGGAGAAAGGAATATATAATACGAGTTTATATATGTATTTGGCATTTTTAATATTCTTTGGCAAATTGTTGGTAGCAACCCATCGGCCGTGGACCGGCCCAAGAAACGTTGTCGACCGCTGACATTAAATTTTGAATGATTTTTCCTTCCTTGAAAATGTGATTGGCCAATGTTTAAACTGCTAGATACTTGATGGATGATACTTTAACTTGGTTTTGATTAATATTTACAACGGAGGTGACCGAAATTTGTTAGTTCTTTAAAATCAGTTATATTAAATCATTCGGGGATTGTACCACCGACTTCACGCCAATAGTAAATTCCAAAGCCTCGAATGTAAGTCAGTGTGAATTTAACTCGGGTTTAAAAATTTTATTGTTCGATTAAGTTTGTTTTACACAATATATTCTTGCTGAAATATCCAACTGTCTAAATTCGTTTTTCATTAGATTTCAAAAAAAGGAGTAAAAATAAAAATATTACTAAACGACTTTATATCTTCCCTTATTGAAGACATGATGAGCTGAACTTAGTTTCAGAAGTTCTTCCTTAATCAGACGAGTGATTTCGCGTTTTGCCTTTTGCACCGCAAGTTCGCTGCAGCTTTCAATTGCCAGATACAGTTTTCTTTCGCCATCAGGTGGATTTTTGCCCGTGGGCACATAAGTGCCACGTACTGTAAGACCAGCTTCCGAATACTCAGAGATTTGAGCAAGCGCCTCCTTGGATGTGACTTTCCATCGGGCTTGTTGTGGAAAATCATTTATTTCCAGTTCTTCCTCGTACTTGGTAAATGAATTCGGTTGATTTGCCAAAAGACCCACTATACCGTCCTCATCCTCTTTCGGCTGGTAATTCAATTTGTTGTTCAATTTGGCAGCCAACTGCTCCACAACAGTACGCGCAGTATACAACGGCGGGTTGCTGGAACTTCCCTTAAGTATTGATTCGGAGGAAGTTGGAGGCATAACTTTAGTGTCGGAGCTGAAACTTTTGTTGCTGCTTATTTTTGAAGCAAGTAACTTCGCCAGCTCCAATTTATCGGAGCCAGAGGTTGGCACGCCAACCATAGGTGTGGTGTGTGTTGTTGATAAACCACCGGCTGCTGGAGTTGCAGTAACCAGCGTAAGTGGTGCTGGAACAGATGTGTCTTTGACAGTACGCTTGGCAGCAAAAAGTTGTTCGATTTGCTGATCAATGTCCTGCTCAATATCTTCATCGTCATCAGAATCGGCTAAACCTAGGGCGGCTTTCTGCAATTTTTTGCTCTCTTTAGCGGCATTAGCTTCCTGTTCGTCGAATTTGAAGCCTTTACCACTAAAGCCGCCACCAGTGTGAACTTTTTTGCCTTCAGCCTCTTGAGAAGCTTTATAATCGTCCCAAAGCTTTTGTAAATCAGGTGGAACTATTGATTCTGAGAGTTCGAGAGCGCGAATAATATCACCAGCAAATCGTCCCTGATCATTAGTCAAAAATGTCCAGGCGCAGCCTTTATTTCCAGCACGACCAGTTCGGCCACATCTAAAAGTAATTATAGATGAGTAACGGATTTAATTAATTGCAGTTACTATGCAGACGTATAGTAATAAGTGTTTGTGTTTATATATACATACACATTTAAGTGTACCACATACCTGTGCACATAATCCTCATAATGATTGGGAACATCATAATTGACCACCAATATGAGGTCCTTCACATCCAAACCTCTTGCTGCCACAGATGTCGCAATTAATAGACGTACCTTTCCAGATTTAAAATCGAGAATCGTAGAATCGCGATCGAATTGATCGATACCGCCATGCAAACTCATGCATGGATAGGATGCCTTCATTAGATCTCGCAGCAATATGTCGGCATTTTCTTGCTTGTCTACAAACACAATAATGCTGCCCTGCTCCTGATATACTCCCAATAATTCTAGCAGTTTAAAGAACTTGGCTTCGTCATCCAAAACCGCCACATTCTGTTCGACATCCTTGCATACAATTGAACGAGCGCCGACAATCACTTCGATGGGTTTTTTTAAAATGCGACGTGCCAATGCTTCCATTTGACGTGGGAACGTTGCACTAAACATCACCGTCTGACGGTCTGGTCTGACATTGTCAATTATACGCATTACTTGTGGTTCAAAGCCCATGTCGAACATGCGATCGGCTTCATCCAACACTATGTAGGTAACGCGTCTCAAATTCGTGACGCGACCCGAATTGGCTGCCAACATGTCAATCATCCGTCCCGGTGTGCACACAATAATTTCTGCACCACGCTTTAGTTCGGCGATTTGCTCAGATATACCCGTTCCCCCATAAACACAAACCGCACGCAGTGAGAGGCTTTTTGCAAATTTTCGTATATCTTTACCGATTTGCATACAGAGCTCTCTGGTCGGTGCCATTATAATGGCAATCGGTCCATCAGCATCTCCCAGTGACGGCTGGTCAAGAATGTGCCTAAACATTGGTAAAATAAATGCGAGCGTTTTGCCACTGCCAGTTTTTGCAATACCTATAAGATCTCGTCCGGACATGATGGCGGGAATAGCTTGACATTGGATTGGAGTTGGCTTCTCGAAACCGAGCTTACGAAAAATGTCCATCTCTTTTTTGCTTACGCCACATTGTGCCCATGTCTGTGGAAATAATAATAGCAAAATTAAAACATCAAATGGAAAAGAAAAAGCTACAGGAAAACGTTTAACTGTAATCGTTCAAACTGTAGCGAAGCGTTTAGTGATGAACTAGCTACTTGCCTTAATAGGCTTCGGACATCCTTTGCCCTTGACCTGTATTCCTTCCAATTCTAGGCGATATTTTTCAACTTCACGCGGTGTCATTCGCGCCAATTCAGGCACTTCTACATAGAAATTTTTACGGAATATTGCATAATTCATGCCCGAATGATCGATCTTGGCCAATTCTTTGCGATGCTTGTTCGCTAAATTTGCCGCTGTGTCTTTGATATCTTCGAGCTCCTCTTCGCTTGAATAGTCCAAGCTGTCCTGATTTTGCTCTATAAGTTCGCCTTTATCGATAATCTTGGATTTCTTTGCGACACCGGTCAATATCACCACACCCTGTTGCTTTTGTTGGGCCGGCTGATTGATGATGTGGCTGACTTTGCGGACCTCCTTGTCGACTTCTTTCATGTATGCATCCAGAGGATCTAGATCATCATCTGCCGGGGGCGCCACGGGAGGCATCACATGAGAAACCTTTCGTTCTTCTTTTTTCTTTTCCACAACAACAACAGCATCATCATCATCATCTTCGATCTTAATTCGATGGAATCTTGACGGTGGTGAGTCCGGTTCTTTTTTAAATGAGGCCACTTCGGTAGATGGACCATTGTTTTCTTCTTCTTCAGACTCATCTTCAAGACTCCATTTCTTCGCTGAACTAGCTGAAGGCGGCAATAACACTTTTATATCTTTCTTGTTAGCTTCCAGTTCCTTCATTTTTCGTTCCGCCCGCCATCGTTCTATACGTTCACGGCGTTTTGTCATTTCCAGTTCTAAGCGGCGCTGCTCTTCCTCCTTATCGATTTCCTCATCGGATGAGCTGCTGGATTTTTCCTTCTTTGACCTTTCAACGGGCGGCGGTGTTGCCATGCGACGCATCTCCATTTCGCGCTCGCGTTCCCGGTCACGGTCACGATCCCGATCTCGATCACGAAATTCACGTTCACGTTCACGATCTCTTTCACGTTCTCGTTCTCTTTCCATTTGTCGCCTGCAGTAATCACAAATCTATTAAAACATTAATGAAGTTATCGTCAAAAAAACATACGCCCTCTCTCGTTCATATTCCCTGGATTGCGAACCTCTTCTACGTTTTTCGTCGCGTCTGCGGTCGTTAAACCTTTGTTCATAATCCCTCCTACGATCATCACGGTTTCTGTTGTTGCGGTCTTCATTCCGTCCGCGAATCATCGGACTTCGGGATCGGCTCCTGGAATACCGCCGTTTCTCGCGTTCTCTTTCACTACGGTCGCGATCTCTGTCACGTTCCCTATCGCGTTCTCGCCTAACCAACATGAAAAATCTAATATAAAAAACCTAATTTAAGTTACTGCAAAAACTTACCCTTGGAAATTCTTTGACATTTTATTAATTGTAATACTTTTCAAATTTACTATTTGCTTGCTTTTTTCCTTCGCAGACTGTTTGCATAAAGTAGTTATCTGTATGGTAAATAAATCCCGATGTGTCAAAAATAAAAAACACAAATACCTACACAAAAAGAGTTATACTAACCACTATAATATATTATAATAATTTGGTTTGTTATGTAAATAGATTGTGTATTAGAATCTGAAAACTGTTTTATTAAAATTATAAATCTAACCTCGCTAATACAAAACTACCACGAAATGCAGCGAGTTAGAAAAACGCCATTCATAATAAAACAGTGTTTCTACTCTGTTCGAAACCGTATGACCATTTTATTTTTACTTATTTTTCGTAAAAAATTCGTACTTATTTTTTAATGATTTTTTCCTTTTGTGGATTTATTCTATTGTCTTTATATTGTATAGTTGGAATAAATAAGGCGCTTATCGACCTAATTGTTGTTTTTGGTGCTGACCCCAACAAGAACAACAATTTTTATTACTTCCATCTATTTCCGGAGACCTATTTCTCCTAAATTTTACGGGATAATTCCTATTTCTAAGTGTACTGTTTGAATAATTCACATAATTATCCCAATACTAAGAATGTAGAGGATCAGATAAGAATTTATCAGGATCAGTCGAGAATCTTAGGAGGCATTTTTAAAATCACAATACCACGAAAAACAGCAACAACATTGGTTACCTCGACAAGCGCCTTATTTAAGCCGTATAGTTCTCTATAGCAAACATTAATTTTTGAGTATTTGTTTATTCGTAATAAATGAAATCGTAGAATTGAGTAATTAGTACTGCGAGTGCTGTAGTAGTTCTGCAATTCCATCGATAAATTAAACCAAATGAATAATCATATGAAAACATCTGTCCCGAATTTGAGCTGAAAAGGTAGTTTTTGTTTTCGGCAGCAATACATTCAGTAAGAACAAGCATGTTCGAATGTTGCCATTATTTAGAAATATTTACAACCCTTCGACAATTTATAACATTTATTTTAGGGAGGTTAACACAACAATATCAAGCAAATATTACAAGAGATCAACTAATTATTAATTATATATAATTAATTAATTAAAGATTATTAAGTTATATTTTAAATAAATAATGCTTTAAAAAGAAACTATTTTGATTGCATTTTAAACTGATTTAAAAAGCCTTTTTTATAACATGGTCAATTGTCTCTATTTACTCTACATATGGTGGCAAATCGTTTATTTTATTAGACATTTTATTATCACTAGATGCCTGTGAATTGAGTTCACCCTGGCGTGGCCTAAATTCGGGACCACCTAAAGTAATAGTCCGAGGTATTTTTCGACCGCGAAACGTTACAGCCTCAAATGATGGTGGTGGCGTCCGTTTTAATTTAAACTCTCTGTCACTTATCCACCAGACATCTTTTACTCCATGTGGTACATTTTTTTGCATTGGAACAACTTTGATAATGTTACTCGAAGATGAAGGTGTAGCTTTACGTTTTCGACTGTAGTAGAGAACCTCTATACCCAACGTCAACATAGCAAGCCCAAGACCAAAGAGTGTCGCAATGAAAACCCCGCCCAGACTCTCTAATGTAATACCCTCTTGTCCTTCAGATAGAGGGCAATCTTTGAGGGCTGAACGATTCCAGTATTTCGATTTAAGTTCTTCAAAATAACGATCCTTTTGTAATTCCAAAATGGTATAGGAAAATTCATCCTTCAAAAAAAGAACATTCATCTTGTACTGTAATACACTAGATTAGAGATGGATATCGGATATTTACCATTATATGGCTACCCTGTTGAACAGCGACAGCATAAGGCTGTTCTGCGAAAACTTCGCCAACTTCCGTAAAATTACAATTGCGTGTTACAGCATACTTTATCTCCGAGGAATCGTGGATGAAAGCAAAGTCGGCGTTTTCATGCTCGTTCACCTGGCGAAATCCTTCCTCAGCGGTACGTACCGGGTTTGAGCCATTTATTGCCAATAGAATTTGGCTATACTGCTCTTTTATTGGGTAGTCCCAAATCCTATGAATATATAAAGTCTTTGAATTTTAAGAAAACATTCTTACAACTCTTCGCGTTTGAACGAAATTTACTTTATAAATTTCAACAACAAAGATAAACTTTATACACACCTGTAGCGGGAAAAATCTGTTGTGGCATTCAATGCCAGCTCCTTCCACATTCGGTACAACGTGTCTTCGGCAAACTTCATATTTATGAAATATTGATGAATATCGGAATCAGCAACAACTGTGTAGTTAATGCGAGACTGGCGGGCCAACTGTTCCAGTGATTGGACAGGAGTTTGCATGCGTTCGACGGTAAGAAAGGCGGCCAAATTAGCGGTAAATGTTGCCAGCATAAGGACCACAAAAAGCCAATAGGCAGCAACAAGTATACGGCTGGATACGGCTTTGGGAGCTTCGCCTCCACCTTGCGGAGTAAACGATGTTAATGCAAACCAGAAGCTCTCTCTGAGAGTAAACTCTCTGAAGCCGAAAATATATTACATTATCAATCTTTCTTTAATTTTTAAAAATCTATCCTACCTGCAGGGATACGGATAAGCTGTTTTGTTATTCCTTGAACTATATGGTGAATATTTATCCATTAACCAAATCATGACAGCTGTGGCCACTAAAGCAGCAACAATACTCAACCAGACCTCTACTCGTAATACGGTCATAAATTTAAAGAGCGATGTTTGACGAACCGGCTTTCGGATTATAATGGAAATTCCGGTCTGATCAAAATACGGCGCTATATAGTCAATCACTTCTTCACGCTCTGAATACATTTTTAAAGCTGTTATTGCAAGATCCGTTTCACCACTAACCAAGTCACCAACAATACCATCCCAATGACCGGTCTCTGGATCACGATCCCCGAATTTCCCACTCGTTGGCGGCACCAGCTGATAATCGAAGTGCAATCTCTTTGCTAATGTTTCGATGAAGTCTATACAGAAACCTTCCCAAATGGGATTTCCTTTTTCATCGATTACTATGTTGCCAGTTTGATCGCGACGATAATAGCTCCAAGGAATTGCCTACATTTGGAAAGTAATGACTTTGACATGCTTTTGAGTTCACAGTATTAGTAATAGTCAGTGAGGAAGGAAAAAATTCCAAAGTTAAGGAGCATTATTAATTAATTATTACTTCGGAAGGACAAGTCTAGTATAAGACTATAAGGTCTATTAAAGGTGTGATTAGCATACCTCAGTGGTGCCGATTCGAAAGAATCTTTTGGCCGGCGTAATAGTTTCATTGACTTTACGTAATTCATTTGACTGCCAAACTGCCAACTCCGAAACAGGACTACGTTCACCAGAGAATATGTTAATCGACATATTAACCATATATGATAGAGATGGAATTAACTGGTCCTCTTCCGGATGCATTGAATACGTCATAAAATCATTTAACTTTAGTTTATTTAAGAATTGAAAATTAGTTTGACTTCCATTCATAAACGAACTGATATTCTTGCATTCGTATTTATTGACAATAAGGTCATTCAAATTCAAGAGATCGATTAGACTTCGAAAAATTTCTCGCAATAAAGTTCGGCGAAACTATTTTTTTCGAAGAAATGAGTAAGTTACAATTTCTGAATGTTGCTGGAACTTACATTGAATTCACTGCCACAATACGAGTCTTCCAGAACCAGGGATTGGCAAAGTTCCCTGGCATTCAGTGAAAACCGGGTGGCAAATTCAACGGCTTGCTGGTATTTGAAAATCTTTTCGTTGGGATCCATAAATATAAAATGCCATTCATCAGGACGTTCAAAGAGTTCGGCTTTGCTAATCTAGATTTTAAAGGGACATTAGATTGAAAAGACATTGTTGTTTTACGAGTATATCGAATAGATATGATACTATATATGTAGATCTTACCTTTTCGTATATGTCATTCATTTTGACACTTTCAGCAAATATAGCGTAATAAGAAGGACTCGGACGTAATTGCTTTAAACGTTTTACAAAAGTGGTTGCTTCGGCAGCATTCAGAAGTATCGTCCGAAATGGAAATCCATCGACGATATGATACAGCGATTCCTTTGTATCCTGATCATTTTGAAAGATCAGCGCTACATCGTTAGCACCCTTCTGGTGTAGAAACTCACCAAAAACTTTAAGAATGGGCGAGATAAGTCGTTCAACGCGCAGGTAGGGTATTTTTTGGACACTAATCAAGTCGAGACCATTAACCCATGGAAGGTAGGTAAAATCTATGACTACTGATGTTCCGATCGTCTGAATAATTTCACAAACTAAAGAGTAAACATTTAAATAGAGAAACAAGGTGGTTATAATAAAAAATAATACATACATAATATATATATGTTATAAAGTATGAGAGGCTAACGAAAAACATAGCAACAAAGAGTAAAAGAGACAGTGGGAGAGTTAGAGAGCGAGAGATGAGATGTTTTTGCTAGGAGTTCTTTGAATGAGAGTTCGAACAGTTAACTTTGTACATGTTTTTATATCATTTGCGGCTTTGTCCTTGTCCATGTCCTCATCGTTTTCAATCACAACAAAAGCATCTTGAATATTTGCTTCTAAATTCAGTTGTTTTAAATCCTTCAGAGCGCTGGCAATATCATCAGTGATACCTTTTTGTACAGGATCAATTAGAAAAGCTTTAAATAAAGTATAGCAAAAAGCGCAATATTATTAATTAAACATTTAATCTACTTAATTTATATTATAATTATTAAAGTATTATTTTAATATATTTCCGCAATCTGCATACAAACATTAAACTTACCTATTTTTATATCCTTAGCATAAATAAAATAGCCCCCTTGCATTAGTGTTCCCGAATGACTTAGGAAAACAATAATCAAAATTCCTGCAAGGTACGAAAAGGACATTTCACTGTTGAATTTCAAAAACAACTGTAATCATAAATGTTGAAAATCTCATATTTACCCTTAAATGATACCAATGTCACACGAAAATTACAGTCAATTATAAAACGATGGACAAAAAGAATGCAAAAGTGAAGAGCATTAATACGTTGCCATTAAAATGGATACAATAATTTCATCAAATTAAGTAATTTGCAATGATTTGACATGTAAAAGGATAAGTAGAATACGGTACGGTATTAATTTTAAATTGACAGGATATGTGCCTATGTATTGTTTATATGTATATATGATATATTTTCCTGAACAGAAAAAATATTATTGTATCAGGATTACGATATCCACTCTGGATTAGATACCCAAAGATTAGGACATCCACTTTAAAACGTAGTCAATTTGTTTATCGTTTATAACGAAAGAGAACCCTTTGAAAGTAAGGTCATTAAGAATCGATGCATAAGTACATATGTAGTCTATAAAAAAACAGTTGTACAATTTTGAAGGCGGAAAAAAACGAAATTTTCGATCCGAATTGTCAAGAGAAAATATTTGTGACGCCTTCACGTTCCACGACAGATGGGTATAACTTATAACGATAATGGGTAAATTCGCATAAGAGGGGACAAAATACTAGGACGTGTATGTTGAGTTGACGCTTTCTGATTTACAAGTGGAAAAGGTGTAGAAGGGTTTTATCAAGTTTGTATTTTTCTACTTTTTGCATATAATTCGACGCATGGCTTATATGCAAACATAAACCAATGAATAAATAAATAAAAAAATCGAATTATCTATGTTAACCTAAATCTTTCGCTATACGCAATAATTTAATTTTTAAATAAGTATTTTTTTAAATTCCCAACTTAGTTCAGTTTTGTTTATTATAACTTAAAAAACTTTATACATATACTCGTACATATGTATTGGGTTATATTTTATATTATATTTTATGTTTACAATACATTTTAATTTGCAAAAAAAAAAAAGCAACAAAATCTCTAGCCATTAAAATCTTATATCTTATAGTTTATAGTAATTAATTTTATAGTATTATACATTTACATTGATAGTATATCATGAGAACTTTTTAATCCAATCAATACTTTAACAACTCCATGCGAACAAAAACAAATATTTTACCGTACAATTCAACATTTCAAAATTAATAAAGAAACTATTTGTAGTTAGTTTAATCTGAAAATTCAAAACACACAATTAAACTGACATACTTTTTCAAAAACTTAGCTTAGTTATTTCTATTATTATAAACTAAAGACTTATGTTAAAAGGTAAATTATAGGCGATTCATGTTCCATGAAGATGTGAAAGAATTGATTCAATATCCTCAATTTGTATTTTCTCAGCAGCCGCAGCAGCAGCATCCAAATTCAAAGAAGTTACGGCGGATAACGACGTTGAATTCTCTTTTGCAGGTGCTGCTGCCGAATTAGGAATTTCGCAAGGGGCAATAGTCTTTGCAGCAGCAGAGACAGATGCCTTTGTTTCTTTTGAATAGCTTGTTGCTTTTGTTGTTGTTACTGTTGAGATGCGTACTCTACGTTTTTTCGGTATATTTCGTATAGTCGCTGCTTTAGTCGATTTTATCTTTGAAGGTTCACATTCAAAAAGACAGTATTCATCGGATACCTGCAAAGTAAATTGTTCATCTTCATCCAGATCAATAACCATGCGATAATTTGCTAAATTATGATCGATAATCCGCGGCGAAGGTTTCATATCTTTAGCATCCGAAGCTTCATTGTATTTGAGTAGAATAAAATTGTTATCATTGTCTGTGCAGCTTGTTAGCACACAACCATCCATTGGATCATTTTCTTCAGAAGCCTCGTCGTCGTCAACATCGTCATCAGTACGCTGAGGCTGCGTAGAGTATGAAGTGACTGGAGCACTTGCTGTTGCATTACTTGGTGCCAATGCTGATTCTACAATCCCTTGTTCAGTAACGTGGTCCATTTTTAGATTTAATTCTTTCTTCCTACCGAAAGAATTGAGATGATCCCCCTTCTGCGCATTTCCCACTGCTTTAAGCTCTGAATCAGTGATCATCTCAGTCACAACTGTTTTGGTCTCAAAGTCTGTAAACAACTCATCGCCAATTTTAGATTCTGAAATTTTGTTAAGTTGTTCCGGTGTCTTTTGTTTTCTTGTGACTGCAGGAGTTTTATCACTTGATTTCATTGGAGGTGATTTGAATTGTCTGCTGTTTGGCGGAGCCTTTGTTTCGACGGACTGGTCTTCCATTGCATGTTTCTTTGTATTTGTTTTCATTGTGGAATTCTTTGATTGTGTGGTTGTTTTTGGTTTCATCTTCTTCGAGCTTGGATTATGCACAAAAGCCTTAATTTTAATCCTTGGAAAGGGACTGGTTTTCGTTGTCGGAGAAACAACTGCTTTAATTGTCGATTTCTTGCTTGCCAGAGACTTCTTTTTTATGGTATTTGCTTTGACACGAGTTGTGGTTATGGAATGGCCTTCTGTTTGTATACACTTTCGATCCATTTTAATTGGCGCTTTGGATTTAATAGTTGATGGTAACTTAATTGTTGGCGCGGTTGCTGCTGTTGATCGATTTTTTTTGGTGTTAAACGTTGTTTCCGTACCTTTCTGGTTAACCTCTCGAACAGAGTCAAAAACGTTTGACACTGCATTGTCATCAAAATCTCCCAAAGAAGGTAGTTTCGGTGGCACAACTGTTTCTACTTTAGCGGCAGGAGGTTGTTTCTTGGCGGATAAATTCAGTGCTGTAAGAACATCAATCATACTTGAATTCGTTTCTTTATTCGAATGTGATGCGTGTTCCTCACCTTTCTGCGATTTTTGTAATGGTAGAGATTTTTTCGCTTTTATATCATTTTCCAATTTTAAACGACGTGAAGCTGCTGCTGTAATCGCTGTACTGTTCGTCGATCCTCCAGTTTCAGTTGGTTGTATTACACGTTCTTTGTGCTGACTGTCGATGCGCAGTTTTTGTTGCATACGCAAACGTTTCTCCTCTAAATCGCAAAATTGGGGGTTTTTGATTTTCTTGGTCGCTTTGAGTGGTAGAGTAACTTTAATAGTTGCTGGTACACGTTGTGGAGCATTTTTGTTGGTTGCGGTGGCTTTGCTGGGTGTTAACCAGCTGCGCACTGGGTATCGCACCTCTCCATCGTTGTTGATCAATTGTGAATTTTGCTCATCGACAAGAATTTTTTTCTGCCATTCCTCATCTTCGGTGCTACTAATTTCTGACAAATCGTCGAGTGTGGCGATTTCCTTTGGTGTCTTATAACCGACAAAAGGCTCTGGACGCAAAGAATGCCCTGATTTCGCAGATTTTTTTGAAGATGCCGAACCACTTATGGTTGAGGATGAGGAACTTGAAGACGACGATGACGATGATGAGGATGATGATGACGAGGATGACAATGATTCGATTTCGCCGATTTCAGGCAATCCAGCCGCCAACGTATAATGAGGATCTATTTTTTCATCATTACTGTCGACAGCGTCGTTACCAAAGGATTGGACACGCTTTAAAACGATTGGTTCTACTTTTAATTTTTCCGCTGGTATTTCAAGGCATTTATTGTTATCCTTTTCGTCCGCAGGCTTGATTTCAAATTCATGGTACTCTTTATCTACTTGTTTTGGTGATCGATCCACGATTGCAGACTTCTTATGAGCAGAATCTCGTAAAACCTTGTCTAATTTATGATCCAAATCCTCAGATTCATCAGGTCGATAGTAAGAACCACCCGAAGAGTACTCAGTAGCATTGCCACTCCGGGGCGTCGCGTCTTTAGAACCGAAAGGGGTAAATCTAAAGCCACCTGGTGTTACAGCACTTAAAACAGGTGTTTCCAACTCACTCTTAGTAAGTGAACCGAAGAGGTATGCAGTGCAGGTCCGCGGATCATTCGAAGGTTTGACTTTTGCTAGCGGTGTCTCAAAAGTGGTGCCACAAACACCCGGCGTTGGCGGCACCAATGAAGCGGTTAAGCTGCTGTTGCTAGTGTTATCCTTAAAAGGAGTTTCCAGCAGACAAGCTATGTTTGCGGTACGTTTCTCCCGTTCAATGTTACCGGATTGAGTGGGAGGTGAAGTTGTCTGAGTAACGCTGGAGTTTAAGAAGCTGGTGTCATTAGACTGCTCTAAAAAGCTTAAATCAGCATCGCCAGCATCACTATGTTTCTCTCTATCTTTTTCTTTCTCGTTTTCTTTATCTTTTTCTTTATCTTTTTCTTTCTCTCCTTCATTTTCCTTTTCTTTTTCAGATTTTACACTCGATTTTGTTCTTATTTTTATTTTTGGTTTTACTTTTTCCGCAGTCTCTGGAGGCATTTCTCTCGCTTCACTCTTTTCTTTTATCGCACTTTTCTTTTTCTGCGCTTTTGTTGGGCGATTTGCTGGTTTTTTAGTTGCCTTTAAAACAGGCTTGCCAAGCTTTTTACGCCCTCTTTTTGTTATTATTGGCATTTTGTCGATAATTTTTGCATTCCATTCACGGAGCCTCAAATCCAAGTCACTTGTATTTGTGCGGCGCATACGCACCCACTCTTCCATCATTTCATCTTTTTGGCTCTTCTCGTTACGGTCCTCTTGTTTGGTCTCTTCGGACTGCTCGCTGCATTTGTCTGCGCTCTTAGTCTGCAGCTGTCTTAACTGAAGAGTTTCCTCGTGCGCAAGCTTATCCACAGCCGGCAACTCTTCTTCAGCCGGCAATTCTTCTTCAGCCGCAGTTTTCGAAAGCACCCTTTTGCAAGCACGTACCGCACTTTGACGTAACTGTTTACGTCTTGGTGTCTCACCTCTTTCCTGGTTGACGGATTTTCCAGCCAAACTATTGGATTGTAGATTGGTTTTTATAATTGTTTGATTACTGCTGTCTTCGTTGGCAAATAGAGGCGGCACTATGCCACTATTACTGCTTTCGGTAGCACTTGTATCGACAGCTGGAACTGCAACACTTGACAGTATTTCATTACTGATAACAATTGCTTCAGAAGCACCAGCATCATCTGCGTGCGCTTTCGACTCAATGTTTTCCTTTTCATCTTCGGTCACATTGCTGGGTATAAGATTTTGTAAACGTTGGAACTTATTAACGCCTTCGCGTCTAGAAAGAGGAGTTGCATTGCTCGTCAGTGTTGACCGAGGTGAAAAGGTCAACGTGCGGACATGCGAGGCACGTTTGCGAGGCGATGAAAGACTCTTAAAAGCTTTGGTATTGACAATACCGCTAGCTGATGGGGTTGCACGATCAATAGTTGCACGATCAATAGTTGCACGGGAATCGAGTGATGCAGGCACCACCGTCGACACCTCTTTGCTAGCTTTGCATACAGTGCGCTGCAATACTTGCTCCGTATCGATTTTCTGTGAACTACTACTTAAAATTATCGAGTTTGGCGGCAACTGATCGGCAGAGAAGACAATCGGTTCTGGCAGTGGTATTTCTATGCGTGAAGATTCTACATTTGCTATGTTGTCTATCTGCAATTGTTGCGTTATCAACTCATTGTTAATGAGGAATGGAAAATTAGCCAGGAGGCCATCAGTGGTAAGGAAAAATGGCAAAGTCAGCTGTCCGTTGGTAGTATCAAAATAGACTTGATCGATTATTGTTGGATGATCCTTGGTCGCTGATTCAGCTGATGTGCTTGTTAATTGATTGATTATGTCGTCAGCTGATGTGTCGCCAAGCGAAGCTGTTTCAGCCGGTTGCTTTTGAGCGCTTTCGCTGGCGTTCAAAACTATTAATTTTGATATTGAAAAATTTGGATCGATCAACGATCCAAATGAAGAGTTCGCAGTTATGGATGGAAAAGCCTGTGGGTCACCGTTAATCGAAGTTGCAGAAGCTGCAGCTGTGCGTATTACAACCGGTGTGCTGGGTGTCACAGAAGAATTAGTAGAAAATATATCGTGGCTGGGACCAAGTGCACTATAACCCAGTTGTTGAACATTTTTTGTATTTAAATCAATATTGCATTGCACTCCAGTAGAGACTTGAGATTTGTTGGAGAAACCTGCAAAAATTCAACTAAGTAAAAAACTTGTTTATGGAAACAATAATCTAGCAATCGTGGTCTAGTAAATGGTCTTTAAATATAGGTGGGTTATGCTCTTTATATATAAATGTATTTAACTATACCTTCAACAACTTCTTCAATTATATCATCAAATGTTGGATCTTTTTCAGTGTTTGCTAAAATTTCCTTAACCATTTGATCTAAAAGTTGACTCGGTGTTATGGGAGGTACAAGTTGATCGATGTTAGCAGGCTCTTCTCCTCCTGCTTCTTGCAGATTAACTGAAGCACTTATTGTTTTTCTTGTTGCTTCTTTTGTCTCATCTTTGGACTCGTTTGTTAACGCGTTTGTAGTTATGTTCTCTGATGTTTGTAAAGCTTGATTAATATTATGTACCAATTTTTCTTGAAACCCTGGATTGTCCAAAATAGCTTGAGAAAATTCCTAATAAAATTTAAAATATTAAATATTAATTCAAAGATGAAAGAAATAATGAAAATTTATTTACAAGTAAAGATGGTGTCACTATTTTTGCTGAACCTGGTTTATTTCGTGGTGTTGATTCATTTCTTGGTTTCTCTAACATTGACATATCTTTATTTTGTACAGCTCTCGCGTTTACGGTTTCATTTTCCTCCACTTCCACTTCCACCTCATCCTCGGTCGTCAAGTCGTTCTCACTGTCGAGCTCTTCTTCTTCTTGCTCTAAACTATCCGTCGTATCATCAGGCCCTGGGTCATTATTTTCAGTAGTTAGTTGAGGATCGTTAGAAGACGTAGAGGAGCAAAGATTTTTATGTTTCAACTTTGGGCGCGTTACGCTTAAATAGCAAAAAGGTTCCACAACCCGTTGTCGTTTTTTAGGCGTCCCAGTTAACGAGTTGATTTTACCCAGTCGCTCATTTGAAGAGTTATCAAACGATTCTGAAGTTCTGTAAAAACAAATCATCGAATTGGAAAATTGTCATAAATAAACACATTCAACAATAAACAATAAACATCGATTATACATTTTTGAGTATTAAAGTAAAAACATTATAGTATTCTATATAGAAATTTCAATTACCTTTTTCTTTTTCGTCCACTCCGTTGTTTCTTGACTCTATTTCCTTTGTCCAACTGTACATTATTTCCAGATCCAGTGTGTGTGCAGCACTCTGTCTTGTTGCAGACATCGCCGTCGTTGTCGACTAGTTTCGCAACTGCAGGCAATATGTCTAAAAGAGCATTCAGCTTTTCCGATAACCTTTTTTGATGAATATTTGAACGAAGCACTTCAGACAGTGTTGTCATAACTTGCTCTACTGCAGAATAAAATAGAAAGAACCACAAACCAATCAAATGTAAAAGTCAAAGCCAAAAGTGCAAAATAAGAAAATAATTTAATGATTTACCTTTGCGCGCTATTTGTACATATTCGCGAATGATTTCCTCTAATTCCGGAAAGAAGCTGTGCGCCTGAAGACCTTGCTTGAACGCTGTGTACTCTTGTCGCAGATGCGGCGATGTCCTGCAAAAGATGCGCGAAGCTTTCTCAAGTTTTTGATTTTTTAAGTAGCCTGAAGAAAAGACATTTTCAATAAAAGAATATATTCACTATGCAATCCAAATATGTCAATCCAAAATTACCCAAAACTAGACGAGCAATATCGGAATGGAACACTACGATCTCCATCTTGGTGCTTTGTTATGATATGCCGTTATTTGGTCAATTATTTTCAATTCACTCTTTTTTGCAGTGCATTCTCATTTATGTTGCATTTATTCACTTACTCAATTTTATTTTTAATTGCACAACTTTACTCTTAACTATATATTCTTAATAAATTATTATGATGGGGGCTCAAAAAATTCAAAGTTTCATTTTCAGAATAATAAATTTAGAAAAAAAAAAAAAGAATGCAAAATAAGAAGTAGCCGCAAAGCGTTTGTTTCGCTTTAAAAAACATGGTTGCAAATTCTTTACATCCTTATTAATGCATTTTTAGAGGAGGTACTTTTTGTTAATGTTTGGATTTTTTCATTCGAGTTGAGTAGGAAATTTATATAAATTGCGTTGTTTATTAACAATGAGTATGTTTTTATGTATGTATTATTATCTATACAAACACAAATTATTAGTAATTGAACTTTGTGTTTTGTTTTTAATCGAGGAAAATCAATAGTAGTAATTTAAATAGTTTAAATTTCGAAGCGCAGCTGAAATGCTAACAACGCGAAGACTGAAAAATTGTTCAGTGCTACCAATTATTATTTCTTGCTCCATTCTGCTGGTATTGTCAAGTTTTGAATTCGATGAATAGAACGATAGACATTTGTGTAAAGTGCGGCAATGCATCTCAGATCCAGCCCATTATTGGGTGAACGCATTTTCATTTTCCCCGCGTTTTGCTTTGTTATTATATTATTGTACTACGAAAAGAAGGTCCGGAAAATTTGACGATTACTTAGGTGTTGCCATCGTTTTTTTAAAAAGACATTAAAAAAATTCACTCAATTCATTCAATTCGTGGCTTGCCCTTGACCTACCTTTTACCATTCTGATTACAGAAATTAATTTTTTGAAATGCAGAAATCATATATTTTAGATTTAACGAAAGCATAAACTTACTAATAGTTATAAATCAGTAAAAATGTATACTTATATTATATATTCATTAGGGTAGATATGCAGACTTCTATTATATTCCAGTAAACTAATTGTATAAAAGTTGGTTAAAGCTAAAAATGTAAGCTACTTTTCTAAAATAAAGTTCTATCAAGCATTCTAATTCTCACTCTAATCACTCAGAGATCTCTTATAAATAGTACTATCATATTTGTTTGCGATAGTCATTTGTTTTAAAATTTAGTTACATTTCTGAAAACAAAACCTCAAACTCTTGGTTATTTTGCTAGTGTTATAGACGATGTATGAATCTAGTTTAGAGTTTACTGAAGATGAATCGATTGCAATTGCGAAGGAATTTAGCAGAGTGGCTGGTAAGAATAAAAAATTTCTTATAATAGAGTACTAAATTTAATAAATAGAAACTTAAGAAGTATATATATATATATATATATATAGAATTTATATATACTGAGGTGGCGATATATTTACTATTCGTATTTGTTAACAATCATATAATAACCTTAAACAATTGTTGGCGAGTACAAAGTAAACAAGCTTTTATGTCAAAACATTTATTTTCCAGATAATAACAAATCACGAGGTTTATTAATTTAATGACTATTGTGTCAATTAATTGTTTGTTTTTCATAATTATTCTCCATAAAGAACACTATAAGTCTTTCATTGAGTCCGGCTTATTTTTCACAGGGAATACCTACCTCGATCATGCAGGTACAACTCTCTATACAGAGAGTCAAGTGGATGCGGCTGGAAAAGTCCTGAAGGAGAACCTTTTCTGTAATCCACATACTTGCAAGCTGACAGGCGATTTGGTAGATCAAGTGAGATACAGGTGAGTGTCCTATTTGTACTCAGTCCCAGCTGTCTACATGAACAGAATATTCGAATTTTTAGGATTCTTAAGCATTTCAATACCAACGCCACTGAATATGCAGTCGTCTTCACGGCCAATGCCACAGCCGCTTTGAAAACAGTCGCAGAATGTTTTAAGTTCAGCAGCAATGAAAATGAACCCGCAGGATGTTTTTACTATTGTCAGGAGAATCATACCTCCGTCTTGGGAATGCGTGATCTGGTACAAACGTCGCAACAGTTTGTTTTAACTAAAGATGAACTTGTTAGGAATGCGGAAGTGGCAGTGACTCCGGCAGTGACTACATCATGTGCAAGCAATTCACTCGTTGCATTTTCGGCACAATGTAATTTCAGTGGGTTTAAAATGCCACTGGAGATAATAGAATCTATTCAGAGGAATGGTTTAGTCTGCAAAGGCAGAAAAATACGCCGATTGTCTGGCGAGGAAGTGAGTGCGGAAAGTAAAGATGAAAGCAATTTCTACGTTTGCCTTGACACTGCTTCATTTGTAGCCTCAAATTATTTCGATCTACAACACTGCAAGCCAGATTTTTGTTGTGTTTCTTTCTATAAAATATTTGGGTATGTTTGGGTTCATAAAGAAAAGTAATACAAACGTTTATAGTTTCTTTCACAGTTTTCCCACCGGTGTTGGTGCTCTAATTGTTAGCAAGCGTGGACAGCTTTCACTTGAAAAGAAGTACTACGGAGGGGGCACCGTTAAAATTGCCATGACGCGCCAGAACTTCCATGAGAAACGTCAAGGTTTCACGGAGCGTTTTGAAGACGGTACTTTGGCTTTTCTCTCCATTGCATCTCTGTTGGAAGGCTTCCGAACATTTGATCGCTTGATACCGGCAACGCCGCAAAAGTCACAAATGCAACGAATTTCAAATCATGTCTTTCAATTGGCCAAATATTGCCATGATGAGCTTGCTCAGTTACGTCATTCCAATGGAGCACCTCTAATTAAATTCTATAATCACACTGGCTACAAAAGTTCAAGTAATCAGGGCGGTATTGTGACATTCAACATTTTACATGATGATGGTACTTTTGTTGGTTTTGCTGAGGTTGCCTGCATTGCTGCTGTAAACAACGTACAGCTTCGAACTGGTTGCTTCTGCAATCCGGGTGCATGTCAGCATTTGCTTCAGCTTTCTGACTCGGACATCCGAAAACAATATGATGCTGGTCACATTTGTAGCGATTATAACGATTTAGTCAATGACCTGCCAACCGGGGCAGTAAGGATGTCGTTTGGTTACATGACGCGTTTACAAGATATCAAAAAAGCCATTGTAATGATCCGGGAATGCTATCTTACTACAGCAGCACAACGTTTGCAATTACTTGAAACGCAGGTACAACAGCTGCCGCATGCTTTAAAAGAAATACCGCATCGTCTACGTCCACAAATTAATAGGATTTGTATTTATCCGATCAAATCATGCGGTGCTTTTGTAATAAACGATCAGTGGCATTTGACAAGCACAGGTTTTAAATACGACCGCACTTGGATGATCGTCGATGTGAACAACATGGCGGTGACTCAAAAGCTGACCTCACGATTGTGCCTTATAAAGCCCTTTATTAATTTAGAAAAATCACAGCTCGAGCTCACGTTTCCAGGAATGAATAGTGTCATTGTGGGGCTTGAAATTGAAGATGAACACATAAAGGAATCAGTAGAGTTCAATCTGTGCCAGAGTAAGATATGCAATGATATGGTTGAAGGTTTCGACTGTGGCAACGTGGTAGCTGCTTGGCTCACTGATTGTTTGGAAACCAGTGGACTTCGTCTGTTACGTCAACGCCGACGTCGCACACTCGCTGGTGATGCGAAAGACATCACATTTGTGAATGATTCTCAGTTTTTGCTTGTAAATCGTGCCTCCGTTCGATGGTTGGCAAATAAGATCGGAGACCTGAGTGAAACACTCGATCATACAATAGATCGTTTCAGAGCCAACATTATTATTGATACTACTGAGGCACTGGAAGAGAACACATTTGAGGAGCTACGCATAGGTGGTGTAGCATTCAAGGTGAATGGTTTCTGTACGCGTTGTCAGATGATTTGCATCGATCAGCATACTGGACAGAAAACTTCGGAACCGTTGCGGACTATTGCACGAGAATTTGCGGGGAAAATTCGTTTTGGAATTTATTTATCCCTCAATCAAGCCGTGGTCAAAGATATCGTGATAAAGTGTAATGATGTAATTAAGATAACGAGGCGAAAAGATTAAAACTGTTTATTTGTATAGGTTATTCTTATTATTATATCTAATTTGAGAGGCATTTATATCCATATATAACTAATTAATAATATAAATAATTTTAGTGAAAATATCGTTGTTGAAAGTTAAAGGAGCTCGTAAACCGTATGAAAATCTTATAATTCATTTTGCAAAAATATAAATATGGATTATTATGGATTATAATTTAATTATGTTATAGATAATTAAGTATATTAGGTTTGTATAATTCGCTGTGCTTAACTTGACGTACATTAAATGACAGTATGTGTTTATATAATAGTATTATCATAAAGAGTAGATTTACACCAAGAAACCTTTCGGTATCAAATTTTGGACGTAACCATGGATTAATATTACATACCTTTTTTTTAACATGATTAACTAAAACTCATTAACTCATTTCATTTCTTCCTTATGTTCCAGTTATTAATAAGAGCAGAGCAGGTCCTTTAAATTAAGTTTGTAGAAATGTGTAGTAATAATGTTAAATTTTTTAAAATATTTTTTCTGCTTTCGGGAGAGTTTAAATTGTAAGTAAGACAATCGATTATGCGGTAATTATCGATCGAATGAGCTAATTGTTAAAGAAATCGATAAGAAAGTAACGAAGTTTAGTCTATTGATGATTTACTCGATACTATTCTGATTATATTCCTATCAGTTTCTTTAATTTCAATTTGCACCTACTTAAAAATCCCATTTCAGAATAGGATCATTTGCTGTTATTATTTTCATGAAGTCGGGTCATAACTACCTTAGGTATTAATTACAATCTAACCGTTTGTTATTAGCTGCCCTGAGTTCTTAAGATGTCCTCATTTAGTCCGGAGTATATGTACAGAGAAACTGACGCAATTGCTAAGGAATTTCAAAGAGTTGCTGGTAAGGATTTCAACTTTTACTGTACATACAATATTTTGAAAAAATATCAACGCATTCATTTTAAAGTATTAAATTAAAGAAAAAATAATAATTAAAATTTAATAAAAAATTTCAAACATTGAAAAACCAATTAACCGTTCGTTATTGACACATTTGTTCTCAGAAAAGAAAAAAGAAAGAAAACAACAAAAGATACAATACTACAACAATTTAAATAGGTTTGTAGCATCGTATAATCATGTCATTGCGGTATTAACTTAAAGTATTAAACAAGCAACTGTGCAATTTTGTAAACACTTCACGGTATAAATTATTTGTTTTAATCACTGTTCGATAAGTTGTGACTTAAACTATTTTTATATCGTGGTCTTTTTGAAATCTTAATCATTTGTTAATTGTAACAAGGTTTTTCTTTTATTATTCAATTATTGTTTAGTATTTTTTAACTTCTACTTCAATATACGCAAGTTATTTAATAATATTGTATATTATTTCAATATACTAAAATACAATAATAAATCAATATAATAATACAAAATATATTTATCGTCAATTATTATTATTAACATTATAAATTGCATTCCGGAGAGAACCTGTTCAACCAAATTAACGTAGTACAGTACGATCTCCATTATAAAGGGTGGGCCATCGAATGGCTTCTCTTTTAATTTGTTTAATTCAACTTAAATGAATTGTTTAATTAATTAAATTATTTTTAAAATAATTATTATTAAAAAGAAACCACCTGATGGAATACTCACTTACCCAGTATTAACACGGATTTCAATGTGATTTAAATGTTAATCCTTCTTTTTTCACAATTCCTTTTAGATTATATGGATACGATATTTTGATGTATATGAATAGTTCGATTTTATAAATTTATTGCAATTATTAGTTCATATAATCAAGAGTGTGGATAACAATTATGGAATATAATAAGGGCTCTATAGATAGATAGATAGATATTTCCATATTATGTCATTTTGTCCTATTAAAATTTGAAGAGTTATAATCACATATAGAAATATAATAACAATTATGAAATAAGTTACTAATTACAATTAAAACCATAGACTTGAATGGTTTTCCCTCACAGATTTCCTCACAAGAGTTTACTCCGAAGAGTTTATATGGAAATCTAGATGTATACCATACGTTATACAATATGTATATTTATTTATTTCAGATATATTATAGGTATATATCAAATACTTATTACATTGAAATATTTGTTTTGAAGTTTTTTTTTCGAGAACGTGCCTCTGTGGGCACTTATTCAGTTATCTTAACTTATTGTTAAACTCAAATCACCTCTTGAAAAGCCGTTTAGATAAGTTTCTCTACCTTTTTATAATAATAATAATCTCTCAGTATATTTTTTTGGGTCATACATGACTGCATTTTATACACCTATGTACCTTATTAACGTGTTATTCTAGAGATAACTCTTCGAAGTGCATTTTTCAGATAGAATTCAATAATTTAAATTCAGGCAACATGATACTGAATCGATTGTTGTTAACTTTGTTTAAATTAAGTTTAGATTGACTTTTAAATAAAAAGATATCTTTTAAGATTGCTTACCGCGCACTTTGTTCCCTTTTTATATGTTCTCATTTTATACATATTATTTTTAATTAATATATATTTTATGCACATATGTATGTATGTAAAATTTCTAATCGTATTAAGAAAAGGGGTTAAAGTGAAAAGATAGATTTCTCATTTTAATTTATGTTGAAATTAATTTTTTAATAATTAAGAAAATACTTCAAAAGAATGGGGATTTTAATTTTGGGTTAAATATTCTTCTTTATTCGAATTTTTTTTGTTCTACTTTATCACTAACCCTTCATTGCAAACAGACCAACCAACTACTCTTTTTTCAACGAGTCCTTGAATGTACGCCGCAAAAAACAATTATTATCATTTTTACAATTTCCATATAATTCCTTTTATTTATCACACTTATTATTATTCTAGATGTAATAAAATAGATCAATTATTAAGAAGTTTTATTTATAATTTAAATAAACACAATATTCGTTAATATTTAATCAGATAAAACTTACCTTGATCATGCCGGGGCCACTCTATACACAGAGAAACAAGTCGATGCTATTGCTAAACTTTTGAATGGAAATCTGTTCGGTAATCCCCATACCTGTAAAGTCACCGGCGACTTGGTGGACCAAGTGAGATATAGGTAAAATGATCACACTTTCTTTTTGTCTGGCTTCGCAGTAAAAAAAAAATAATATTTCTTTTATTATAGACTAGTATATAAGCCTTTCTTCGCCAGGAGGTTATAATTTTTTATTTATTTCGTAAAAAAAATTGCGAAGCCTTTTTTGATTTTCTCACCTTAATATTGAGAAATTACACTTTTATGAAAAATTATTAATTGTTTAAATTATTAAATTTTTGATAATAAAATCTGAAAAATTAATCAGCACAATCTAGGAAAAAAAATATAAATTTCCTCCCAATCGGATTTATTGCAAAAAAATGACGAAGCCGTTTGGATTTTTGAATTTACTCATCAACATTAGATGCCCAGAAACATTTGTAAACAAAAGAATTCAGATTTTTAAGTGATGTGGAAGTCCAAAAAAAAGTCCCGGACATATTTTGCTAACAGACAGACACAGGGATTTTATATATACATATAGATTTTTATTATTTATTGTTTACTATGATATTCATATTTATATTGGGTATTTTTTTACTTATGAATTACGAAAATAGCTTTCAATTTACGATCTTTTCAGAATTCTTGAACACTTCAATGCGGATGCTTCTGAATATGCAGTCGTTTTCACTGCCAATGCTACAGCCGCATTGAAAACAGTTGCAGAATGTTTTAAGTTCAGGAGCAATGAAAATGAACCTGCGGGATGTTTTTACTATTGTCAGGAGAATCATACCTCCGTCTTGGGAATGCGCGATCTGGTACAAACGTCGCAACAGTTTGTTTTAACTAAAGATGAACTTGTAAAGAATGCGGAAGTGGCATTGACTCCGGCAGTGACTACATCATGTGCAAGCAATTCACTCGTTGCATTTTCGGCACAATGTAATTTCAGTGGTTTTAAAATGCCACTGGAGATAATAGAATCTATTCAGAAGAATGGTTTAGTCTGCAAAGGCACTCAAATACGCCAATTGTCTGGCGAGGAAGTGGGTGCGGAAAGTAAAGATGAAAGCAATTTTTACGTTTGCCTTGACACTGCTTCATTTGTAGCCTCAAATTATTTCGATCTACAACGCTGCAAGCCAGATTTTTGTTGTGTTTCTTTCTATAAAATATTTGGGTATGTTTGGGTTCATAAAGAAAAGTAATACAAACATTTATAGTTTCTTTCACAGTTTTCCCACCGGTGTTGGTGCTCTAATTGTCAGCAAGCGTGGACAGCTTTCACTTGAAAAGAAGTACTACGGAGGGGGCACCGTTAAAATTGCCATGACGCGCCAGAACTTCCATGAAAAACGTCAAGGTTTCACGGAGCGTTTTGAAGACGGTACTTTGGCTTTTCTCTCCATTGCATCTCTGTTGGAGGGCTTCCGAACACTTGATCGCTTGATACCGGCAACGCCGCAGAAGTCACAAATGCAACGCATTTCCAATCATGTCTTTCAATTGGCTAAATATTGCCACGACGAGTTGGCTCAGTTACGTCATGCCAATGGAGCACCTCTCATTAAATTCTACAATCACACTGGCTACAAAACTTCAAGTAATCAGGGCGGTATTGTGACATTCAACGTTCTTCAAGATGATGGCACTTTTGTTGGTTTTGCTGAGGTTGCCTGCATTGCTGCTGTACACAACGTACAGCTTCGAACTGGTTGCTTCTGCAATCCGGGTGCATGTCAGCATTTTCTTCAGCTTTCAGACTTGGACATCCGAAAGCGATTCGACGCTGGTCACGTTTGCAGTGACTTCAATGACCTTTACGATGTGCTGCCTACAGGTGCAGTGCGGTTGTCTTTTGGCTACATGACGCGACTAGAAGATGTCCAGCAAGCTATAATAATGATTCGGGAATGCTATCTGACAACGGCGGCCCAACGTTTGCAGCTGCTTGATGCACAGGCGCAGCATTTGCCACAGGTATTGCAACGCATTCCTGAACGTTTGCGTTCACAATTGAATCGATCGACGTTCGAATGAATTATGAGCTAATAAAATAAAAACGATGAATAAAAAGAAGCCCACAAAAAACTCCTCGTCCTTCACTCTATAAATTCGCTTTAAAATGAATCGCATCCTGATATGGATGGAACACTCGAAGCCCAGTGTTTTTTTTAACCTAGTACATATGTATGTGTTTGGATATCGTATGAAGTGGTGACTGAAGATTGTGTTAGTGCCAGCAATGAGGTTAAGAAGATTATAAAGCGAAAAGAATAAAGCTTAACTATTATATATTTAAATATTAAATATTTACTTATACTCATTCTACAGATTATAAAATGGTTGGAAATTAAATATGTGCACCGTAACGGACCATGCATCTATGAAGTCTTGTAGCAAAAGTAATTAAAAGGAGAGCCTCCGACTTTCAGGTTAATTTTATTATGCATTTTTACATCAGAGTGCAATTTTCTATGGGATCTTCTTTGACCTTTTCAAGCGGCAGTCCTTGACTTGCATTCTTCACATTTTCCAAGACACTCTCATGATTAGGAAATGCCATGGATTGTAATTTCGAATGAACTAGAGTATCATTAATTTTTACTTCAAAAGAACCTTTTCTGCCTTGATGACAATTTATTTCAGTATTTGGTTGTTGTTGTTCGAGGAAATTTTTCAACATTTTGCATTGCATCGAAAAATTACAAGCACCACTGAGAAAAGGAGTCATAACAATTATTAGGATTTATTGTTTTCTATTAAACTTTACCAATATTCAACATCAACCTTGACCATATTTTATTTCGAGTAAACAAAGAAGACACCTGTTTTTCTTTACATATTTATGAATGAATGCAACACAAAAAAAGACTAAAATTCTTTACTACAAAAAAGTGCAGTTTAGAGACATAAAATCAGCTGGAAAGTATATGGTTATACCTTTCATTCGAACTGTACACAACATTTCTTACGATCATATGTTTCCTGTCATTTCATTAGATTGGATTATTGCATTATAAAGTTTTGCCAATTTCATATTTTAATCGATTTCGTAAATTAGAATAAAGAACAATTAGGTATAATTAGTTATGCAGTGTCGCCAATGCATTGTCATCGACGTGCGTTCTGCATTGACGCTTGTATGCATTTTTATATTAAGTGGTGTGCGTCAGAGCCAGCCCGCAGTCAACTTAATGCAGTCTGAATTTAAATCGGAATCAACGCAAAAGAACAATACTAGCAACAACGACGCCATTCCATTGTCAATAGTCAAGAGTCTCAATGAGACGAATGCTTTGTGTCCCAGTGACTTGGATTGCGCTGAACTGTCTTTCCCTTGCATACGCTGTAACTACAACTTTTCCTGCCACTATGGACGGGATTTAAATGTTAGCTGCAATGCTTTGGAACAGGTACAGTGCCTGGGGAATCGCTCATTTGTGCGTCAGATGAATTGCCGCTACTGCTACCAGACGGAGAAATGGCAACAGACGTGTGTTCTGCGTGGCAACTGCAATTCCGTGAATGATCATTTCTATCGCACGAACTGTACTGCACATGCGGATGTTCTTTGCTTAGGCAATCGCTCGTTTACACGCAACGTTAAGTGCAACTGGACGCAGGGCTACCGTTGGAGTACAGCTCTGATTATCAGCTTGACTTTGGGCGGCTTCGGAGCGGATCGCTTTTACCTGGGTCACTGGCAGGAAGGGATCGGCAAGCTCTTCAGTTTCGGTGGTTTGGGTGTGTGGACCATAATCGATGTATTGCTTATATCGCTACATTATTTGGGACCCGCAGATGGTTCCTTGTATATATAATGGTGAGATCTGGGTGTATAAATATCCGTTACATGCAGGACTGAAGACTTGACTAGTGTTAAATTAACTTTATTTGTTCAATTTGTTTTTAATGTATAAGATGTGTTTACAATTTTCAAACCAAGTATTGAAAAAAAATGCCTCCAATAAAACTTTTATTTATTTATTAGAATTTTAATTTGTTTTACTCGCCCTCATCTTCGTCACCGAAGCGTATATGTTTGGTCAACAATTTTTTGACCTTATCTCTGCCCCTTCGTTGTGGCACTTTTACCTTCTTGTTTAACTTCATTTCTCGGTCCTGTTCTATTTTGCGCCAATATTCCGATTCAGCTTCGCCGGTCAGCAGCTTGCATTTATATTCTGCGCAACTAACTTGCTTGATGAATTCTTCCGCAGCGCTCGCAGATTCAAGGCGCAAATATGCTTGCATTGCGCCCTCCTTAACATCAACATATTTAACTGTGGCGTATTGACGCATATCAGCTTTGAATTCTTTAACTACAACGCATGGCTCAAGGAAAGTCACTTCAATGATCAACCCAGGCTCGTAGTTGAAGAGTGGCGTTCGTTCCAGAGCCGGATTGTTTTTGGTTTCCTTAATTCTGGACGCCGCGGTACCTTCATTTGTATCAGCATCTCCTGCGCCATAGAAGTTCATATTTATTTTCTGAAGTTTGCGATCGCTCGGTTTTGGCTTATTAGCAAGAGGAGGAGGAGGTGGAACACCAGCGTTCGCCTCAGAACCGTCAGTTAAGTTTTCTCCACTGTGTTGTGCCGCTTTCCACGCTGCCCTTTTTAACTCTGTAATCTTCTCACGCTGTAGATTCAGATATTTATTGCGTAAACGTTTCCAGTCTCGTTTAGGTAACACTTTTAAATCGTAGAATGAAGCGTCGTTATTTTGCTCGACTTTGCGTAGTTTTTTTGACTTCTTTTTTTTCTTGCGACGTTTCTTTTGAGATAATTCATCTGGAGCCTCTAGAGTTTCTGTAGGCTCCTTTGCAGACTCTTCTTCAGCAGCTGAACTGGGCGCGGTTTCTTCTTCAGAATCATCCTCTGTTACACTGTTAGCGGCACATGAATCGTCTATTTAATAAAACAACTTTTTAATTATTCCAACTTAGTTCCTTATATTAAAATTTAAACAAGTATTTTACCTGTTTTACATTTTTTCGCCAACGGTGATGTTTCATCATTTTCACCAGCATTTACTTTGCTTTTACGTTTATTGTTTTTCGGTATTTTTGACTTGTCATCAACCGACTCATTATTATCTGATGTCTCTGCTTCTTTATTCTGTTCTTTTATATAAGCTTTAATACTTTTAAGTTCCGCCGGATTGGTTTCCTGCATGCTGAGCACACCTTTAAATTCCTGAAATGCTTTAACCGCCTTGGCTATACTTTCTAACTTTTCAAATTCTATAAATCCGAACTCCTTAATTTTTCGTGACTTTGCATACTTCGGTAATGAGACGTAAGTCACGTTCCCGAATCTCGAAAAGATTTGCTTCATCCAGTCGTGATCTGCATTTGGCGGTATGGACTCAACGTACAAAGTTTTGTCATCAACATCGCGCTCAGCAGGCAGCGCTGTTTTGCGCCGCACCTTCTGCTGGGAATCATCTAATTCGAGCAGCTGCGAATTCGTTAATGATTTCGCTATCTCCTCCGCACTGCTTGCCAGAATTTTCATTTTATTAAATGTAAGAAAAATATCGAGAGAAACATCTACAAATTTTACATATTGTTAGGATTGTAATAAATAATAAATCATTTATGGACATACAAGGATCCTTATCGATCAATTGTTTCAGGAAACGATCTTTGGACAAGTTTGCATCCCCAAAATAAAATTCCATCTGCTCCCGAATGCTGTTGAAATGCTTTCGTTTGCGCTTCCGATATTGCTTATCTTCATTGACTGCTTTTATCTTCCTTGGAATTGTAGTTTCTTTAGTTTCTTCTGTATTTTTAATATCCACGAACTTGTCCATGCTTACATTCTCCAACACTACTCCGGCCGGCATTTTACAAAGTGGTTAAAGAATTTAATTGATTACTTCAGGGATTCTTGTTGAAAATCTTAACTGTCTGTGTTTGTTAATGAGGTTCTAAGCCTTTAAACCAATCTGTAGTTGAGGATTATTCCTTAAAAAACCAACACGGTAAAGAAAGCAATAATTAGCTTTTGTTATTGTATTCTACTTATTCCTCATACTTCTTATTAAAAATCATTTAGTACTTTGTACTACGATGTTACATACATCACACAAGTTGATGTCTGAAACATTAATTTTATTGGTATAGACTTTATTGAGAAAAGAAGTTTAATGGTTTATTATACCAAAATCATCCGGATTGATAGATCTAAAGTTTAGATTCTAAACTATTGTTTCGATAATATATCGGGAAATAGGTACCGCTATAAAGGAGACTATCTCTTTATTCTATAATTGTTTTCTGCTCCCATGTCGATGTTGGTAGGAATGCCGAAGATGACAGTTTTTATGTCAGGGAATAATTTTGCTCAATACTAATAATTTTCACTTTCAACTATAATTATTACCAAAATACGTTTAATTTTGCACGTATTTCATATATTTAATCTTCAGTTAGTGGAGGCGTAACATTATGTAAAATGTCAGCTATTCCAATCTATCTTGTGGCTGATACTGTAAATGGTTTTTGAATTGTCATCAGGTAGACGCAAGACGAAATAGCTGACATGATACTTTACTTCTCCACTAACCGGTTCTTTAAACAAAATATATAGATCAAGAAGTAAATGTTGAGAAATTTATTTAGGTGAACAACACTGTTAAGAAAAGGTTCCAAATAAATATTGCAAATTCTTTGTCGAAAATTGCACTTTCATATGATTTCCCAGCCGAGTCGATTTTGCTATATCAAATGTAAAATATATCTAATATAAAGCGAAGTGAAGAATTTTTAAACAGCAAAAATGGAAAAATGGTTGCGCGAAAGGTTGTCTGAGTGCCTAGGATTTGAAGTTCCGGATGATATGATAAAGTAAATAATAGGTTATACAAAATAATATGACAAAATAATGCTGATGCCTCGCTGTAGATATGTTAAGTCGATGGACAATTCCAGGACATTTGATGAATACTTTGAAACACTGCTAAATTCGGACTGTGAAGAGCATAGATTGTTCTTGGCGGAATGCAAACAAAGACTTTTTTGTGAGCCTAAAATTTTAATACCATATATAATAACTATTTAAAATTATGAAATAATTCAAGGTAAAGCCCTACCAGCTAAAAAAGGTATACAGCAACCCCAACAACATCAGGAAAAAAAGCCACAAAGTCATGGATCCACTCAGATAAAGCAAAATCATGGTAAAATTCCGCCGCAACTCGTTGCAAAACCGGATGGCAACAAATTACATCCACATCAGCAAGCACAACAGCCTGGTCACCAGGGCGCAAGAAAGAAAACCAAATACGTCAGTCTTTATGCCAACGATGGCAACGTTCTGGATGATACTATCATGCTCAAGGGAAGACGTCTCTGCGAGTGTCAAGCATCGCAGCACAAACTTATCAATAACTGCATCGGTTGTGGTCGAATAGTATGCGAACAGGAGGGAAGCGGACCGTGTTTGTTCTGTGGTGAAATTGTTTGCACTGCGGAGGAAATGCAAGTGCTGAAGTGTACCAGCAAGAAGAGTGAAAATCTAATGAAATCTTTGAAGGAAAAAGGTGGCGGTGAATGTTTACGCAAAGCATTGGAGCAACGAGATCGTCTTCTGGAATATGATCGCAATAGTGAGAAGCGAACCACAGTGATTGATGATGAATTAGATTACTTTCAGGTAGGAAGAGCTGTTTTTCACTTTATTCAATTTTATTTGGCGACAATAAAAATGCTTGTTATTCTAAATATAGGAAACTTCAGTCTGGTTGTCTGATGCTGAACGTGAGAAATACGAAAGCCTTCGTCAAGAGATGCATGAAAAGAAGCATGCTGGACGCTCTCAACGTAAAATAACATTAGATTTCGCTGGGCGCCACGAAAACTATGACGATGAGTCGCAAATTACTGTAGATTATGAGCGGAGCGTATTGCAGCAAATTAAGGCAACCGCGAAGAATGTGGACAACTGGTCCAATCGTAAGCACTCGGTAAAGATAACACCAGACACTTGTGATATTGATCCTAATTTGGAGGGTGTGCGTCCTCTCTATCATGCCACAGCAGAGGGAAAAGCCAGTGCAAATAGTATTGAGAAAAGGGCTTATCTGGACTGCAGTTATAATCGCGTACAGGACAAGGAGTTGTTGGAAATGCAAGATATGCGCCAGTGTTTGTCAATGCATCAGCCATGGGCTTCGCTGTTGATTACGGGTATTAAGAAGTGGGTCATTAAGAAAACAAAAACATGTTTATTTTTGTAATAAAATATATTTTCTCATTTTTTCACTTGGCAGACATGAAGGTCGTGTTTGGTATAGCGAACATCGTGGTCGCCTATGGATAGCATCGACGGCTAAAGAGCCTCATCCGGAAGAAATACAGGAAATTGAAAACTTTTACAAAAGCTTTTACAATGGTAAGATTTTCACTCAGATCTTGCAATCAAAGTGAAATTATAGTTGTATATATATCACGTTCTAATATTCTGACCTCGCATCAGATCCAACGATCAAGTTTCCTGAATCCTATCCAACGGGCTGCTTATTGGGTTGCGTCAAAGTAGAGGAATGCTTGCCACAAGAAGAGTACCGCGAAGTGTATACAAATACTGAGTCCGACAGTCCGTATGTCTTTGTTTGTTCCCATCCAGAGCAATTGCCGGTGCTTTTCCCCATTAAGGGTCAACATAAATTATGTATGAATGACAACATAAAGCAATAGTTTTTTTGTTTATTAGTACTAATTTATTTTAATTGCAGATCAAATTGATGCTAAAGTACATAACGCTGCATGCAGGACTTTGCTGCGTTTGCAAGTAGCTCACGGTTAAGCGGTTAAAAACATACCTACTACAAGTATAGAAACTACTACATTAGTCTTTATTGTTTAAGAAAATACTTGAATAAAATAATAAAGAATAAGTAGTTTAAGAAAATTAAATGCTGATACAAAACGCACAACACACAACGTACAACGAACGTTGATTTGATATGATTTTGTAAATGCTGTATAAAAATGTTTTTCTTTATAAAATATTAATACACAGTTTACTACGAATACAATTACTTCACATTATAGTTCTTGAGCACATTTAGGAATTCCTTCATTTCCAAACCTGTTGCTTCGTTTAACACTTCCACTATGTTGTTTTCCGTATCAAGTACATCGTCCAATTGATTTTTCGACACGGCGAGACCATCAACGACATCCCAGTAGAATTCTTTGCCTCCCACAAAAAGTTGTGTATTTCGAACCAAAACTTTCAGCTGCGCGTTGCGACGCAACAATTCCCTACGTAGGACCAGCAATTTGTGCTTGCGTCTGAGCGCATGCGGGCCCAGCGCAGTTTCTATCACGATGCCGGTGTTCTTCAATTTGCCGCAGTTCCTTAAAATCGCCTGAGTGTCATGTGCTTTATGCAGTTCTAACATCATGTTCGATCTAAGCTTATTATTCTGGCTTGCCAACGGTATCACATTCTTCATGTGCACATCGGGTAAATGCAGCATATCTCGCAATACACGTTCCATCGCCTGTTTGGGCCCTTCTGAGTTCAAAATCGGAACGTTGCGTACAAATAGTTTACTTTGGCGGACTGCTCGATCGATGGCTTGTATTTCGGCTTGCATATGTTGTTTACTCTGTTGAGCGCGCTTGACAGCGTGACGTAACTGCTCACACTCAGCTTTCAAAGCGTCGATTTGTGTCTGCATTGAAACATCGGTGGGATTTATGGTTGACGTCAAGGTGGGAGCACTGCTCACGTTGTCAGTTTGTGAAGGATTAAGCGTCTCTTCTAGTTTACTGTCCATCATTTTTATTATGGTCTTCCGCTCCTCTTGAAGCTGTGCGATTGTCACAAAACCGTTTAATTTGCTGTCTAGCATTTGGCTCATTTGTTCCAACGTTTTAGCAGACAGATCCACCTCGGATCTTGACGGTTTAGGATCAAGTATTTTCTCCTGAGAAACCAAGCGCACACTACAAGCTGAAGTGGTCACTGCCGGCTCAGTTTCTTGAATAGAGACGTTATATTCACCAGTCTCCACACCTTCTGTTGGCGGCGTACTTGAGGTTTCCGTGGAATTTTGCTCTTCCACTGCCGTGCCAGCCATATGCTCCAAAAATGCACTGGCATCGAAGAAGGACTGTTCTCCTCTAACTTGTCCACCGCCCAGTGTATCTCCGGGAGCATGGCCTTTGAATTTCATTATTTTGTAGCTTTCATATACCTTATATAGCTCAGGATGTAGTCGCTTCATATGTTTGATGAAGTTCGACGATACATTCTTGTGACCGCGGAGTGTCACCCCGCACGATAAGCATTTGGCTGTTATGGCCTCGCCAGTACGAGCGCTGTCCCAGTCCTCAAGCTGCGGAAGCATACAAAATACAGAATAAATACAGAGATAATTTTTGTAATTAAACCATCCTAACGATGTTAATATAAACCCACCAAATTGAAGAAAGGATGTTGAAATAATATGTTGGTTTCATAGCGTCGGGGTCGTTTCTTGACAGGATCTGCAGGTGGCAGATACTTAGGTTGTTGCTGTTGAATGGCGTAGTAATTCTGGGTGTTCATTGAAGGAGTTAATGTCACACTATTGTAGTTGTTGGCTCCATATGGCTCTTGTTGTGAATTTGGATTACCGCTGCACACAGATAAAGATTGCAGGTGGTCGCTGTAATTGCGTTTCTGGCGTACTGCAGCGTTTGCAACTTCACCAACACCACCACCACCATTAATTGTATCTTCATTCGCCCTCATTTGCAAATGTCCTGCATTACTCATTATTACTGCATCACTGTAGATTTCATCGCAGTTTTCAAATTTTATTTCTGGTTCAAGCATATTGCGTCTCAGTTCTTCAGTGCAGTCGTCCATCGCGATTTTTTACAAAATGTCCACCAACTACTGACAGTTAACATAAAGTACTTCGGAAATACTGTGTATTGTACTTGCGACAGTATGTATATAGATTATATCCGCGGTGTATTTTTCCGCACAGCTTTACTTACAACAAACATGCATTAGTTTTCTATTCTTCTTTTTTGACTTTGTGAAAAGATACAAAAATGTGTAGCTAAATTGAAGCAAATTATACTCGTAATTTTTCTATTTCTGAGGTACCCTGTTAAACAAACTATTTAGTTTGCGAAAAGCACTGAAAAATCAGTTACATTTCCAATGATGGAATGAAATGCAGCAAAAATTCCACAAAATCACTTCGGAACAGCCGAATGAATGATTTTACTGGCCGGCAAGCTTGGCAAGTTACTGGCCAAGCTTGCCGGCCAGTAAATTCCTATAGAAATTGTATGGCGACTGGTTGGTAATGTTGTCCATTCTTTTACTTGCCGGCAAGTAGCTGCCGAAGCCACTTCGGCAGCCGAAGGCTAAATTCTCTCTCTGAGAGAAAATGTTCAGAATGTTCAGTGGAAGACTGGAAACGGGGAAAGAAATTGAAGTTTTACAGTTTGTGTATAATCGGAAAAACAGATATCCATAATTTTGAGATTAAAACAAAATTAAAAATAAGTAACCTTACAAAACAAAGTGACCGAGAATATATATTGTGGACCATATTAGGTCCATAGTAAAGGGTAATATAAAACCTCTGCAAAATTTGTTGTGCTCTTCTCAACGTTGTATTGCCGAACTTCCTGGATTATTACAACGACAACAAAAGCAACATAAAAAAAAATCAACTGCGGTTTTTGCCTTGACTGCAATAATGCGAAACTAGTCTGAAATCTCGCGTTTTCTTCTCTTTTCTTCCTTTTCAACAATGCCTGACATTCGCGTTTTTGTGCATGTACACAGGGTGTACATTTTTTGTTTTGTGGACCACTTTTCGATCTGTCATCTTGACAGTTGTACGCGGTCGTTGTTTGCTTGCGGTTGTGTGTTTGATTCTACATGGCTTTGATTTCCTGACAACCCTTTATTTTAAATACGAATATAAAAAGAAACTTTACAAAAGCTACTAAAAAATTGCAGTAAAAATTAAAGTCTCGCATAGTGCAGAAAGTTTGAAAGTTAGTGTAGCCACATCGCACAATAGTGTCTTCCCACATTCGTCGCCGGTTCCTAATCGAAGCTTCCATCAGCATCCATACCTGAATTATTGCCGTCATGTATCGCATCGGACCCATTGGCCGCAAATCGAATTTCCACTCGCGAGAAAAATGTCTCATCGGCTTGGTGTTGGCCACGCTGTGCCTTTTCTGCTTCGGAGCAATCTTTTTGTTGCCTGATAATTTCGGAGGCGACCGAGTGTTGCGTGTGTACAAGCAATTTCAAAAAGCGGGTCCGGAAATTTTCATCCCCGCACCACCTCTGGCATCTCACGCTCAAATAGAAGCAGACCCCCATCTCATAGGTGACCGTGAAAAATTGCAAGCGAAAATAAAGGAAGAGTTGAGCGAGCTGCTTGACAAACCTATCACTCAGCGGGAGATTGTTGAGAAAATTGATGGTGACGGAGATGCCGAGTCACCACCATTTGAAGAACAACAACAGGGGCAGGAGCAGCAGCAGGGCGCAGCGCCTCCTATAAATGCTGCACAAATGTCAAAATCTGGCACGTTGCCCGCAGCCGGTACACATGAAGATGACCTGGCGAGCATGGACAACAATAACCTGCCGGTGGGAAACTTGAACTTACAAATGCCACAGGCTGGTGAATCACATGCTGATGCAGATCCTAGTGTAGAAGAGAAGAGGAAGAAAATTAAAGAGGTACGAATGAGTTATTATTAATAGGGAGGAAACATCCGAAAAATTAAACATCGAAAAAATTCATTAGCTTTTATAAAAAATTAAATGAAGAGAATTTAATATTATTTAAAGAAAATTAAACTTAGTATACAGACAGGGTGTGAACATTAATATTAATTTCAGAAACGTATAAAATTTTAGTTTAAACGCTTCAATTGTTTGTCATTTTTAATTCCAACGCTTGCTTAGTTTGATAACGAGTGGCATTTTAGAAAATATATTAGTACTTTAATAGTATAGAATAAATCTCTGTAGGCAAATTAGTTTTCTGTGTATTTGCTTTTTGTTTTAATTGAAATTATAAATTAAAAGCTGCTCTGATCATACATTTCATTCATGAAGTTTATTCAGGTTTTTATTAAAACATTTCCTCTAAGTTTGCATAATTTTTTATAAAACATTGACACATTGACTAAAATTAGAGTACGTAATTTTTTAATCTTACTGACCCAGTAATTAAAAAACTTGCTCTCTTTCCTTCATACTTTCTTCTTTTGCATGTATAACTTTAGTTTGTTTTAGAGTATGTATAAATGCATGGAAGTAATTATTTACTTGGTTTGCATTGGTTCTCGATTTTGCCACAACCGCAAGATGAGTTGGTAAACCTTAACATTTCCTAACATCTTTCGCTTTTGTGTGTTCGCTTTCGCGGTTTCGTTTTCATGGCTGGTGGCGATGGTTGCTTTTATAGTTTTTCTTCTTTGTTTTGCGGTTTCTATACCATCACCCAATAGATTCTGCTGATTATTTTGTTCTTTCGATTTTTAAGTTGCGTTATTTAGTTACCTCTTTTATATCTTTAAAATTAAGGCTTTTCTTGTCTTGAAAGTATTTCGAATGAAATTTTAACTTTCATACATTTATGTATGTGCATGTGTACTATTTATCGAAGTTTGCTTTTTGTTTAATCATTTTCGGTTGGCAGGAAATTGATGTCTCGCGATATCATTATTTCATCAATATTTAATTTATTATTATTTTTAACACTTTCATCTGTTATTCCTTCCTTCTGGTTAAGTTTTTGATAACTTTCATCAACGATTATAAATAGTTATGTATCTAATCTAGTTATCTAACTCAAAATAATGAGTAATGATGTTATGACCACTTTTGGAAAAACAAAAATGTATTAGGTCATAAAATGCTATGCACAGTTTTATTCAGAAAGTTTGTATAATTCGCAGAACTCAAAAACTAACGTATCTGCGTTTTCCGCATAAAAAGTAGGCGTGGTCGTTGACCGATTTTGCTAATTTTCGGTATCAACCTGCACCCAATAAAGGATATTTCACCTACTTAATCGAATTGCCTCGTTCCCTCCCTCGCATCACCTGCCAAACATGGATCAATTGTTTCTTTCACACCTCATATGATGTACCATTCCTGCATCGATAAATTCTTCCCATACACAATAATTTAGGAAAACATACATAATTTTTTTGAAGGAAAACATAATTTACGACACTTAGCTTATCTCCCAGCGTAGGCACTCGTTTCGATTCTTATCTGAAAATGAATGAATTTTGCAGTTGTAATATCTCTATTATATGTACTATATATTCGTCGCTCTATATTCTCGTTGTTGACAGTTAGTCGCGGTCGTTGCCTGCTTGCGGTCGTTCGTTGGATTTTCCATTGCTTTGATTTTGACAACGCTTTATTTTAATTAAAAATTCTAAAAAGAAAATTCATAATATCTACAGAAAAATTTCAATAAAAAGAATAGTTATTCTCGGCAATAGTTAGAGTCGGCATCTGTACTTAAAGCCAAACAACAAAGCCTCAAGAATTCTAAGCCTCGCGCAGTTCGTTGATTCTCGCGTTGCCAGCCACATACACAATAAAGTCACTTCCCCACACTCGTCGCCGGTTCCTAATCAAAGTTTCCATCAGGATTCATACCTGAATCCCTGCCGTCATGAAATCATACAGACCCATTAGCCGAAAATTGAATTATCAGTTACGAGGAAAATGTCTCATCGGCTTGGCGCTTTGTCTCTTCTGCTTCAGAGGAGTCTTTTTTTTGTACGATAATTACGGCAGCAACCGAGTGCTGCATGAAGATGATCTGGCTAGTATGGACAACAACCACAACATTAATATACCGGTGGGCAACTTGAACTTACAAATGCCACAGGCTGGTGCAGATCCTAGTGTAGAAGAAAAGAGGAACAAAATTAAAGAGGTACGAATGAGTTATTGAAGGGGGGGGGGGGGAGATTTAGAAATTAATACACACAAAATGTTCTGGTATTTTACTGTATCTGACCTCATAGAGGTCTCACATAGACTAGCATAGAGTCACCAAGTGCCGTCACTTGACTCGACTGCCATCGATATGCCCCGCAAGCATGCCTGCAAGAAGTCCCTTTGCAATTAACCCTTGTGAGTGAGAGTGGGTAGTTCGTCCTTCCGTCATCGTAGTGCTTCCACATGACCCTTGAGACTATGCATGGAGAAATAGATTCTTTAAACCCATTTAAACCACTTAGGGGCGAAGTTTTGCAACACTCATACTTCAGAAACTTTAGGATGAATAGTATCCTAGATCACTCGGGACAAATAAACTTACATACAAACAAACATGATATTTTTATGTTTTATGGTAACATTTTTTTTATTGATATATGGTACATAATTTTGTGCTCTATATTTTTATGTTATCTCGTTCGTTCTGCTGAAGTTTTTATTGCTGTTTTAATAAAACGTGGTACCGTGTCTCAACGATGAAAATGTTTTTTTTTATTATTGTTTATTAACACACGTAATTAGTTAATAAACATGTTTGGTTTCGGTATGGTGGCACTATCTTTATAATTTATATCTTTGTATAGAACATATACATATACATAGGAAATCCATAACTTGTACTATGTACGTACATATGTAGGTATTATTGGCAGGTATGTGTATGTCCATATGTATTGTACAATTTGTATATTATTATTATCATAATGTTATTTGTTTTTACTTTTTGTTTTCTTAGTATGACCATTTTTTACGATTGTAATTATTGTAATTATTAACACTTTACACTAGTTTTCTTAATTCAACTTTTATTACATTTCCTTTTCGCTTTTTTTCATTCATGCTTTCGTGCTTTATTATATTCGTTATTATTTTAGATGTATTTAATTAAAATTTTGTGAAGTTTTATGATTATAGGCTACTGCCAAATGTGAAGGGGTATATTAAGTCTGTAGCGTATTTGAGCTTCGTCCAGGCCCAATATAGCATTCTTGTTTTGGGTTTTTTTTACCAAGTTTACCACATCATAGAAAAGTTATGTTTATTAATGTTGTTGAGTGTAATTTTTTAAGCAATTCTTACATAAATCAAATATTTGGAATTTTAAAGAAAGTTTTGTTTTTTTTTTTCTTTTCAGGTAAGTGATAAATTTGTTATAATTCAAATACACTTAAACAAATATTTATGGTAAAATTTGAGCAGGTGAGTTTTATTGATTTAGATGGTGAATAAATTATTATGCATTATAATAGTGCGTTCACACCGATCCAAAATGACAATTTATACTGACTCACTATAAAAGACGTCACCCATTTATTGAGTTCTGCATTAATTAAATTTTTAAATCAATGATGGCAATAATAAAATCATCCTCCATGTTTCAAGTGGCACAATGTAGAGCTAATTTTTTACCTGTCCCTCAGTTGGTCAATATTCTCACCCAAAATTTAATCAAGTGGGCAATTCGGCAGCCCCGTTCAAACTTCTTTTTAGGTTTTTGTCTTCCATTATTATAAAAATTTAAATATCAGCTGCCATTCCGGATGGCGAGTACATTGTTAGAGGTGAATTGCCAAAACGCTGTGTACGAAATCATTTCTTTTGCGACCTAATTTTGCCGTATTGTGATGATTTGTCATTTTGTATTGGAAATCGCAACATTTAGATTAACATTTATGGCTCTTGGCCGAAATGAGCCATTTCGGCTAAACCTCGGTGTCAAGCCACTATAGGTGAATTGAGAAAAAGAAATGAAGTCAATGAAATTAAATACATAAAAATAATAAATAACAATAATGATAAATAAGTAAATATGTGAACGAAACTCTTGAATGAATTTTTATTCATTAAATTCATTGTTACTTGTTAAAGACAAAATAGTTTTACCAACAGCAAAAAAAAACACAAACATCAGCAACAATTTCAACACAAGCAACAAAAAAAAATGCAGTATAATTCAATGGTTGATGGTCATTGACACGTTTTACAGGTGCTTTTTTTACACACGTGTATGTGTGTGTGTGTGTGTGTGGGCGTGCTTAGTTTATTTATATTGTGTTCATTGGTTTTAGTGTTTTTTTATGCATCAACTTTAATGACAATGTTAATTTTTTAATGTTTACGTTCAAAGTCATGGCTACAATAGGTCTGTTGTGAACCGTAGCGTGTTGAACTTTGTTTGTTTTTAATAATTATACAGGATTATATGTAAATATGTATGAATTTAACCTCATAATGTGCATGCTTCTTATGTGTCATTGTTTTAGTTAGAGTAACGTGACGCGACATCGTTGAACCAACCATCATTTAAATGTCAGATTTCACTGTCACGGGGGATATAAAACCATAAACAGAATAAGCAATGAGAAAGAAAAAGAAAGGGAAAGAGAGAACGAAAAAGAAAAAGCGAAAAAAAAGAAAAGAAAAGCAGAAAACGTAGAACTCTTTCTTTGGTCAGAGATAAACTCAGTCTCGTGTCATGAATTCATTTATCACAAAAACGTTTTGCTTTTACTTGTAAATATTATTAACTGATACAAAAATATTCTTTAAACTATATATTTAACTCTTTAGATGCCATTGAATTGTGTATAATTTTAATTTTCCTTCCAGAGAGAAAAGTGAATAATTCATTTCTTTAATTTAAATTTTTCACATCTAAAATTTACAAAATCGAATGTATTCAATAATGTAGAAACCTATAAGAACATTGTTTAAAATTCGAGATTTTATTCCAATTTTCGAAATAAATAATTTTAAATCGATTTTGTGTAACTATTCTGTGTATATACAATTATATTCAAATCATGTGTAATTATAAGTCTAAACATAATTGTCTATGAAAGTAGGTCAGAAGAAGAAGAACAATTTAAGCGATTAAATAGCACATAGCATAAACTTAAAGTACATTTTATTGTCATGCTTTGTTGGGTCTTAAAAGATGCTGACAACGAAACTAAAGAAAGTTTTTGGTTTTTGTATTCAATTAAAACTTCGAGGAATTCAGTTTAGCGTGCAATTTAATATATTGCAAGGAAAGAGGGAGTCAGAAAGAGAGTGGAAGAGAAAGAGAAAGAGAGGGACAGATAAATAGAGTAATAAATATTTATATTTTTATTATTATTCTTATTATTATTCTTTAGTATAATAATAATAATTCAATGCCATAAGAAATAATTAATTTCGAAATAACGTAATAATTAATAATAACGTCATCTATGACGGTAGTATTTTAAGCTTATTTATAGCTTAAAATGATAAGATTGCATTCAATACATTGATAAAGATTGAACACGTGTTTTGATTGAACAAAGCAGAAACCGAGTTCTTTTCCAAGCATTAAACTTCACACCTCATGTAAAGTTTGACATTAGCATCGTGTGTGCAGGTCCACCTTGACCACAGGACTAAATGCGGCGCGCCGGGGCGCAAGTATTTTAGGGGCGGCAATTTTTATCGGTGTATAGCCATTATGAGATATTTTTTTTATGATTATTTTTAGTAGTCCACGGGCGCCGAATGTACTTACGACGGCTCTGCGTGTGTGGCGACCCTAATGCTTTTTCATTGGACCTGTGACGTATGTGTCTGTGACGAAGGCACTTTTTTCGTCGATCTGCGTAATCTTGTTTTCTAAATTCTTGGCCTCAATCTGGCCCTGAGCCTAAGCTTTTCTCTCAACCGCTCAATTGGTATGTCGATGATGGCCCTGAAAAAGCTTCAGTAGTACAAATTACACGTCTACTCATCTATTGTTATCAGAGAAACTTTCTTGCTTACACGCACCTACCTCGAATCTCTCGAATCTCTCGAATGTTTCAAATGCCAAATATTCCGCTAAAACTGGTTGAAACTTAAAAAGCGTTTACTATGTGCAAAACGTTCTCTTTAGTTTTGAAAGGTATTCAAGCCAAAGAGGAAAACTTTGATACTTAGCATGGAGAAGAAGCTCACTCAGTGTATATATTTTCCAGTAAAGCTTCATCTTTCCTCAATAAGGAAAGCTTTCCTGCTAGAATTTATATTGTTTATACTTTTACAAAGATAACAAAGATTCTCCTTCGATCGCTCTCACTCTCTCTCGTTCTTTCTCTTTCGATTTTTTCTCGTGTTGTGGCGATTGTTTGATTTTGGCGCAAAACTTGATTTGAACGCTCTTTTCTCTTTTGTGTTCGAAAAAGCTTGCTTTTATTATTATTTTCACTATTTGCTGCTGCATAAACGACCCATTTTCCTCTTCACGAGAGATGGGGGCCCCGTACGGGTTGAGGGACGGCCCAGTTGAAGATTTAACATTTTAACACTACGCTAGGACGTTGACGCACGTTGCGGACGTCAGTTGTTCGAATTAATTTTACGCGCCTCTCAATGAATCTCCTTTTCTCTCTCTGAAGTTTTCTCTTTTATTCACTCTCTGCGCTTGGCGGCGGCTTTAAGTGAGAGTATTTTAACAGTCATGGTTATTTTTTTTATTATTAAAAGGATTCGTGTAAATTCTTAATCGTGTTGTTGTTCTTTTTGCTGCTGTTGAGTTGTTTTTCTTTTTTCGGTTTTGTCGGTTTCGTATCGTCGTCGTACCTCGTCGTCGTCGTCGTTGTTGTAGCATATCCATTAGCTGCCTGATGAGTGATTACCGATGAAGCCTTTGTTGCGGTGCTCTGCAGCTCCTTTCAGTTGCTTACCGTTAGTAGTCGTCTGCAGTCGCTTCGTCCACGAGCAGCAGCAGCAACACCGAACACAACAACAACCACAGCAAGAACACCAAAATCAACAACAAGACCATGAAATGCTTATTTCAGGACAGGAACAGAAAATATACTCTTAACACATAACAACACTTTATGTTACGGAAACGGAAGTCAAACTTTATCCATATTTTTATGATTCACTTTCGAACGCAAACAGCGGAAACGGAAAAGGAAAATTTATGAACGGAAGTGTGAAGTGTTTATGAAACAATAAAATGAAAGAAAATGAAAAAATGCATAGACAAAAATCCATCCAACAGAAATAAGAAAAAAAATGGGATGGAAAATTAAATGAAAGAAATACAAAAACTTAGAAGAAAATAATAATCTATAAAATGCAGTTAAAAAAAGAAATTAAATGATGTTTTAAGAATACTTCTTTAGTAACTGTTTTTTCCAATTTCGTGTCTTCTTTCTCTGTATTTGTTTTCTTTTTCTTTTGCTTCCTTTCTTTCATCCTATATAATATAAACGTCTTGTTCTTCCCAATAAATAATACATACAAAGGATTTAAATGAAATAAAATTAACTAAAATTTTATTGACTGATAAAACGAATGAAATAATGAAATTAATCAATGGAAATAAATTAAATAATAATTACTATATTGCTAAGTAAAATTAATTGTTGTTGGGTGTATATTAATAAATTTTTTACTAAGATTTCATTAAAGAACCGCTTAAATAAGAAATTAAAAGGTAACTAAAATTTATTTAAAAATTTCAACTTGGTGTTTAATAAATTGGTGTTAATTAAATAATAACGTCTTAATTTACAAAATGGTTTAAAAGTAAAGACAATAAAATTAAAATCTTTAAAGGGAAAGAAATTAAAATAAAAAAAATAAATGAATTAAAAGTGTAATAAAGAGTTTCTAATTACAAGAAAAACAAAAAAGATTATAAAAAAGTTTAAATAAATATTCAAATAATATTAAATATCTAATATTCAAATATATTTTTGAAAACATATTAAATTTAAATAAAAAAATTATTCCAAATTATAAATAAAAACCAAAAACACAACGAAATAAACGAAAAAATTAACCTTCTATATTAAAACAATTTTAAAGATTAAAAAACTAAATCTAAATCATACTAAAATACACTACAATATTAAGTTCATATAACATACGTAAATATCACATACATCAATACAAACTATTACATTTATACAATAAAGAGGATCGCCACAAAATTAATAATAACTTAATTACAGTTTTTAATATTAAATCTGAATAAATTGTTGAAAATTTAAATTAAACAATTATGTATTTACAAATAATTCGTTCACTTTAATATTATTGTAACCATAATAAAAGTTTATTTGGACTTTAAATCGGGTGACGGAGGCCAGAATTTTTATTTAAAAATACCATAAAAACGAACTTCGTGTTTAACTGCTACATAACTACTGCTACTTATTAACTATTTAAAGAACTAAGTTCGAAAACAAAATAATGAATACGAATCTAAAAAATCCTACCTAACATTCTATTCATTCATGAATATTATTATCTTACATTATATATAATAATTCTACTATAAAAGAAAGTGTAAAATGCGGTCACTTCTAAAAAGAAAAAATAAATAAAGTAGACGAATAAATAAATAATTGAATTTAAACTTTAAATAATTCTCCTGCAAAGTAAGAAAAATCGAGTTGGGCTGTTATTCATTTAGGCCACAGATTCATTTACTATATTCATTCATATACGATAAAATGGATTAAAATTTAAAAGTGTTGGGTTATTATTTTTCAGCTTTATTGAATAAATGCACAATGAACAAATGAATGATCTTGTTATGATATGATACCATATAGCTTTTAATTATATTCTATTTTAATGATAAAATATGTTCTATAATATATTATAGCGACGGAAAGTTTCTTTTTTTTTTTAAGCCCATTATTAAAACTTTAGTTTTCTTAGACCTGGTCTGTTTTTAACATCGATGTAACACCGATGATTTCTTTTATTAAGAATCTTAAATGATAATGTTTTTAAAAAGAAAATTTAAAGACAAGTTCAAATAAAATTTTGATTATCAAAAAAATATTAAATATTAAAAATCAAGTACGGAACTACCATATACACTCTATTATATCTCTCTCTCATAGGTTAGGTATTTTTAAATGAAATGAGATGTATAAGTCTTTGGGGAAAAACAGAAATTGTCACTCTTTCGGTTTTCTGTATACAAACCAGAATGACTTTGCTGTTGTAATTGTTGTTGTTGCGGTTGTTAAAAGGCAAGCACTTTACGAGTTTTACTAGTTTTTTGTCTTCAAAATAAATATGAACTTTAAGTAAGCAAAAGATGACAGGACATGTCAGTTGCCCATAGTTTACAATCACACATACATATGCAATGTATACACTCATCCACTCTTACATACACTCATCCATACACTAATCTATATACTCCAACATATTCTCATCCATGCACTCAAACATATACTGATATATTCCACCTCCATCTCCAACGATGATACATACTCCAATAGAACCTCACTTGAGCTCTATAACCAACACTTTCTTGTACCCCTCATTCTCCTCCCCTCCCCCTCCACCTCGTATTTTAAGCCAGGTTAAGTGTTTGTGTTGTGGTCTTTGTAGTTACTAACTTGCGTGCTCAAGTAGCAACCACAACGTGTTCGATACACTAACACTATGACTCTAAATGCGTACTCAGGGTTTCCATCTCAGGCTGAAAACACTTTTAATCTGCCGCTTCTGTCTTCTCCTCCGCTTCTTTTGACCGGCCCTTCTCTCTTCTGGCACAATACTCGTAGATATCGAGAGCCGGCTTTGAGAGACTTCTTGGTTGGCCTCTCATCGGCGTTCGCATTCACCTGACACGACATGACATGCATACATGACACACATGCATGCAAAAAGTTGAGAGTAGCATTTTTCAATGCATTTTTAAAATGCAAAAGTTTTTATTTTTTTTACTATTGCCATCACCTTCACTGCTACTACTACGATGACTACTACCACAACTAATACTTTTACTACTATTTTTTTTTATCTATTTTTTTTGGGTATCTTTCATACTTTTCTAAAACTTAGCTGATGTTGACACTCGAAGTGTGTCGCTATGAAAGTGTTTCTGTTTTATCTGCATCTTAATATGAATGGTGGAGGTCTAGAGTGAATGTGTGTGTGTGTGGAAATGAGAGTGTGTTTTTGTACTCACTCATACAATGTACATGTTGCGATTTTTTATCCTTCCTTCCTTCCTTATGAAAAATGCTGATTCTAAAGAAAAGATCAGCTCTCAAGCTCTGAGCTCTTTTTCATCAGCTTTTGCTTTATCTGTATCTTTGGCTTGTGATTTTTTTAGCTTTTCTACTTCGTCTTTGTCCCACTCTCGCTCCCTCTTTCTCTCCTTGTGCATCTCCTTCTCAACCTCTTGTCACTTCTGCAGTTGTAAGTTCTTATTTCTTACACGAATGTATTTTTATTTATTAATTTTTTTTTCATCATTTCGTTTTGAAATCTGTGCCTTTAAAATGAAACAAACGCGTGCAAATTGAAACTAACGAGGACGATGCTTGTTCTACTTACTTAAATGAAAAAGTTATCTCTTATTTCTTCTGCTTCTGCCTTTTGTTGTTTTTGTTTATTAGAGGAATTTTTCCGCCTTGTTTTACGAAACGCCTCCCTGTTTTTCTATTTTTTATTTTGTTTTTGATCACGTGTTTTGTATACAGATTTTTTATTTCCATTCAGAGGGTTCCATTTCAAAGGGTTATGTTTTTCTCTTTTGTTTTTCTTTGATTTTTAATTTTTGTTTCTTTTATTCGCAGTTCATTTACTTTTTAATCATTTGTTTCTGTGCCAAATAAAAAGCGCTAGATTTTTGTCAGAGTATCGAGAATATAAAATAAGTAAAAAGAAAAACAACAAAAAAAAAATCGGTTTTCACATTCGGTTGTAATTATTTTGTTCGGAAAAAAAAATCATATTAATTTAAAGTTTATCACTTGTGGAATTGTAAATCAAAGCTTTATTGTTGGTGAATCATATAATATTTTTTGTATGAATCATCGGTTTAATCGTTGGATCATTTGTTGCTGCTTTCGAATCGCAACGACTAACTGTGTTTTGACTCTTTATTGATTGATGCTTTAATATCCAACGAATTCTATGACTTATATTATTTCTGTATACATTTTATTTATTATATATAGTTAAAGCGTTGCATTTCTTTTGTTTAAATAAATAATTTCGACATAATGTTTGCTATCGAGTTTATAGTATCTATAAAGATCGAATATAAAATTGAACTGGTAAAAGGAAAAAAAACAAATAGAAGAAAAAAAGAAACCTTGTCACTTTAAATGCATCATCTACTACGAAAGCCATCAGCTACTCTTCGCGTCAGCTCTGAGCACTCCTCTTAATAACAAAGCTTGTCAGTGTTTTATAACAACAACAGAAACAACAACAGAAATAATAAAAATAACAACGACAAAAGCAGGAACAAGAATTGCTGTTGTATTGTATTTCATGTTGTTTCCTTCATTGTTAATGTTGCTGTTGTTGGATTTCTTCTTCTTCTTACTCCTGTTATTGCTTACGCTGTGGTTGTTGTCATCATTGTTGTTGGAGCAAATCCTTGAGTGGGCGCGAGTGTCATTAATTCATTCACTCAGTCGTCATTTTAATTCTGATGTCCTTGTCGGTGGTATCTACGGTGTTGTTGTGTTGTATTGTGTTGCTATTGCATGCCTCAATCTTGTTGCTTTTGTTGTTGTTGTTGTCGTTGCCATTTCAATCTGCAATGCTTCAAAATAGTGGCATTTATTGCGGTTTTCCTGCCATTGAAATTAGTTAATTGATTCCTTCGCTTTTTCCCCATCTACTTCCCCCTCTCCCCCTCTTCTACCTTCTATCAATCATTCTAATTTTTTAGCTCTTGACTTTACTCCCTACCCGTCATCTCCCTCCTTCTTCTTTCTCTCTGCCTAGCTTCTCGTTTAAAAAGACATTAAATGATTTTTCCTGCTGTCCCTGTTTTGTTATGTGACAATTTTCTTGTCTGTTTTTTGCCTTTCCGCAGATTTGCTCAGATTTGTCAAGGATTTTTCTTAATTTTTTTCGTCTTTTTCTTTTCATATTCCTCTTCAACTTGACTCTTTATATAAAAAAAATGCAGAACTTTATCTGTGGTTTATTTCTTTTAATTCTGACATTTCTTCTCTGCTCTTAATGAATGCTTTATTGATTTTCTAATCGGCAGCGAATAATTTTATTCTGCATGAAAAACGAATTTCATTTGATTCAATTCATTTTCGGTTTTTTCCTGATTAATGATGTTCACAGGCTTGGGTCAATCATTTGCGCTTTCTAAGTTTTTCCGTTTTCCAATCACATCTACAGTTGGTATTTTCTTATTTTCGCTCCATAACTTGTCTATCTAAATATCATACTTTATCTATTTTACGACCAGGTTTTAGAGCAATTGTAAGCTTTTAGATATTTATGTTGGCAAGCTTTTTAGTCTATTAATTGGCCCAGGTATGTAAATCATACCCCTTCATTAGGCACAAACCTATGATTTGAGTGGTTAAAATCCGTAGATAGTTTTTTATAGTTTAACAATATTAAGTAAATGTGAGAGAAAGAAAGAGACATAGAAAGAGGGAGAGAAAGCATTTGGCCTACAGCATTTTTTATTTCTATCTCAATACAAACTATTGTGTTGGCTTAAAGTTGACTAAAGTGGTTACCAGTGGCTTTATGCGGTCAAACAAGAAATAACAACTACAATATGTGCACAGAACAATAGACTGGATACGATGAGTTAACCAACCCATTCCACCCCCAGCTCCCTACCATTCATTACGCTTTCATCATTTTTGAAAAATGGATTGTATACAAAATATATACTTTTTTATGACGCGTTTTTATGCTTTTTAGTGTTGAAACTCAAGATATACGAAGGCTATCCTTAAGCCCAATTATTTATTAATAAGCGCTTGTTAAATGCAGATTTACAATAATTTTACAGAAATTATATTGTAGTACTGAATTATAGTGAACTTGTAAAAACTAAAATATTTTTTTTCAATATACATACATAAAATTTGTTTGAAATCTTTTCAAATACTTTTAAAACTGTTTGTTTGTTTTAATCGATTGTTTCTGTTATTATAGATAAAGTATTCCTACGTTTTTCCTTTCTTCCTTCTCTCGATTTTTATTTTTTCCCTCAAAGTCGTCACATGTAAAAGTATAATTTTTTTTTTATTTGTTTACATCACTTGAATTTATGTGAATCATTAACATAAAATTGGAATGAAAATTTTATGCTGCATTTTATTTCAAGAGGAAAAGTATTCATTGGAGAAAAGTTTCACGATTTCATGGTGTTTGCTTTTATTTTCCTTTTTTTATTGTAGTCGAAAATTTTATTTTAGTAAAGATTTCAGGGATTTCCATGGAGTTGGGACTTATATTGTATAGTTCATAATATTAAATTCAAATTAATATCAAATTCAGAGGAGTACGATCACTAAAAAATTTTCTTATCCGTGAAACGAAGAAATGCAACAGCTCAAAGTTTGATTCGGTTTCCGCTTTTAGGTTCGTGCATAAACTAAATTCGTACTTTATACAATAACCAGGTGATAAAGGAATGAATAAATGCAAAAAGCACTGGAATTGTTTTTCGGAATTTAACCAATATACCTATTCAAATATGATTATTTCTTTTATAATTCTTAAATAAAGTGTAAATCATCAAAACTTTTAATACATTGTTTAATTAACCAAAAATGCACATTGAGGTTTAATTTATGTTTTCTAAGTAGATTTTAATCGAGGCTAAACACGTTTCTAATTTTAATGTAATTATTTTTTAACACTATAATTTTTAAAATGTTCATAATTTCTATAATTGGCTAGAGACTTTTGATATTTATCTTTAAACAGGTTAATTATTGGGTCACGATTAATTTGTTAAAATTTCTATTGAATTTTATTTGTTATTTAATAATTGTTTTGTAATAATTTATTTCTATAATTTTTCGATATCGTGAATATTGATTATAATGCTTTGAATCTTAGCTTTAATATTGAGTAACTTGAAAGTATCCGTAATGAAATGAAATTCTTTTTTTTACTTCCAATGCATACACAAAATATTTAATTTTTGTAATACATGTATGCACATCTACATACATACATATGTATGTATGAATGTATAGAAGAACAAAAGATGTGTGTATGTATGCTTGAGTTAGAATGCAATCTATCAAGTTTTTATTTAACTACAGCTTCATTTTGAATTGCATATCAGGCGCCGAGAGACAATCGCAGTCAAGCGACTAGAAACATCACTGTTACTAGAATAATAATAATAATAACAGTGTTCATCACAAGTATACTTAAACACATTCGCGTACTCAAACACACACACATGCAAATAACGTGATCTCAATTTTAACGAGTTGTTAACCAACAAAGTTATCTGGTAGGAAAATACGAAAGGCCATCGGCTGGTTTCTTTTTGAATTATTAGTGAGAGAGAAAGTGTGTGAGAGAGAGAGACTATGAAAGAGTGAGCGAGAGAGTGAGGGAGACAGACAGGGATAAAGATAGACAGAGGCATGGATAGATAGAGACAGAGATAGAGACAGAGATAGAGACATATGTATATAGATCTATAGAGATATAGAGATCATTGGAGATATATATTTTGCAGGGCGAGATACAGAGATTGTAGTAATTAAGTGAAGACAAAAAAGTGAATATTTCTGCATTCCTGGAAAAAGGGAAGGGGAGAAGCTCTTCTGATTTCCTCCTAACGCAGCGTTTTTTTCCTACTGAGTATCTTCTTGTTCTGTGACAACTTGCAAACAAACAACCACCCACATTCATGCACCATCCGCCTGCCCCCGCTTCACGTAATTTTAACTCTTCTTCTTCGCCCGGATAACGCAATTTACAATCCATGGGTTTTCATGAGTATCTGATGTATAAAAGCACGAATTCGAAAACAGTTTGTTACTCGACTGACAACTTGTGCTACTTAATTTTGGTTTGTTCCCCCCCCCACCCTTCCCCTCCTCTTGTGCACCCCTTCGGTTTCAACAAGTAGTCCTCAATGCATACTCGTATAAACGAATCTCTACGAGCGTCTAACTCGGTGTAATACGGGCACATCTTTTTTTCTTTACTTTAGTTTGTATTTTCATTGTTTTGTTTTGTTTTTTTTATTCTTTCCTCCCCCATTCATAAAATACAAATTTGTCTGAGTGGTGCAAATCGTCTGAATAGTTTTTATTGTCATTAACATTAAACAACAACACCAACGAGAACACTACTTACTGAACTACTACTGTGATTGTTTTCAAGTGGTGAAAAACAATATACTATATTATACAAAACATCTTATAATTTATATTCGTCTGTAATATTAATTAAAATTTGTAATTACTTTTGCAGTCTCGTTTCATTTAAATATTTAATTTTAAAAAGTATCTGGGTTTTTCTGGGTTAACTTTATTCGAATACAGCTAACATTGATTTATATTCTTCTTAACCTTGCTGAAGATATAACATCTTTTTGAACAATTTTCTTATTTATTTTGTTTAAACACTGTTTCGTTGTAACAGTTTTATTTGCTTGCTTTTTTGGTCTGGCTTTTATTATTGTTCAATATTATGTTCGTTGGTTTGAGTATTGGACAGAGAATGAAATAATGAACGTTAAAGCTTCTGTTTGCTCTCCACACAACTTCGTCACTGTAGAGACTGGTTATTTTGTGTAATCTTAAGTCTAGTCTTTATTCTTACAGGCTGCTTTCGTTAGTCATTTGAAAAAGAAGAACATTTCTTTATTAACATCTGTTTTATCCATGTGGACGTAGCTCAATCTCTCTTTCCTAGTAATACAGATTTTCTATTAGCAAATATGTGTATTGTATAGTATGTATTTTCTATAGTATTATGTTTTATCACCGCACTTCGTTACTTAGTTAATTATTGTTATTAAATTAATCGGTACACAATACATTTTAATTTCTATTCAAGGTTAGGTTAGCTCAGGTTAGGTTAGCTCAGGTTAGGTTAAGAAGACATGTGGTACAAGAAGAGAGCCACCAGGGGCATGTGGCCGATTGTGATTGCCTTCAAAAGGCGTTTAATGGGCTAAAGAGATGAAGAACCGTGAGCGTGAGATCTGAATAAAGATCTCCTTCAGAATAAACCTCTTGCAGCCTTATAACGTCAAGTCCCTCTAGCCCGTTACAGTGGGCTTTCATCAGTCGATCTGAAGAATGTTTTTTCTTTAATTCATTATTATTGAATTATTTAATTCATAATTCAATATTATTCTAGAAAAATCAGAAAAAGACGTAATCTACAGTGACCTCTATTTTTAATATAAGGTCATTCATACCAGTAAAATTAATTTTCATGATGTGATTATTTAAGTTATTATTTACATCTTTATTACATGAATGGATAGATTTTTAATACAAACCTTCACTTGTTGTTACGCTTACACTTATGCAAATGTAAATGCATTATGATGATTAGAATAATAATCGATTTTCCAATGATTTCTAATGATTTCGAAGTTATGTTGTTGCCATTTTCACGACCACTTTTGTTTCCAATGACAGTACTTGGAGTGTAGGTGAGTCATTCATTCTGTTTGTGGTTCGTCTCGTGTATCATATTGCAACTTGTTTTTGTATCCACCATGAATCGATGTATATGGGTGTATGTAATGAGAATCAGTGTTTATTGAATGTACATCGAAGAAATTAAATATGTTGGTTTTTTATAAACAATTCAAGACAACAATTCCAGCTACAACTACAAAAGACTTTCTTTTATTTGAATTTTTTTAAATGTGTCGCTGTACTAATTTTGAGAGATTTTAACGATTCAATTCACATCAACTAAGAAACGTAATATTTGCTTATTACACACCCTGTTTTTTATCCTCTCTTCACAAAAAAGTTGCCAACAATTTCGAGGTTCAGGCAACGGAAAAAAGTGGCCGAAACGCAATCAAGTGTGGTAAATAAAAATACTAAAAATAACATTGTTACTTCAAATAATTGCAGAAAAGCAAAAACAAGAACTGAAAAAACAGAAAATCTTAACAATGGCAAGTCGAAAAAACTTGCCCCATCAGCTGACTGAGTGTTCGGCTGTGATGGCGGCAACAACGAACGACCACGACCACAATAACCACAGCGACTACAACAACAACAGCAACGACAATGACGACGATCTTATTGCCAACAACGACGAAGTGTAGTGAATGAACTCGTACAACACGATCGGGTTAACAGACGAAAAATTGAATGTGAGCGATTGAAAAGCAACCAACAACAACAACAGCAACAACAACAAAAAATAACTATAATAACAGCGTCTGCAACAACAGCGGACTCGGACGCGCAGCGCCGACGTTTTGTTTACTACGAACGCAGCGAGCTGCTGGCTCATTCGGGTGCCAACTGTGAGAGGTTGCAGACAACACAACATAACAACAACAAAAGCAGTGCAGAAATTCAAAATAAAATAGGAACGAATAAAAATAAAAGAAAATATATAAATAAATAAATTTCGCCTAGCATTAAAATTGTTGCAGTTTCTTGTTTTGTAGTGCAACAGAAAATAAGAAAAAATAGAAAAGAAAAAGTTAAATAAATTAAATTCAATTAAATGAAATAAGCTAGTGTGTGTGTAAGTTAATATTTTATTATATTAAACCGTAAGAATATAAATTAAATATAAAGAAAAAAAATTGGTGCCTTTTGCAATAATAATTGTTCAAGAAATTATTAACAAAAAATTAGTAAAAGTTCATAGAAGAAAATCATATCCCGTGTAGTGCCAAACACGCCCACATGTCAGTACGCCCCTCGTTCAGTACGCTGCATGAAATGATGTGCAGTTGGAAATGTTGTCGCATGCCTACGTTAGTCATTCTGGGCGTCATTTTTACCATCGTCTTGGTCTTCATCACCGGCATCACGCTCACACAGAGCATCAACATTTCAAATATCGTCAAGTTGCGCGAGAAAGTCGCCAGCGATTCGGCTGCAGCCAATGGAGCGGCTGCGGCACAAACGCGCGCCGCTATCGTCGAACAGCAGTATTCACAGTTGCAGCAACATCATTTGTCGCGCGGCGATCTCAACTATTTAGCTGCCAATCATCCTAAAAACTTGCAACGTTTTACTGCTGCTGCTACGGCTGGTAGCGGCGGGGGTAGTGGGGTTGGTGGGGTTGGTGCCGTCTCGAATCAGTTGCAACAACAGAATAAAATCATCATTGAAATTGGAGTGCGTAATTTTAGCACAGATGTTGCAGCGACGTCATCGGTTGCTAATGATGCAGACCTCACAAGCAGCAGCTCTTCCATTGCGAACATGAGAATGTTATCACCAGCCACTACACAGCCACTTGTTGCTGCCATTGTTGATGGCAACATTGATTCGATTTCTGTGCCAGCGATGTCGCCGGAGGAGACGCGTCGCTTGAGTGAGTCATCGGTGTGGTCGCGTTTGACAGCCAAAATGAAGCGTAACCTGAATGGGTCGCTTGTAGCAGCGACGGACGAAGAAGTACTTCAACGGGTGTCGGAGGCGGAAGAGGCGGCAACAGTGCGTACTGCGGATGGTATTCAACCAAAAGAAAAAGAAGAAGAGGCAAAAACAACAATGCAGCTTAGTATAGCCGATAACAATCCGGCGATGATAGATTTTGAGAAACGCGCTTTTGTAAAAAAGGTAAATAAAAAAAACGAGCTATGAATTATGAATGAAAAGCAAAATTGTACTGTATTTAACCGTATTTAACTGTATTTATTTAATAATTCAAATTTAATTGGATTGAATTGCAACAACTACTACGTTGAATTGATATTGTTTACTAAAATTTATGCTAAAGCAATATTTTGTTCAACACGGATGTTCCTAAACATGTATCTAAACATTTCACAAGCATCATTATCAACATCACTCGTTACTTTCAATACACTTTCGATAATAATTAAATTAAATTAAATTAAAAAAAAAAACAACGATTGCTATTGTTTTCGTAGTTGATCTGTTCAAGTGTTTTTTGTAGCGTGTGACACGGAAGAGCGTTTAAAAATATTATATCTCAGGATGTTTGAATTAAATTTAATTATTTTCCGTACAAATCGTAAGTATTCGATTTGTAAAGACTTATGTGAACTTTAAGACTTTCTTAAAGACTTTTTTAATAAAAATCTTAATAAAATAAGATCCAAATAATTTTTAAATTAAGCCATAATATTTTACAATTATTGTATATAGTATCATAAATCAAATTTCGATATTTATTGTTATTAAAGAACCTGAAATTAATTTCTACAAAAATCATTATCAATTTGTTTTATGTTTATATTGGATACAGTAATAAATTTTGACTCTAAAAGTGATTTTTATTTCATTAGAATTGGAAAAAGGAACCGAGTACTTTTTATTGTTTAAATATTTACGTGTTATTATTTGGTTATTTTCGACCTTTCATATGGAAATTTTTATTTATTCAAGTAATTATTAGCAGCAGATTACGTTTCAGGCAAATTTCAAGACAGAAAAAAACGTATCGAACCTTCAAACGTAAACGTATTGTTTGTCAGAAAGATAAACTGAACACTTATTTACTCTATTAATTGTAGCTTCTCCTGGCGCAATGATAATTAAATTTATAATCAACCGGCTGATATCTGGTAACTTTACTTTATAGAGCTTTATTTTTGTGGTTCCGTTGTGGTGAGGTTTTGACGTAAATACAACCATCATAGGTATTTTTTTTTATACTGCAGCTTTTGTGTAGCTCATTTTTATGACCGAAAACAGTTTTTACTGTATATAAAAATGTTTTCAAAGGTTTTGTTTTTGTTTTTTTAAATGCCTTTTATCTTATCGCTTAATTTGTATTTTTATTTTTTTTTCATTATATTATCTTTTCGCTTCACTGCAGATTGTTTAATTTTTAAGCAGAGTCAACGTAAGGTACGCGTTTACGTAAATACACAGTTTTTACGTAGAACATGTTATTTTTGTGACTATGTATTATAGTTATTTTATACAGCTACCATTTGTTTTTTCTTTTGTCATTTTTACTGTTGCTGCTTTTATTGTTTTATTACTATTTTTTTTCTGTGCTCATTTGCTTGTCATTGCACATGTTAGATTAGTTATATGATTTTGTCACCCTACACCGGAAGTGTTAAGTTGATTTCTATTTATAAAATTACATTAATCGAAAACATATATTGATATAATCTACCTTAAAACCTCTCATTAATATATGATATGTACATATATTCAACTGATATATTCTAAATCTCCACGAAGATCTCTTTAATTTAAGAGATATACCCTTGATCTACATTTAGGAGATCTCCAATACTTGCACAATTCATAACCTCGATTGTGCAAGTACATCTATATCTTCATATCCTCAAAACTTTCAGAGAACCGATGGACCCTCGGCCTATATTTCGTAGGACCCTTCATTTGTGTATCAAGAGAATATAAATCGATCTTCAACTTACAAAGAAATAGTATCGAGTGAATCGTACACCGATATAGATACAAATATGTCCATCGTCCAAATAAGTTATCGTCGGATTTACGAATTTAACTTCACGCACTTCATTATATATATACTTAGCAGACCATTCCATTGACAACATTTCCATTCTAATTTTAGATATATTTCCTCATTAAAAAGTGTGCTTTTATAAACAGCTTTTTTTCTTGTTGGCAGTGTAGCGCACTTTTAGAGTTCGACTTAGATTTCTTTCACTCTATATAACCTCGATAGTTATATGCATTTTTTTACATGTTTCACACACAAATACATGAAGAATAAAGCGCATTTCCTCGATCGTGCAAAAGTAGCAGCGGCCACAGCAAATCCACTGCGGCACAACGTTACGAAGTTCAGAAATCACGTAACGTGATTTTTGTGCTGTCCGTGTTTGCATAGCGTGATTTGAGCACATTTTGCACTGCGTCGGTTTTTCTTTTTTTAAATGTTTTTATCTGTTCTATCCTTCTACTTCTAGAGAGTGAAAGAGAGAGCGAAATAGAGAGACAGATCTTGTTTCTGATGTTTTAATTCTTAGATGTTTTTCCATTTCTGTTTGCTTTTTAATTTACATACATACATTTATTTAACTATTTTCACTCTTATGTTACTTTTTTGCTTAAACTGTCAACGCGATTTTCTTTGCTTATAAATTGATCGCACTTGAACCGAATGATCGTATTATTTGTGCTTTTCTCTCACGCTAATCCACGAATGATTGCAAATTAACGAGATTTCATGCTTGTTGTTGTCGGATTTTCTATTTGCGTTTAAAGCTAGTTGGGCTACTAAATCAGAAAGTGCAACGAAGTGTGGGAAACAGGCAATTAAATTTGTTGGATGCACTGAATTATTAAGTGCGAGTATCATCCATGGCAACATTAAAAGTGGTTTGCTGTAAAGTCAACAACTTCTTGAAAAAATAATTAATGAACGACACGGTAACTAAAACTTACAAGAGTCATTCATTTCGGTTAATTCAATTTAGATTAGGTTTTTTTATCTCCTAAGGATTTATAGCGCATTTGTGGTGCATTTTAAGATCTTGTATATTCAGGGCTTTATCTCAGAAGAATGTGCCAAAAAAGGCAAATACAAGGGAAGTTTAGGAAGTATTTTTTGGACTGAGATCATGTATTCGGACCTTTATCTCAGAAGAAACGTGCAAAGAAGCAATTCGAGGGGTGTACGAGAAGTCAGTAGCGAAGTCTTTAGTTTATCAAATACATTTTCGTATTTATATTTGATATTTGTCAGTATACACTCAGGTTCAAGGTTCTTTTAGGTTGTTGTAACAGCTAATAAAAGATATACACACGCAAAATGTCAAAGGGCACCAGAATAATGTCCATCCATTAATTCAATTAATTCAAACTACATTATTTTTTTCATTCATGCACATTTTCTATCGTTCTGTCAATACACTCATTCGTTGTTTGATGCGTTTGTAACAAGAACATGACAGCAAATTTAATTTAGGACAGCGAAAAGTAGTTGTATGTAGCCTATCTAACCGAGTAAAGACTTGTGCTCGACAAGTATGTAAATTGAACTCTAAATAAAGAAAACAATGCTAAATTAAGAATAGTTTATAAATGGTTGTATCAAGGTTTCGTTTAAAAAATTTCATTATAAAGTTTAAAGGATTTAAAGATTTCATATAAACGACTGCAATTATTCTGTTGGGAGCATACATTTATATTTCTGAGAGCTTAGATTAAAGAGATCTCTGTATTCAAAATAAATTCCTGTCATTTTCATGCAATTTTAGAAAAATCTCTGTTTTGTAGACTGAACACAAACGTTGTGTTCCTTGCTACGTCAAGGTTTAACTATTCTCTGCTCATAGTTGGCCAAGTATTTAAAAGAAATCTCGACAAAAGCCGAACCGGAGACAATGACAAAAATTAGCCAAGAAACTAGAGTAGAGGGAGTAGAAGAAGCAGCAACAGCAATAGCATCGGTATAAAATGTGGTTGTTGTTGTTGTATCGAAAAAAGAAAAATCGTAACGAGTTCTGTACTGGACACGCATTGTCTCAAATGGGTTAAAATAGGTTCAAAGCAATTTGGTCGTCCAGTCACTCGGGTACCGCAGGCAACCCTGAAGAGAAGGTTCAGGGGGTGAAAGAGGAAAAGAGTACCAGGGAGAAAAGTGGGTCTGTGTGATTTGGTATTGTATTTTGCAGAGAACAGTTTAAAAATAATTGTGGGTATTATTAAATGATGCCTCATAGAATAAAGATGTAAGAACAATAAGAATATAAATCTTTAAAAATAACGGAAGACTGTAATATTAAGGAAGGAAGGAATTAAGGATGATCGGGTTACGAAGGGGGGGGGGGTGTTATTTAACACCCGTCGTATAATCACAAAGGTTATCATAATTAAAACTAAAATCAAAAAGATCATCAGCAAAAAAGTCACAAGCACAAGCCACAAAAAACAAAGTTACTGCCTTTCCTTTAAATGAGAGAATAAAACCTAATTAATTAAATTCTAGACATAAGAAAAAAGACAAAACAAGGAAACAAGGAAAGGAACTTAATAACATTTCACAAAGTGTTTAATTAGATTTAATTAAAAACTAAAGGTTATTCATTTAAAATGAGTGAGTACGAGTATGTACCTGAATAAGCACACACTGAAAGAGTTTCCAACTCTCTTTGGTCTTGATACGAGTAAGCTGGTTGCTTTTGATCTTTTCAGCTGAGCGATTATTCTATGCTGTACTCTATTCGACTTTACTTTACTAAATAATATATTTATAACTACCAGAAAACTGTAAATGCAACCAAGCGTATTTTTATAGTTCAACAAGAAGAACAAGAAACACAAAAACAACAGCACGAAGTAGTAGTAGTTATATGCGAGTTGTTTTTTGTTGTATGTACCCTACAAAACACACTCATGAAAATGAGTTGAGTTGTGTTCTGTTGCGTTGCGTTGAGAGTTTCATTTAGTGTAGATGGTGAGTTTTACGATTGGCTTTTTGTGATTCTGAAATCTTTAAATAAATATTTTGCAAGCAGAAAAATGCAAAAAATAGAAAAACTAGAATTCCGTATTGACCCAGTTAAAAAGGTTACTAACATTTAATTATCACATGTAATATTTTAATTAGCAATTGCTTGTTCTTGCTTAATTGGTAGCTCGTTGTTTTTGTAGCTACTTTTATAGTTTGTTTTTTTTGTAGATGTTTTCTCGTTTAGTCTTGAGATTTATTGATGATAATTGTAGTATGAAGAAGGTTGGAGAGAAAAAGATTTATAAATAGATAAAAGATAGCAAAGATTTATAAATAGTGAAATTAAAATAATTAGCAACTACGTGACCTAGATAAACATACATTATTTAGAAATTATATATGAATTCTATGAGCACAGAATCGTTTTCGTTTTTGTTTCTCTTTTTGTATACCAAATACGATCTTTACACACTTACGACACTTACCTAAAGATGTCACCGATTTAGAAAATAATTAAGTTCAAATATGCAATTTAAAGGATATAAATCGATCCTGAAGTCTTAACTTTTCCCATTTGATAGAGCTCGCTAACTCATGATTGGATTTGGAAAACTTCTACATCTTCACAAACTTTTAAGCTTCTGATCTCTCTCTCTCTCTCTCCTTCTCTCTTTTCACTTGCAATCATCTACTGAAGAAACTATTTTTCTATTCATTTTAATTCCTTAAGAAACTTCTTCAGATTAAATTCTTTCCTACATTTAAATTCCTAAATTCTTAGTAAATTTATGTGAAGTTTCCAACGCTCTTTCCTTTCGCTTTTACTTTCTCTCATACTCTAGAAAATCTGACTGACTGACCGACCAACAGACAGACAGACAGCAGGCAATCGTTGAATGTTCTCTTCCACCCGTTTATCTACCACTCACCAGCCAGCACTTGTGCCTTTTTTCCTCTTAGCCAACTCTTAGTGGCTACAACTTGGCCATTCCGTCGTCGTGCTTCAGAGGGCGTAAATATTTTAACGTAAATTGCGCACTTGGCTTTATTTCATGATGCGGTCGTGGTTACGTTACCTTGAATAAAGTTTTGCAGAGAACCAATTTCTTGTTCCTTCGTCGTAATTCTGTTCAGTAAAATCTTTTAAATTGTATGTACGGGTATCATCAAAGATTACTTGGAAGCTAAAATCGTCCAATAAATTATATACCCTCCTATCGCTATCAGTCTAATAAAAGCTAATATTAAAAAATGTTGAGCCTGTTCTGTTGATTACTTGATAACTGATGGGCTAAGATTTGTTACCATGGAGAGTTACCATAGTTTTCCAGTTTAGCGATTTTCTTTCTGTATCATTCATTCGTTTAGAATCTCTATCCCTCTTTTCTCTCTCAGTGTCTCAGTTGTTGTCTTGTCCTGTTCTATCTTGATTTTCAATTATTCCAGGAATTTCATAAAATTAATCTCCACGAAAGATCAGAACAGAAATCAATATTCAGCATTTAATTGCCATCTAGTGATGTGCGATGGCAATAATTTAAACCATTCACGTTCTGCTTCAATGCTTTAATGTTTTCCCACATTTTACCCAATGAAAATGAAAGGGAATCGATTTCGAACTTTATGAATTTCTAAGAGTCTTCCTTTCGTTCTTTCCTCGCTGCTTTTCTGTTCTATGCACTATGTGCCAAATAATCTTGAATCTTCAGGAAAGCGGATATTGCAAAACCATTGAAGAGATCAACTGTCATGCCACAAAATACAAATGGCCATGCTTGACTAGACACGTGGTACCGTTGTTATGTGCTACACTGTAAAAAAAGGAATTGTTCATAAAATTAACTGTTAATGACGTCAAATGAATTATTCGCACAAAGTATATTCTACGATAGTAAGTAGAATTAGAAAGTGAAAATGAAATTCATCCAAGTGAATACAAGCGGCGTTGAATGTGGATTAACAATTGACAGATTATTTTAATGAACTAGAATAAGTTCATTCAAATGAACGAGAAGCAGGTCATCGGCCGTGAGTCATTTAATCTGAATGTATGCGATAATTGTAATGAACAAGAAGTGGGTCCATGTAAGTGAACGAGAAGTAGTTCGGCTAAATAAATGATCTCTTTATTTAGCTCTCAAAATTCATTGTGAAATTTTTTAACTGCATGTGTTAAAAATGCATCTTAAATCCATAAGCTTTAAACGATAGGATTCTTTTCAGTGTTTCAGACTATCTATTTAAAGTGTTTTATGCAAGCCGACGGCATCGATGGTAGTTATGTTGGCGATGTAGTTGTTCCTGTTCACATTGTTGATACTTCTATAGCAGCTTATTTTCATGCTGCTTTCTAGCACCAAGTTTTCACTTTCACAGTGAACGACGACAGAATCAACATCATTGTTGAGGTCCGTAGAGTATTCAATTTCCGGAATGCTGAATACAACAAGATTGCTCTACGTACCCATCGCAAACACACACACACACACAGATCCCAACAAAAGATAGATTGTTGATTGCAGCAGCAACAATGCTGATAACAAGAACAACTACTACAACAACTCGTAAATTTGGACAGACACGTCATCGTATACCTCAACGAACATATCAGATACCTAAAATGATATTCAATACAATCATACGAACAGCTTCGAGAAAGGAGAACATAGCAACATGAAGAGTTTGTATCGTCCACTTTATATCCTTTCAATCCTACCCGAGGTTAGAGTTGGCAAGGTTAATCTTTGGTTACCAATCAACTGTTGTTGATCCTAAATTGAACATTAAGAAATCGGTGTGCTAACAGTCTTTATTTTAAAAAGATTTTCTTGAAGAGTTTTCACCTTCCACTCTTAAAGACGCTTCCTCTCTCTCGCTTATTCGTTTTCTTTCTTGTATTTATTTAGATTGAGAATAATTTAATTAAGATGAACTGAACTACTAAAGTATTGTGTGAAAGAAATCAATAAACTGAATTAATTTACCGAAACCTTCTTCAACAACGGAATACACACGGCAAAAGGGAAGAAGAAAGACGCCGTTTGTGGTGGATGCACCACCATGATAAGTCTTTCAGAAGCTGAGAATCCATTGAAACAAGCGACAAGTCTGCCAGAAACCTTGCCAAACCAGAAAGCTACAGGCGGCAGCACGGAGGATGGACAGCCGGAAGATAGGGGGCGTGAGGGAAGTAAAGGAGGACCGTCCGGATGGAAGCAAAAACTTGTTTAAGCGCGCTTATATTTATACGAATAATCAATTCAAATTAGCAGCCTGGTTGAGACAAAACAACAACAACAACAGCAACAATCACAGCAGTATCTCAGTTGTAGGTGCAATAACAACAAGTTACCATCCATCCAAGAGCTGAGTTGTTTTAGGCTAAAACTTGATATAAATAAAATTTACAGTAGAAACAGCTGACGTCAACTTCCGCTTATCCACTTTCGTCTAACTGTATATTATACACTCACATAGACATACACACATAAACCCTTACACATACATAGACACACACACACTACATAACAAAGTAATTTTATTGCCAGATGGAAGAAATTTTGGCACAGGAATTAAGCTTCTCTGCACTGTTTACACTCTGAACTATTTTATTGCTTGGTTGCCTCATATACGCAATCTTTATTAAGATCTTCGGTTTAATATGTGACAAGAGATGAAAGAAGACAGACAGAAAAAAAAAGAAAGAAAGAGAGAGAGAGAGGGATCGTGTAAAATATCTACTATCATCATCAACTGGGAGACATTTTTAGTATCCTGTAGATGACAGTAATTACGCATTGTGACGTTCGTCGCCTAGGATTGCCACAGGAATGGTGTGCTGTGAGTCGTCCTTTTACTCGTACGACAGCCGTCTCTTGATGTTACTTTCATTCATGTCATGGAGTTTAAAGTTTGACATCCATAACATCTTCGTATATTAAAATTAATGATGAGGTACTCGTATTTAGCAGAAGATAGCATCAACTTCCACATCCTTATTCTCATCTACACCCACATCCCCGTTCTCTTCTTTATTCTTATATTTCTCATCCACATCCTTTATCCGTATCCTATCGATATCTTCGTCCTCATCCTTACTCACACCAACACCCACATCCATAACCACATCTCCATTCTCATCTTCATTCTCATCCTTATCTTCATTCCCATCCTCATCCTTTATTTTCACTCTCATCCGCATCCGCATCCGCATCCGCATCCTCATCCTCATCATATTCCATTACTCGTGTCTTTAGTAACCAGTTAATAGTTTGTTGATTACCCTTTTTAGAGAGCGACATTCTAAACACATTTCGAACACATTTTGAACAAAAGTCATCTTGAACAGATTTTGTTAGCATTTTCAGGAATTTTGGTATATTTTCCAGCACATTTAAAATTTGTAGTCACATTTTTTAGATGTTTTGGATAGAAATTTTAAACATTTCTGACACATTTCTGAGATATTTCTTCTATGGACATTTTCGGTATATGTATCAAATGTATCAGTACTCAAAACATGACATGTTTGAGTCATATATTGATTATGTTTCCGCCTCATTTTTAATAAAATCATTATTTATATTACATCATTATTTAAGATATCATTATTTACATCGTGCTAAGTTCGCTACGAATTTAACTTCACGTACTTTACTTTATATCATATGCTATAATTTTGTTGATAAATTTGCAATAACTACTATACTACAACTATAATAAATACTATTATAGTATAGAAACTATAATAAATAATTTTTTTTACTTCTTTTTAATTGTTCATTTTTTGAATTTAATTTAAGGAGCTATTTTTGTGTACTTTTTGTATTTTACGCTTGTTAAAAGCTATAAATCTAACTTCGATTTTATTGATTGTCTGTGTGTTATTTATTCGTGTTAGTTTTATTTTTTTTTAATCAATTTTCCGATTGAATAATTCGTGTGAACCTTTTGGCAAATATTAAGAGCAGAATATATAATGACACACACATCGTTGTGTTGGTGGGTGTGTATTATAAAAGGGTGGAAGGGCGGTTGTGGGTGGGTGATACGATTGTGTGTGGGTGGGTGAGAAAATGCTTGACTATTTGATTTATGATTTCTATACTTTTGAAGGCAGATTTATGTTGCCTAAAAGGGTCAAATTGTTGTTGCTCTGAACGCGGTCAAATAATAATTTACTATCAAATCATATTTTTAATTTTATAGTGTTTACCAAAAAAATACCAAGCAATTTTTAATAAGATATAATGAAGAATTATAATTTAAATTATAGAAAAAAATAATACAAAAATAATAAAATGCATATGTATCAACAATCTGAAAACAAAACAAAACACGAGCTGAAAAAATTAACAACAAATAATTAGCAGAAACCCACAACAACAACTGATAATAATAATGAAAACCAATGAAAACAAACAGTTTCTCACAGGAAATCCTCAGGAAAACCAATAAAAAAAGCACAATTGAATTGAATTGATGGTTACGGCAAACTTGGCTGTGGCAACGCTGCTGCTCTGTGTGAAACCGGAAATGCAATTAATCAGGTAGCTCAGGGAAAATAATGGGCCAAAGCAGAAAACTCGATACAAACAAAGTACAGACATAAAAGCAAACACCGATGACGATGAGCGTGTAACTCAATTTTACCCTATACGTGCCTCTCTCTCTCTCTCTCTCTCTCTCTCTCTCTCTGTTTCTGTCCCTCTACTGGCTCTATTTGGGTCTCACATCGTCTATTCGTAGAGTACCATCAAACAACATCGAAATATATTTCGATGCATCAGCAGAGTTCTAAACGAAATCATTTGATTGGGCTCCATCTGAACCCAAAGCATCGGGAATGAATCCGCTCCGCGTGGTCAGTGTTTGGTTTGAAATTGAATTTTCTGCATACGATGGAAAAGAATGATACTTGAAGGTGGCTGTGTCTGTGCCTGTGTGTTTGAGTGTGTGTTTGTGATGTACAGACAGATGTTTAGGTATTCAGGTCCATCACATCAGTCCTTTGTCAGTCCTTCATCAATGATGAAGAGAGAAAGAGAGAGCTGGAGGGAGAAGGAGAGATAAGCAGAACATTCAACCCTTTTAGACCATCAACCATTCCTCCTTTGCACTCTTTCGTCCATCTCCCTTTAAGAGTAGTTTTCGACTTAAATATTGAAAAAATCGATGGATAATTATTTGAAATAGGAAAGTAAACTAAGCGCGAAAGTAAAAACTAATTTACTGACCCATATAATTAATTCTATGATGATGACTTTCAGAATTTCTACCACAAAACCGAAAAAAAAGCAATCGCCTGAAAGTATGCTTTATTTATAATAATTAGAGAAACTCTCAACAAAAGCTTTACTTTAATTGGAAAAATTCTTTATATTGATGCATTTACAGGCTTCTAGAAGTGCGTATGAGAACCAACAACAACATGACATCGTTTATTGAGGAGCACAATTTATCGATTGCCTTAAAATGTTTTTTTTTCTGCATTTAACAATATTAACTGTGAGGCGACGATATGTAACGTTGTTGCTTCTTTGATTATGGTGGTGGTTATTTTGTTGTTGCTGTTATTGTTGTTGTTGCTGTTGTACAACCTGTTGCGCAACGTCGAAGTTGCTTCGGGGACAAAAGATTGATTCCGGCGAGTGCTCTGTCACTGAACATGGCCGTAACTGGGAGAGACTGTGCATCATCGCACAGTTTTAATGCAATTTAAAATATAAAATGATAAGAAGTGCATGTGAGATACGCAGTTGTTGGCGCTCTTGCTCTTAATGAACTTTTCTGTGACGTGTGGCACCATATGCACCATATTGTTCTTTATAATTGAATAATATCACTTTGTTTCGCTTGCACTTTGAGTTAATGAAGAACAATAAATATGCTTTCATAACTTTAGACGTGGGGATGTCTTCAAACAGAATTAGGTTGAAAAATATTGTCAATGAAAATTATACGATCAAAGTTTAAATAAGTATGTACATTTAGTGATTTTTAAGTCATGAAGACATGACTTTCACTATCTCAATCATAGTCACCAGTATTAGAATTGTATCGCCATCTATCAGTTTCACCATCATCATCACATCTATAATCACCATCGCAATCATCACCACCATGAACCATCATAAGCATCAGAATCTCCATCAGCACTATCATCACCATTACCCAGGACACCAAACGGGTCTGTGCTGGTCTGTGGTCAGTGGATTCGCACTCTGCAGCTTTTCTTTCATTCGCGCCATGAAAAATGCAGCTCCAACAACATGACAGCGAAGTAAATCCGTTGCTCAATATTTAATAATAAAAACATGCTGTACAAAATACACACCAGATGGCAGCACATTTTATTCATATCGCCAGCCATAAATTCTCGGAATTGAAGCTGCTCCCCAGCTTATTCGAGGAAGCTAAACTGTCTTCCGTCCTCTCGTAGCGTGGTGTTAGCATCCTAACTGCCTCCTGTCTGCCTACGTGATTGTGTGTATGCGATCTGTGCGGTGTATGTAAACGTGTGTCTGTGCGAGTGTCTGTGTGAGAGAGAGTGAGAGCGAGAGGGCGGAAACAACGCCATTATTTAATAGTAGCGCAAAAGCATTAAATATGCATTTGCAAATAATTGTTTTTGCTTCACCCTTTCACTGCTCGTATATAAACTTCGAGCCGGACTGATATTATAAACATACACGATTTTATGCATCGCTACTTCGTATTCGGTCTCCATTACATTGTAAATCAGCAAATGCAATGAACAGCATATGCGACTCTGCAAAGTGCGCTATCATTGCTCAGTGTTCATTGTATCATTGAAGATGTTTCACTAATACTTCACTTTCATTCCACGTACAGCAACCAACTCAGCAGCACTGTTTTGCACTCTCGTCATTCCACTCGAAAATTTCATGGAACAAAAGATCATCTCGTATTTTAATACGTTGGCTTTCATGCAGCAGCAGAGTCGCTTCATCAGTACGTGGTACTTTCGTTGGTTGGTTGTTGGGTTGGTTCGTTCTTTCGTACGCTGAGCTGCTGATAATATTGTGCCTCAGTTATTAAGCCGCAGCATTCATTGTTCGTTCGGTGGGTAAGTGAGGTCATCACTTACGGGTTCATCACTCTATCTCTCTTCCTCCCTCTCTCTCTCTCTTTCTCTCCTTCCATCTTTTGTATCGAACAAACAATGAAGAAAGATTTCTGTTTTCTTCTTTCTAAAAGATTCGTAGAACTTTTATAATATGGATCTATGTTATATACAATCTTTTTTATTTAAATCCCAACATATTCCGATTTCTCAATTTTATATTGTAGAATTTATCCGGGAATACAGTTTCAACTTTGAATCTGGTCGGACGGGGAAATGGTGCGATACAGGAGATGAAACTGATCTATCTATATATATCTATGTATCTATATCTATCACTCCTCCTTTAAAGCGTTACAAACGGAAGAGGAAACAAGTGAATATACTTTTATGCCTTCAAAGAGGAATTGAAAAGCATAAAATTTATAGAGGAAGAAGAAGAATCTTTTCATCAACAAACAGCTTCAAAGACGACGAAAAAGAAGAAAGAAAATAAAAACCGGGGACAACTCCAAAAAATGTTTCGCTTCGTATTTATGTGAAACACGCGCCGCATTTTCACACTTTTTATGACGTTCCATTGTTGTTGTTGTATTGCTGCGGTTGTTATTGTTTTGTAGTAGTCTAATGCTTTCCAAAGGAGGAGGTGGAAGTGATGGGTTGGACAGGTTACTACAATCCTTCCGGGTTTTTAGCAAGCACTCTCAGAAAACATGAATTCAGAGTCTCAGCAGGATATTTTTTCCCACATTGTACGCATTCTTACCACCCTATCCCTCTCTTTCTCTCTCTACCACTCTCTCCCCTTCTCTCCATGTTTCTCTTCTATGCTTGATATTTTAATACAACTCAGCGTGTGATTTTAGTGTTGCCTTTGTAGTTAAATTCCAGCATCATTCCTTGAACAAAAGTGCTACCAGTTTAGCGACGAGATTCACTGACAGGGGGACCGAAAATAATGTTTGCAATGTCATTCCTTTTTAATTTTCCTTTTAATTCTAAACTGTGTAGATACTCTTTCAACTGAGTTTATTGTTCATTGTAGTTTATATTTCAAGGGGTTTTTTTATAACGTCAATTATTGATCTCTTCTATGATAAAGTATTCTATCATTTCGAGCTTCCTACTTTTCCCGCCTCGTTTTTCTCTCCTTTTGCTATAATTTTTTTCCTCTCTTCTTCTGTTAAATGCAATTAAAATTCTAAGTGTTTCAAAAACAGTCCCTGAAGTGGGACGTCGTCTACGATACCAGACTCAATTCTCTAAACTACGGCTAATTTTCATTCAGTTCCTCGCCTCTGGTCGCCTGTGAAAATTGTTCAATCAGCTGTTTTTCCCCTGTTAATTCAGTGATTTTTTTTAGCGTTTTAAAAATTATAAAAATGTAATTAACTTTTTGAACTTTCAATTTTGAACTGAAAAAGAAGTCTATTCAAGGAGGAGAGAATGAGAAATAAAGAGTAGAGACAGAGAGGCAACAAATCATTATAACAGACAGACTGATAAACTTAATGTTAGACAGATAAAGTGAGATTAACTTAATTTCACAGACTATTTTCATTTTATTAAAAATTTACATGCAAAATTTACTGGGCAACAATAGTAAAAGCGATAAAAAAATCAACAGCAATAACTACAAAAGTCACGCAATCATAATTCATGAGCGAGAGACGGCTAAAAAAGTCAGCAACGGTGAGAAAAAGTGTAATAAAAAAAAAAACTACACAACCGACCGACCGATTTTTTGTCACTTAATAACAAGCAAACAAGTGGCAAGAACAACACCATTATTGTGGGTGTTTGTAATGGAGGCGTATCATGGAATGCGGAATCTCCCAAACGTAAAGCATTTTTCACCCATCATCATTATTCCATACCTCGTGCTCCCGAATAAGAAGCTCTTAAAGCAATAAAAACAAAACAACACAAAAATTATGGAAAGAAGATAAAAAAGAAAATAAAAAAATGTAATTCGTCCTCCTCAGTAATTTTGAAAAACGCAGCAGATGAAAAGTTTCAAGGTTGCCACCGTGTCCTGGCATCAATTCTTAGGCAAGAGCGAGAGGAGAGACGATGAGAGGAGAGGCGAAGAGAGGAGAGACCACGAGAATGGAGACCATCGTCAATCGCACTTCGTGTAATAAATTTTCTATAAATCAATGACTAACAAGCTATCATTAATAATATTTAGTTCAAGTGACGGTGGTCATTTTTCGACACGATGGTGGTACATTTCTGAGCTCTTCATTACTCAGAATATTCTTGTCATCAGAGTTATATTCCATCTTTTTTGTGTTTCTTTGGAATCGTGATATTCAGAGAACCACCAACGTTTAGATTACCGCGGAGACAATGGCTATTACGAGCGTGTATGTTGACAATTGGTGTTTTCAAGATAGATCTCTAAGTGATGGAAAACATGGCCAGTTCTAAGCAAAGACAACAACCACATCTGCTTCTATCGCTTTCTAACACATTGCGGCTTATGCGCCTACTTTTTCCTTTAGCACAGAACTCTAATTTTTATACTTTTAGAGATCTTTTCAACTGACTTCAACTACTGACTTTTAAAAGTTTTTGAAAAGTTTGAAAAGACGGGAAGTCTTTTAACAAGAATGAATTTGGTGCTACTTTGATTAAAATCATTTTTACTAACAAAATTTCTATAAATTGCATAAAAATGTTCGATGACAAAATATTGTCTTTTCATGTTTCAATAGAATAGAAAATAATAAACATTTGAACCAATTCTTGTAACTAGAACCTTTTCCTTTCTTCATTCGAGCTCCAACCCATTCAATTGTATATATTAGACATTTTTTCTCTCTCTTTCTGTGTCTTTCTGTCCTATCTCTTTCTTGTTTTTCTCTTGTTGCTTATTCGATAATAAGGATTTTAGCTTAGCTCTTAGAATTTTGAGCTTTCCGAATTTCGAAAGCTTTTTTCAGTCATGCGTAAAGTTTAAATAAATTTGTGTTCTCTACCGTCTTTTTCTCTGCTTCCTCTCTCTCCATGGTCTCTATCTATCTATCTTTTTCTCTTTTTCTCCCTTTATTTATGTTTTTTTATACCTAGAAAGATATCTCTTTGTTCGGGATGGGTTTGTTTTTATTTTGATATCTTTCTTATATTCCTTTAGGTTTGTTTTTATATTCTTTTATAATATTTTATATTTTTTCGCACTCAACATGTGCCGCGAATATCACGCGACATGCTGTGTGCCATTTCCTCATTGTACCAATAAAAAAAACTCCAAATTTTGCTTCTTCCCTCTCTTTATTTGTTTTTGTTATCGTTCCTGTAGTATTTAATTATTTCTTTTATTTGGCTTTTTTCTTAGCTCAATCTTCGGCTTCTTTTGTGTTGTGTATTTTAATGACTTGCCTTTTTTAAGCTGGGTTCTTGTGATTTGAACTTTTGATGATTTGACGATAATCTTTGTTTGTGTTTTTATTGTAAATTTGAATTTTTATTCGTAGTTTTTTAAAAAGTTTTTACTTATTTCTTCTGTTTATTTTTGTGTTTTGTTAGTATTTTTTATTTTGAAAGTTGTTGTTGTGTGACTTTTGAGCTTGTTCCGCTTTTTGCTTCTTCTTCCTTTCAGAGCAGCTCATCGTTTCGTTTAATATTCTTTGCATTCAACGCGGTCGGTCGGTCGGCTGGTCGGTCGTCGTTGTTGTTGCTGCTGCTGTCGTATTTCATTTCATTTCATTTCTTTACCATTCCATTCCCTCATCGTAATTCAATTCAGTTTTATTTTCGCCTCAAACTCGGACGGGCGCTTTTTCCCGGCGGTGCTCAGTTTAGTTTTTTAATGTTTTTCCTTTTTCTTTAAGATAAAAATTAAAAACAAAAGGCCAAAAAAGTACCTAGTAAACAAAAACGACATCAAAAATGACATCAATGAAATAAAACATCGTTAGTAAAAAGCAAGAAAAGACAACAAAATTAAGCAAACGTGTTTTAATGTAAAATCGTATTTAATTCGTTTTAAATTTTTTGATTTTGAAAATTACATATTTGCTCTATTTTATACACCTCTTCATCTCAATTTTAATGATATCCTTACGATATCCTTAAGATATCCCCAGTGTGTTTGTGTTTTTTTATACTATTTTGTACTTAAATTGAGGCCAGTCAAGTTAACAGCGTGCGTGTTTATTATTTTTCCGTACTCTCTGCGCCTAGACCCCTCTATCTCGCTCTCTCGCATGTTGTTTCTTTCTCTCTTCAACTGTTGCATTTGTGTTGGTGATTTAAATTGTGTTGGAATGAAAACGAGATGCTGAAATTAGAAAAGTTTTTAAAAAACATCAACAAAACAAGTCAACCTAAAATGCTCTTCACACGAATCTTCTCCTCTCCTCCACACTCTGCTACTGCACTCTTTTCGTCCTTCATTCTTTCATCTTTCTAATTCACTACACTTTATTTTTTTCAATCTTCTCGTCCTCTCCACTCTTCTCCTCGACAAAATACCCATTCCTCTTTACTCTTCTCCACTCCTTCCTTGTCTTTACTTTTCCACTCTCCTTCATTCCTCTCCATTTCTCTCTACTCTTGTCCATATACTATATATGCAGCTTTTCTTTTCTCCATTCTTCTCCACCCCGCACCTGTTCTATTCACAGCTCTTCTCCACCCGTTGATGTGGTTTTTTATGACCTTGCGACGGTAGGATCTCCGGTTGAAATCCTACTTGATTATTTCAATTAATTTTTATGTGATTCGTTTCCTGGGAATGAAAAATTCAATTGAATGTGTTTGGTATTAGTGGATATGAGAAAATGTGAACAGTGTTCAGCGAAATTCCCTTAAAATGTGAAATATTCTCTGTTTATATTAATTTATTAATGAACTCATCAACATTGCCTGCCTTCAACTGCTTTTGCTTTTGTTGTTTTTATTCTTGTCTTAAATTAGTAATAAATTTCTTAGATTTTCTACAAAAACTGATGATGCGTCTGATGTACTTCCGGCTTCTGCCATGGAAACATGTTTTGAATTTCGCATCCTATTTTTTCACTTTTTCTTTCTTCGAGGAGGGACCAGAGAGAACTTCTATAAGTAGCTACTCAAATTGCATGGATTTCCATTGTTCTACTTTACCCTCCTCCTCATTCTCATCCTCTTGGCTTCTCCTCCTTTTTCCGTCTTCTCCTCTTTCAACGCAAAGGAAATCTTTGCTCTGACTTGAAGATTTCCGGCAAAGAACGTAAAAAGTTTTCAGTTCAGTTTTTTGGTTTAAAAAAAATGTTAGTCTTCCTTCAGTTCAGCGTGTTGTTTAGTTTATTTGTTGTATTTGTTGCCATGTCCTTGGTATTTAATATAAGCTACCAATCGACTGTAGTGAATGTTGAAATGCCAACAACAACGAACTGAATTATTTTTTCAATAAATTGTTTCCTCTTCTAAAAATTTTTAAAGGAATTTCTAAAGTTTCGTAAATCGAGAATGCATCATTAAAATATTAAAAATTTATGGATGATTCAAGAGTACTTTTAACAAAATTTCCGAATTTTGATGAAATCTGGACGAAGCTATTATCTTAGTTATGAACTAATGTTATTAAAATGATCAGAAAATTAACGAAGATTTGTCCGAAAACGGACAAAAAAATAAAATAAAATTTAACGAATTTTTGAATTTTAATGAACTTTCTTGGAACGGTAAAACACTAATTAAGAAAAAACTTATGTATATGTAAGTGTATCTGTATATTCATTTATAAATGTTTCATTCACTCATAATGGTTACACGATGTGTGCTTTTACACACACATATAAATCAGCTCCAAGCAAAAAGGAAATAAAAAATGCTGCCTACTTTCAGGCATCCTTGTTTAATGATAGCAAACCCTGTTTTCTTGACACTGTCCGTGTGGCTGTGTGTGTTTAAGTGAGTGTTGTGTTTGTGTGTGCGTGTGTGTTGAGTGTTGAGTGTGAATGTGTGTGTTTGAGTGTGTGTTTGTTCTGTGTATGAGAGCTTGAGGCTTTATGCAGGCAATAATAAATAAAAGAATAACACCATGTAAATAACAAAACCCAATTACAACAAACACACAAAACATATTCTTCTCGACAATCTCATGATGAAGATGATGGTGATGATGCTTTCATTATCGTCTGTTTTAAAACGTACAGCATTTTAAACACATGTTTTTGCCAATTTTAACAACTGACATTTTGTAGCTGATGAGGAAAAAACCAACAACAACAACAACAACAACAACAACAACAACAACAACAACAACAACAACAACAACAACAACAACAATAGACAACAACAGCAACAAGAAGAGCAAAAACAAATTCATATTCATTTAGATATATGTATAACGTTGGTTGGGATTGAAACAAGAGCTCTGAAAAAGAAGAAGATAACAATAACATCAGCAACAACAACAACAATAACAATAAGAATAACAAAAACAACACCTTTTGAATACTTTCGAGACAAGAGTAACTTTTGTTTTTTTATGCCCACCTCTGTATTTCCTCTGGCGCTAGAAACCTTCCGCTCTTCCGTCCTTCCTTTCTGCCTGCCTGCCCAACCGACTGTCAGCCTCTTTGACAGCCTGCTCGCCTGCTTTTTTGTGTCTCACATCGTTCTACAGCAGTGTTTTGTTGTTGTCTGTAGTCTGTTTGTTTCTGTTGGTTACTTTGTATTTGACTTGTTGTTAAATAAGCTTTATTTGGGCAACAATTGTAACAAATACAACAACAGCACTCTTTTCGTATAAGAAACAAATGTACGTTGTGGTTGTTTATTATCCTTGCTTGTTTCTGTAGAATATAAATTTTAAACCCTCTCTCTCTTCTTCTTCCTTATTCTTTCTGTCGCTCTTTGTACTCATGCTTTTCTTCTTTACCCCCTCCGACCCAATCGCCAGCCCTTTCTTTATTATTTTATTTGGTGTTTTTTTTGGTAGTTTCTTTATCTTTTATCTTTTGCAAGTTTTTCTAATTTATTTTTGTTTTTGAGCCTCTTTCATGGCCTCAAGGCCTCGGGTAACTCTTTACCCACCTCACCTCCATCTGCTGTAGAGCTGACTGTATCAACATAACTGTCTATCTGCATCTGCATCTACTGCTTTTATCTTTTCAACTTTTGCGTAGTTGTACATCCAAGTATTAAAGCAGAACTGTTTTTTTATGTATCCCCCCCCTCTCACTCTTTCTGTCTTCATTTTTGTTTTCTTCCATAAGATTTTTGTCATGTGGATGATCTGAAACTAATGAGGAAATTTATATTTGGTTCTCTTGGTTTTTAATTACTTTTGGGACAGTAAGAAATTTCAAGATAAAATAATTCTTTCTTTAATATTATCTTCCTTTATGGGAGGTTGTTACCTTTTTCCAAATATTCTATCTTTATTAGGAAAAAGAAATAATTATGGAGAAAGACTCCGAAGAAATGAGTTCTTAGAATTTTAAGATAAGTCTTAATAAAACTTAGTCTATACTCGAAAACTATAGTCTATACTATACTCGAAGACAGAAAAACTAATATACATTCTGTCATTCACTCACTTCTTTTATCTCTCTCTATCTCTTTTCCAAAACCAGGAATTCTGTTCTTCAAAATTAAATTGTGTTTTATATTTTCCTTTTGTCATCTCAGAATTGTTAAAACCGACTGTAGAAATTATTCTTATTTTTTGCCTCCATAAATTTGCGTTTGTTTCGTTATTATTTTTCTTTTTCTCCTTTTTTTATTATTTGTTGTAATCTGCGGTGGAAATATCATCGTGTTTATTCTACAACAACAAAAACAACAACAAAATAATACTAACAACAATCTTACCGCCAACAACAACAAACTGTTCTTGTTTCCCTTTTAATCTGCCGGAAATGTAGGGTGCACATCCTGTTTGCATGGCTGCCGTATCCGTTCAACAGCAAAAAATGCAATGGCAGAATTTTTCGTTGACAATTTGTTTAAAACTTGTTGTTTTTAGTGTTTTTTTATTGAAATTAAATACTTTTTTAAAATTGAATACTTGTGCATTGCTCTGAATTAAATTTTGATTAAAATATTTCCTTAAATTCTGAAAAAAACTCCGACTTAAATTTTAATTGAGTGAAAAATTTACAAAACAAAATAAAATTAATTCAGAGAAAATTGTAATAAATTTTCTGCATGCTTTATTGTAAATACTGTTCCTCTCTCTCTCTGTCCTCTCCTGTTTCGTCTCGTTTCTCTCAATCACCGATGAGATATGTGACATTTTGGACATATTAAAACAAAGTTGATATAATGAATAAAGTTTGAACAGAGCACAAATTAAATTTAATGTTTTTTTTGCGGGGTTTCTTGTTTTAATTCAGATGAGATCTAAACGGCAGAGTTTTAATTAATGCAGCAGAGTGTTTTAATAACTCTTTGGTGATCGACTTTGACCCTTTTTAAATAGTTAAATCGCAACAGATGTTGCAATGAGTTTTACTTTTATTAAATCTATCTAACTTTTAATTTACATGTTTTCCAATTGAGATCACGGAAGTTGTTTTATGTTTTTATAAATAAAAATTAAAATAAATAAAATAAAATATATAAATAAAATTTTAAGAATAAAATCGCTTACTTTCTTTTTAAATGGCTTACGATTCTCTTTCTTCTTGACGATTGACTTGAAATCAACTCTGTTATTTATTTTGTTCATCTATTTATTGAAAACATTTGGTTTTAGATAGTAAAAATGATAACAAAAAATCAGATCTGAGTTTATTTTCGAATGAAATAAAATGGAAAACCTTGATTTTTCTACTTCTGCTACTTTTGATCTTATTTTTGACATAAAATTTTAACATTAAAATTTACTTTGTATCCAAAAAGTTTCCATTCGCGTTTGGATTTGCGGTTGTTCATTTAATGGTGTTAATTTTTCTGAAAATGAACGCAGACAAAATTTTTACGTTATTCGATGTTAAAATTGACGATTCGCTGAGGATAAAAAAAGCTACTTTGTATTAAGATTGGTTTGTTGGTTGGTTGGTTGGTTGCTGGTTTTGTTTTTTGCTTGTCTCCACGTTTGCATAAGCGGAAAAAGCGGGTGCTTTTTACCCGAATGATCCATCTTCTACGCTTTTCTCTCTCACTTCTCACTCAATCTCTCTTTTTCGCTCTCTTTCTGTCTGTCCACTTCTCTTTCTATCTGTCCTCGTCTCTTTCTCTCTGTCTGTTAATTTTTATCTCCTCAGTTTGTTGCTGTTGTTGTTATTTTTATTTTTTTCTTTTGTTGTCTGTTCTGATGCGTTATTCTTTTAATTGTCACGTATTTATTGCTCATTGTTTTTTACGGTTTTTTGTTTTTCTTTGATTCTGGCGTTTTTTCTTAAAAATTCCTAAATTCAAACCAAAAGCTTAATAATAATAATAATATTAGAAAAATAGAAGCTGGAGCATTTACAGTTTTTATGGTTGTTGTTGTTATACTTCAACAGTTTTCCTTTTCATCATTGTTCCTGTTTTTCTAGTTGTTCCTCTTCTTCTTTGTCTACTGTTTTTTTAAACAATTCCTTTTGGTTCAAAACACCTTCTTTATTCTTTCTTTTTTATTTTTTTCACTTTTGTATTTCCTTCAGATTCAGATTCATTTTCTTTCTTTTTGGTTTCCATACTTCTCTGTATTTTTCATTTTTCTTTTTTATTCTTATTATTATGTTCTCCTTTTTCCAAAAAAGTGTGTTTGTTGTTTTATTTTCTAAGTTTTTTCTTTTCTTCTTACTCATCGTTGATGCTTTTAAGTAGTATCTTTAGTGGTACCTCAGTACAAGTGTGAATGTATTATGTTTGTATAGATGTATTCTGTGTGTGTATGTGTGTGTGGACACGTATTTGTTTGTGGCTTTTTTTCCTCGTTTGTTTGTGTGCCAAAAGAACTATTAAAATGAAAGTGTTTTCGTCCTTAGAGTGCTTTTGAACAAACAACTACAACAACAGCACCAAATATTGAGATCTGAGCTATTTTCCATGCTACTTCTTCTTCATTTCATTCTTCTTCATTGGTTTGTGGGCTCTGACTGATACTAAAGAGAAAGTGAGTGAAAGGGAGGAAGATACAATGAGATGGTGTGAAAGAGTGCGATTGACAAATCGTGTGAGAGTGATAGAGAGTTAAAGAGGGGAAAGGGGATGAGTTTTCCTTCTCAAGGAATCATTTCACACTCAAAGCTTGTTTTATATCAATTGAGATTCAAGTGATTATCAACTGAAAGCCTTTATATGTATGTGTGTATTATGATATGTATGTATAAAATATTTGTTTGCATATATGTAAGTATGTCGTATATTCGAAAGAAGGTCCAAACTTAGTTTTTCTTTGGATCTTTCCTCATTTTTTAGTCTCTGTTTTATACTCTTGAAATGAAACACTGAGAAATCTGGTGAACTTTTTTGTTTGTTTCTAGTTGCTTCTGAGTGTCATTTGTTTTTTCTTTTTTGGTGAACTTTATACGCTTCGTATTGTTTACTAATTACACTTGGGAAAACAGCAACAACATCGTATTTCTAAAAGACAATTTAATTTTGTTGTTCTTCTCCTTTTAAATGCTTAATTCTCTTTATAAAAAATACAATAAATATTTCAATATTTTAATAAGATTCTACACTCTATTCTCAAACGTTGAAAGTTTGTTCCAAATGTAAAAATTTCATTTAGAAATATTTTAATATTTTCTATATTTTCTTTAAACTTCTGTTGTTGCAAATGACGAAAAACTTGTTGACACATAAAAAACAAAAACAGATAATTAAAAAGACACAAACAGACAGACATACAAACAGACAGACATATCAGCACAAAAAAATTTGCTTCTTATTCATGAATAAAACAAGCGCAAAAATGCAAATAAAACTTTTCTACTGACCTAAATTTCTACGCACTCAACATACTTTATTTCTCTCTCTCCCTCTCTCACTCTTACTCTCTCCCGCTTTCTGTTTCTATCTCACTATATTCAGAAGTTGCGGCGTTTCACGTACTAATTTGAGTTCATAATAAAATTGCTATCCTTATCTAAATCACTTGGTCTCTCACTCACCTACCCCTCCCCCCTCTCCCTTATCTCTTTCTATGTCACTCTACTAGTGTAGTGTAAAGTGATATCTTTTAAGCAACAATAAAATGCGTGTTTGTCATTTTAAACAAGCTTTAAATTAATGACTTAAATGACGAGTATAAATAATATAAATACATCATCAATAGCACCAAGAACAACAACAACAACAACGTTTTTGAATTGACATCAATTTGTGATATTTTCATAAACAACAACAAACAACAACAACAATAATAATAAAAAACTAGTGAAAATAATAATAAAGCATAAAGCGAAAAAACAAAAAATAAAATAAAATTAAACCATTTAAAGGTTCAATAATAATAGCAATAAAAATTAATTAGAAAAATAACAATAATAACAATAAAAATGAATTAGAAAAATAACAATAATAACAATAAAAATAAACAATAAAAATAAACAATAAAAATATTTAAAAACTATTCTTAACGATTCTCACAAAAATGTGCCCGAAAACACCGAAAGCTCCAATTTTTTTAATTGGCGGCGTCTGCTTTGTCATCGTGTTGGTCGTCATCACGGGCATCACGCTCATCAACAATATCAATCTATCGAATATCATACGATTGAATGAGAAGGTCGCCAGCGATAGCGTCAGTGCGGGCGACAGCCACATGAAAGAGATGAACTACGGCAACCAGCATCCGAAGAATGTGTTTAAACTGGAGCTGGACGAAGAAACGGGGGAAGAGGAGGATCAAGAGGGGGAGCTCGTGGAGCAGACGGACGAGGATGAAGAGGGTCGACCACGATCAGCGAGTTCGTCGTCCGTTGCACCAGCTGCGCTGTTGGAGCAGAGAGCGTCAGCAATAACAGGCTCGGAGAATCTTCCAAAGCGAGTTGCGTCATCGATGACGATGATGGAGGAGTTTATCGATAGTGATAATAATTATAATAATAATAAAGATGACGATGATGATTACGATGGTCGAATATTATCTCCAAAAATTGCAGCGGTTGTTTGGAACCATCGCAACAACAACAACAACAACAATAATAATAATAATAACAACGACAACAACAAAAACCATGAAAGCAAAGCTGCTGCTGTTCAATCTTTCACTGACATATCTTTTCAAAGTACAAGTTCATTAAAACCAACAGATACTCAAGAACGACGTAGTACGGAATCTCCAGAATTTACAACAACAAATGGAATGGAAACAGAATCGCCGATGTTAGTGTTTTTGTCGCCGTCGCTCTCCTTGTTAGAGTCGAATGAGAGCATGATTGATTTTGAGAAGCGACAACATGTGGTGAAGGTAAAAAGACAAAAGAAACTATTGCATGTCATATTTTCTCTCTGTTGTCATTCTCTCTCTGTGTAATTTTTATTAATTATATTATAAGGGTGAAAAATCTGATAGATTAACTTATAACTCTTTAAAACTGTGCTAAACTATTAAAAACTTATTACAAGGGATGGAACAGAAATAACAGGAAGAAAATAGAGGAAGAGGTTCTATCCCCTCTGTCATTGTCTCATTCTCTCTGTGTTCTCTGTTTTCTCCTCCATCTACCTGTTTCCTGTTTTTCCTGTCCTTATTCTTGTCTCTGTCCCTGCCCTTGTTCCTATCCTTGTCCCTGTTCTGACCCTGTCCATGTCCACCTTCCTGTTCATCTCTATGTCCATGCGTCATTACTTGACAATATCCACGTTCCTATCCCTGACCTTGTCCCAGTCCTTTTCTCATCTATCCCATTCCTTGTCCCTGTCCACGTTTTTGTCCATGTCCATGCCCACGTGCCTGTTCTTGTCCATGTTAAGGTCCCTGTCTATCTTTATGTCCCGTTCTGTTCTGTCTCTGTCCTAGTTCTTGTCTTTGTGCCGCTCTTTGTCCCTGCCCTTGTTCTTTATCTCTTTTCTGTCCATCTTCCTTCAATATTTCTCATTTACTTCCTTTCCGGTTAAGGTTTTTGTTACCTCTATAAATTCCAGTCCTATGTGAAGATAGATATTTTAGTGTGCTGAAAGAGTGATGAAAAATGCTATCGCAGTAATGAATACACGAAAGAATTTCTCATAAAAATAAAGCTATTTAAATGATGAGATGATCGCTTGCTATTTTGTACTCTGGAAGATGAAATGTTCTAGATACTTGATGCATAACGTCATTTTCACGTCTTTTGGGAGAAGAGGAGTGGAATTTTTTACATATATAGTTTTTTATATCTTTTTTCCTCTCTCTCTCTCTCTCTCTCTATCTCTTTCTTTCTCTCTCTTTAAATTGATATTTTTTATTATTTTTATTTAGTAAGTATATTTTATATAATATAATGTTTTATACAATTTTTATTGTTGGTTTTTTTAATTTCTCATGCTTTGTATTCGGAGTCTATAAATATTTTTCAAAAAACAATAAGAATTTTATTATCATCTTTATTATCATTTTGTTTTTATGTTTTGCGTGGCGGCGTATTCCTTGATACTTTGTTTTATACTACGGCGCTATTTTTTCCCCTCGGTTTATTATAGCGTCGTTAATTATTTGTATTTTATGATTATTTTGTTATTGAATTTATGAATTTGTTATTTATTTTTGTATTTGTTATTTATTGTATTTGTTATTTATGAATTTGTTATTATTAATATTTAGTTTATTCTGGCGCAACATGTTGTTGATATTAATTTATTATTATTAGTTTTATACTTTATGTTATTTTATTAAGAATTGTAAAGCATTATTTTTTATTTGTGTCATTGTAGTTATTTTTGTCAGGATTTAATCACTTCTTTTGTGTGTGTTTGTTGTCGTTGTTTTTTTTTTTGGTTCGCTTTAAAATTTCCGCTGTGTTTTTAGCTTTCGTCAATCATCGTAATGAACCTTGTCTTCATCATCATTAACATGAAAATCATTATTAACATTATTAACAGAACAAACAACATCGCCATCATCATCAGTCAAAAGTTGATTATTTTATTAAACTTAACGAAATAATTAATAAAATGCTCCTAATGCTTTCAGTGTTTGATCGAAGAAATTAGTGACTGATTAATTGATGATACGTATTAAGATTTTGGAATAATTTTAATTAACTTTCTTATTTATTTTTGAAGAATCTAGAAAATTAAATTTTAGTTTCTAGATTTTTTCAATCAATATTTTTTCAAATATCAATCATTTGCAGATCTTTAATCTCTATGGATATTATATCGCATCTGAAATCTAATTTGTTTTATCGACGAGTTTAATTTCTTGAAAAAATCTCATTTTCTTTATTTTAATCTATAGTTGAATATATACACGCGTTTTCTAAATAATTCTAGCTGATTACTTGGTAATTAATAATCGAATAGAGAAAAGCGAAGCTTAATTCAGATCATAAAGTATACATTTTATGTTGCATACTTCAAGGTGTATTGCCAAAAACAACAGCAACAGCAAACAAAAAAAAACGACTTATAATTTGTAGAAAAGTAGTAACTTGTTATCGCTGTCGCACCCCGCCTTCTCTGTCTCCCTCCATCTCTTCTTTTTGTGTTCCTCTCCTTGTTTCCTTGGTTGTTTATTCATTCGTGCATGCGGTTTACTAAATGTTTGTATAGTTGGCTGTATTTAATGGCAAATCAATTAGGATTAGTTGTTTGTTGTCCTTTGTTTTTGCTATTATTGTTGTTGCTGTTGTTTACATATTTACTAAACGGCCACGAGACCGAAACGATTCGAAATGGACGAGTGGGTGGCGGTGGTGAGGGTCTTGAGGTCGTTCATAAAGCTGTCTGGGTAAATAAACGAAATACCTCGCATTTGTTTGCAAAGAAGAAGAAGAAGAATAAAAAATAAGAGGAAAAATAAGTGGAAACTTTTGTGTATCCGCAATTTTTGGATACACTTTTTACGAATCTCGTTATTAAAGATTAAAGAATTCAACGAATTTTACGGATTTAAGATTGTTTATTGTTAAGGATTTGCTGGCTTTCCTATACATTTTTTTATTTTTTTTATTTTTAATTCATTAGATCTTAAAGTATTCCATTTTACAAAAATTTTAAAAAGCGCTTCATCTTTAATTGAGAATTTAAGATAAAATGGCAAGAGCTCAAACCAGACATTAAATAATATTTATTAAAAGTGGTTTACAGCAGAGAATTTCTTTTTCTTTCAGGTGAGTTTTCGTTCTGCTCTCAACATGCATTAAATTTAGAAAGAAAAAGACCAACAAAGCAAAAATCTTTGAACTGTAAGTAAAGTGAAAAAAGTTTTTATCTTTGTTTATTAACAGAAAACAACCGCAAAATGTTTTGGTCCGTTAAACGCACTTTTCATGGGGTAAAAAAAGCCATTTATATAAAAAAGAAAATAAATGTGTAAACACATACACAACCTCAATCCACACATATGTACATACATATGTACATAAGTATGCATACAAACCATCTATTCGAGGATTTACTGTACTGTATAGTAATTTGAAATCAAGGTTTTTACTGCTTAATGGTTGAAACGTAAAACTTAACAAGTTTAGTAATCAATTCAAAAACTCAAATAAAAACTAAATATAAATAGAAAATTAATAAAGAAAATTAATGTGATAAATTTCACTAACATTTAAAATATTTTCTTAAAGTGACTATAATTTATGGTATAGTTAGTAGCTAACAAAAAAAGGGTTAAATATAAAAATTCATAATAAAACCATCACTCTTAATTATGACATTACAATATAGAAATATTGAGAAGTTTAAATTTTTTAAATTTATATACATACATATTAGAATATGGATTTTAAGACTTTTACGATCTTAGGAATTGATACGTTCTTAAATTTGACTCTGACACATTGACTAAAAAAGCAACAGAAACAAGTTACATCTACAAAAAGCCGTGATGGGTGGGTGGTATCTGGAGAGTAGGGACAAAAGAGGGCGGTCCCAACGTGCAACATTGTTGAAATTCCTCAACTTGTCCAAAAATATTTTACTTTCGCTTTGATTGTTGCATTTTATTTACATAGATACTATGTATGTATGTATGCACGTACAGTAGCTAGAAGTACATATATATTGAAGTAAACAAATCTATGTTCGGTGTTGTTGTTTTTTTATTGTTGTTGATATTTTATTGTGCGCCTTGACACTTTTGAATTTACTACAATGCATTCAACGCAGTTTTCCTTAAAGAATATTTGAACACAATTGAGTGTGGGAACAATAACAACAAGAACAACGAAAACAACGACAACAACAATAAAAAAGACAACAACGACAACAACAATAAAAAAGACAACAACAAACAATAATATTAAATGTCAACAATTTGCTGGCAACTATAGATAGATATAAATATAAGATAAGATATAGATAGATAGATATAAATATATGAATATATTGTCTAGATATATAAAACTTCCAAAATATATATGAGTACTATATATAAAATAAACACTCAGATGTTTAGATGTTATAACAAAAAAATGTTATACATGTCACGTTTCAAGTTTATTCTCTGACATGTACTTGTATCTGTGAACCATGAGTGTGTCTGTCTGTCTGCGTGTGTGTGAAAGGAGACCGTGCATGTGTGTATGTGTAAATTTGTAGATTAGCCGTAGAAACCATTAAAACACTAGAAAACTACTAGACACATCTGCATCGTGCAGCTGCACCTGATTCTTGGTTTATTATTAGCTCACCTTGACCCACTACGACTCAGATACAGTTTCGTTTTCCTTCGGAACATTTTATTTACAACCGGTCAAAATCTTTCTACTACACACAGTCGCTTGTTACTCCTTGAACTGTTAAAAGAAACAGTGGATTAAATAATTTAATTAAGAAATTAGGTCCAGGTTGTTAAAAATGTGGTTCAGCATGCGGTCGAACGGATGAGGGAGTGAGAGGGGGTAGAGGGAGAAAGAAAGGAGAGTGAAAGTGAGGATACTGAAGAGTGCGGAGAGAGCATCATTATTAATTCCATGGATTTCATCTAAAAATGTTTCCGGCAACATTAAGATAATAATAATACTTCTAATATTGTATATCAAACATGGTTCTGCGAGCCAGATATGATAATAATTTAATTCTGCATCAGATTGGAGTTTGAGAATAAATTCAGAGAGCGAGAGTTTGTATGTGTGAGACACAGAAAGATAGAGGGAGCTAATTTGTCCCAATAATAAACTGAAGTAAAAGCAAATTTAATTGGTTGCTGCATTTTTAACCTTTCAAATAGTGACGCAAACACAAGAAAACGTAAAAAACCTTTTAACTTTTGATGAAAAATAAAAATAAATATAATAAACTCACACATACACACCCGGGACTGAACCTAATACTGAACGAACCACTGTAAAGTCATTGTACGAATTTACTGTATGAAATACGTAAACATACGTGGCTTTGGTAGCTTTTTCTTTTGGTTTTTGAGTTTTTGGCTGAAGCTTTTATTCTCAAAGGTCCAACGGCTGACCAACGCTACAAAAGTCGACCTAATAAATTTAAAAAAATACCTCCTTTTTGTGTTTCTTTTTTCTATTTAGTACGTTTTTGTTTTGGTGTTTTTTTATTTTATTTTCTTTTGGCAATAAAATACACGAGTTTAATTTATGTTCCCTGGACTTCATTTTCAGAGAAGCAAAGTTGTTTTTTTTTTTAAAAACAAATAAATCACTAATTCTTTTTCTACTAATTTTCTACTATTTTTACTGTACTTTTTAATACATTTCTACTGCTATTGCTGGACATGTCGGTCTCTCTCTCTGTCTCTATTCTTATCTATCTCTGCGCTTTAACCCAAAAGACAATTGCTCTGTATTATGTTTAAAAAAGGTTAAGAATTGCGTTCTCCTTCAGTGAAATCCTTCAAAGTGGGTATTTTTTGTATCTTATATGATTAATTTCTTATACAATATATAGAATATATACTGAAATAGACTTGAAATATTATTATTTCACTTGGGTTTATAATTTAATTATACTTCTCATTTAGTCTCATTTACTAATTATACTTTACTTTGAGCGGTGAAATAAAATTTAGTGAAATCTGAGATTTTTACATAATAATAATCTCTTTCCGGGTTGTGAACCTGTGTGTCGAGTGCTTTCCGAGCAGGAAAAGTGTTTTTTAAAAAGTGCATTCAGTATAAAATAAAATTTCATTATACATGAGGGAAGGTCTTCTTTTGAAAGAGTTACGAAGACAACAAAAAAAGTGATGAAATGATTTTGAAGGATGTGCTTTTGTATACGAGCCGGCCCCCGCAAATGAAAGAATTAAATAAAACACGATGCAGGGTGAGGCTGTGTGAAGTGAAGGCTGAAAAAAGTTGAGAGCAAAACGTAGCCAGGCACTTGAAGGGTAAAATTAGATTAAAGCTATTTTGTGTACACGAAACTTTTTATGGTTGGATATACATGAAGAGACAAACATAATGTTTTTGGTATTTAATTAAATTATATTTTCCTGTGAAAAAACAAAAAAATCCTTTTCAAATCTTGACTCTTTGATATTTGAGAAAGTTTTTGATTTTTATATCCATTTATTAGAAATGAGAGCTGAGTGAATTAAAGCCTCTGAGTGAAAATCTAAGCTCACCATAAATAAATACTACATCACTCTTTGGGAATTATTCCTTCATTGGAAATTATTAATTAGGAGTCACTGTTCTGGAGGCACTCTTGAATCCATGTTGAGTCTCTCTATTAGAGGTAGTCTTTTAGAATCTTAAGGATTTAATTAAGATTACAATTCTGAATTAATCTAAACTTAATTATTTTTTAAGATTTTTTAATTATTTTAAATTCGTCCAAAGGGAAAGGCGATTTTAAAAAGAAGAAACCAAATGGAATTAAAAATAGAGAAGAAAACTAACAACACGAAACTGTTGTAAAAACTTGAATTTATAGTCAAACTTCGGGACCCTGCTGGCTCCCTTTCGAATAATAAAGCATTGCAAGTGACAAAGTGACGAAAACATACCAACGGATGCTAACGGCAGCATGGATCACAGTCAAAAGTCACATTCATCAGTCATAAAAATTATCCTCTCAACGAGGACTTTGTACTGTAGTCGGACATCTTTGATATCTGGAGTGAGTGGCAAAGCGGATTTGGAACGTCAACAGTCCTTGAACAGTCCTTTTTTCCCTTTTTGTTGGGATTTTCTAAGACTTTCTACAAATTCACTAAATCGTCACATTTGACTTTGTTGGACGTTTAAGAGCTTCACAGTTGATCATCCTGGATTTTGTTGTGCCAAGTTTGTCGTTGTTCTGGGTCAATTATTAGCATATGTTTACATAAGCTGACAAGATATTTTGTGGTGAGGTTGTTTTAAGAGCTCGTTCGTTCGTTCATACTACTTAAGAAGATGGTTGAAGAATATGGTTTTGGTAATGGAATGGTATGGTAGAGGGAATGAAGACGAGAAGGTTATTTTCCCAGTTGTCAATGAAAACAGCTGTTGGTCGATTTGGTCGACTTCAAAAGATGGATGATTAATGGCTTGATTCCTTTAGAATGATGGATGTTTTTGATTTATACAGTCTGATGTGAAAATGAGTATTTTAAACCAAGTCTTTTAAGCCGAGTCTTTTAAACTAAGTATTTGAAAGTGAGTCTTTTAAAGTGCGTTGTTTATTATCCAAAAAACGAATACGGTTTTAGTTGACTTCGATTCGAAATTTCATAGATTAGATTGGTTAATTTTTTCCGTTCGCTTTATAACTAGTTTCGTAACTTTGAAATTATCTATATGCACATATTTCAAAACAAGATTTGGCAATAATTTATTTGGCTTATTATTAGCTGTGTCGCTTTAAGCAATGTGATGAAATGCGACTTTGAAATCCAAGAATTCAGAGGAAAAACGACCTCAGAGATTCGACTTTAGTGAATACGTTCGACATTTCATAAACTTCTTTATTTTTTCTTCTTTATCTCACTCAATCTGTCAACGATTTATTGATTGTTTCGCTGTTGTTGCCTGATTTCGTTGAGTCAATTTATTGACCTTGACTTTATAGATACTTGACTTTAGATATTGATTAACAGCTCATGATTTATGATTGATATTCTTATGTTCACAAAATAAAATTGTTTTTTATTCCTTTCCAGTTTCCGAGCTTATTACTTCTTCTCTTCGCCCACCCCATACTGATTAAATTGATTAAATGTTGTCCATAATAGTTAGAATAACAAGTGTTTCGTCCCCCCTTGCTTTAATCTTCTTCTGTCATCAATTAGCTAAAAACCACCCAAAACCGGAACCTCACACTTTTTCTTTGCTCCCTTCCTCATCACATAATATTTTGATATTTTTGTTTCCTTCTTCTTAACTTTGATTGTTCCGCAGCAAAAAGTTTTTCACTCGAAGAATGTTTCCTCCGGAGATTATTTTATTAGTATTAAAAGTTCTTCCCCCCAAAAACGAATATATCCATACTTATATATACATACATAAGTATATATATGTACATGCATAAGTATATATATGTACATGCATAAGTATATATATAAAACTCTGGCAACGTTTTCCAAAATGTTTTTTTCTTTATTGACTTAATGATTATGGAATGATTATTTTTTTCCGCGTTCTGATTCCTTTTTGAACCATCTGATTCCTCATTCTCATTCTTCTTTTTCGTCCACCCACCACCGCCTCTACCATCGTTTATATTCTTAGAATTTTCATCCATGTTTATTCTTGGAATTCTCCAGATTTATTAAAATAAAAATTAATGATGATATTATTTTTATTTTAAATTTTATAGAGAATTGTTTTTCTTTACCCATTCTTTTTAAAGTATTTCTTATTTGTTTCCTATTCTTTTTCTGTTTTTCAGAATTTATAATCTCTTTTGTTTTTTGCCCTTAAATGTCATGTAATCTGTCCTGTGTCCTGTTTTACTAATTTCATGCACTAACACTTGACACTATCAATCACCAAAAAGAGTAACTTTTTGTAAGGAGATGAAAGGAGAAGATGGAAAAGGAAAATTTTTTAAAAACGTCCTGAATAATTCTTAGATTAAGAGTGTTTAAATTATTCTAACTTTTAAGGAGAGTAATTTGTATCTTTCTCTAAATTTTGACAGTGATTTAAATACACAACATTTTTTATATTCCTTTAAAACCTTAATAGGTGCCTTAGGAATATGGATTTATGTATATCATGGTGATAATAATTAACTAGATTATTAATTAGATCCCTTAGATTTATGATTGTGTTTTTCTAATTTTTTCTTTAGTAATGTTTTAATTTTTCCGAAGTGTTTTGAATTTGAAATAGAATTCGAATTAAATGAAGTTTCCTTGTGTGTTTCTTTTAAATGTTTTTGGACTTTAAAATATTTGATTATTTAAGAATTCATTGGATTCATTGAACTCATTCCAAGAAGAATAATTGAATTCCTTAAGGTGCATCTTTTATTTTTCCGAACTGTACTATAAAATTTTAAGAGTTGTTTTACATAATGTACGTAATGTACAAACGTGCATGTAATTTTACGTAATATACAAACCTCTTTTCTTACTTATAAGATAAAACTTTGAATATTGAAAAATGAAAATTATTTTAGAACTACTTTTCTATTATATTCCTTTCTATTATTTGACAAAATCAACAATTTGATGCTTCTCCTGCTGCTGAGTGTCATTTGAATTTCTTGGCTGACTGTGTCTGACGGTTTTCCCCCTTATAATTCCTTCCCTTCTCTTCACTTCTCTGATCTGCTCTTCTCTTCGTTTCTCTTCTTTCCAAAGCCACCACAGAAACCCATTTTGTGTAAACAGTTTTTGTTTTTATTGCTCTTGTCTGTTGGCACGGATCACGGATGTCTGTTGATCTTCTTCTATTTTTTATGAATGCGTTTTTGTTCATTTTCTCTCTCTTTAAATTTTGTGATTTTTTCCCTTATTCCATTTTTGAATTCTTCCGCTGTTGTCTTTCTCTATTGTCACCTTTCAACATTTCGTTTTATTTGACATAACTTTTCAACTTGCGGACTTTTTTTCTCACTTCCTTCATCTTTAATTTAGTCTTTTATTTCCTTACTCTTGTATTTCTGTTCGCCTATGTTCTCTTTCTTTATTCTTGCATTCCTTTCATTCAACTTTGAACTTAATGACGGTTATGTCAGTTCGACAAATCAAGAATACATAAAGTTTCTATACATCATCATTATTAACCGCATAACATCATCATGATCACCATCATCATAATCGTGATTATTTTGTCATCATCTTTCAGAAGATGCATCATCTGTTTAAAAACTTTTTCTTGTTTCGGAAGAAGAAATCGAAGTCGATTTGTCTCATCATATTCTCAGGTAAAATATCTAAACTTTCTATTGTCTTTTGAAAGGATTCGAAAAGCGACAAAAATTTCTGCAAAACTTAAAGTGTGCAGAATTATATTATTTATTTAAATGTTGAAATTAAGATTATGAATTTGATCTTAAGGTCTTTTCTGGACCTGGACCTGAGGTCTGTTTAAAGTAAAGTATAGACTATATCAATCTCTGTTCTCTAAGCTCCCTCTCTCTGAGTTTTATATAGTTTCGGTTATTAATATTTATTACTTATTTCAAATAAAAAAAATAAGAATAGAATAGTAGAAGGGGTTTTATATATAGAATATATAAGGTTTTGATATCGTATAAAAGAGTCTTTTGACGAGCACAATATTTCATTTTTCTCTGACCTTTGATCGCTGAATCTTAATTCTTCCCTCATCTAATTCGAGATCTTCTGTCATCTCTGTACAAATCACCTGGCATATGAGACGGAGCATTCCCAAGAACAGTAGACTAACTTTTCTTTACCGTGAAGAAACTTTAACTTGACGTTTAAGTACTGTATAATTTTGATTATTTAATCTTTTCTTTCTTCAAATTAAAAAGAAAAAACTTTGTGGCATAATTTCTACAGTTTCTGTGGGATGGTACATCTTCTATTTTTTCTTCCCTCTGTCAGTTTCTTTCTTCTCTCTCTTTCTTTTTATATTTTCATAGTTCTTTCTCTGCCTTTCACACTCTTTCAGCCCGCAGCTACTTAGGCCAAAATTTTCGCTAAAAAATTTTCGCAAAGATAGAAACATATTCAGCAAAGTTCTTACTTATTTTTTAAAAGTTTTCTTCTTGGTTTTCCCAACTTTTTTTTTTGCATTAATTTTTTTATGCATTAATTTTCTTTCTGTTTCTCTCAGAAAAGTGTTTTCTTACGTCTTCAACTTCACTTACAAAGTTTTCTTTGCTGCTCTAAAGCAAACTTGGGCAATGCTCGTGGTTTGTGCGATGCTCGTGCTTTCCCTCATCTTTTGTTTCTTTTATTTTATTTATTTCTTTTTTGTTTCTTGCGTCAAATTGGTTTCGTTTTCTTTTTTTTTCGTTTTATTTTACTTTAAACTGTTTCTTCTGGCATCGTTCCATTTTTACTCTCTTTGGTTGTTTCGTAAACTCATCGGCTGGCCAAAAGTTGGTTGCTTGGTTGTGTCAGAAATCCTTCCGCGAGTTTTTAGGTTTCGTTTTTTGTTATATTAATTGTAACTGTAAGTGTTGTGTACATTTGTGAGAATTTTCTGATCATAATTGTTACAAATGAATTCCTGGAGTCAAGATCCAAAACGTTAAGGTTTAAAGTTCAGTTAACAAACAGTTCGCTAAGATTAGGGTCATTCGATGGCGTTTTTTTGTTGGATTTTAAAAATGATTCAAAGGAGAGTATGTGCCATGTTACATTGCAATTTTTTGATTGTTTCAATTTGTTCTGTTTTTGTTTTCTGTAGAAAACTGTCAATGCCGCGTTCATCCGCGAGAGAAAGAGAGCCGATGAACTACGGAACCCGCAATCAAAAAATTTGCCATCGACGACTCCAAATTTCAATCAAAACGGTGTTGTTGTGTGGCGTAATAAAAAAGTATGCACATTTTGGAGTAAAAAAGATCCACTTTTATCAGAAAAAGTAATTTTGGGTGAAAATAATTGCGCAAAGGAACTCTTATTTTTGCAACCAATTCCATCCAAGTAAAAAATTACTTCGTTGGCTGCGATTGCTTATTATTTTTCGTGCTTTCAACAAAATGTTTAGCGTTTGTTAATAATTTATGTAGAATTTCCTCTAATTCTTTAATTGTTTGCATTGTTTATCACTTTTGATATTTGTACTGCCTGCAAAAATCGCAAATCGGTATGAAATACTACGCATAGTTCCAATACTATTTTTGACAGATTGCTGGCAAACTGATTGCAATGTAACATACCAGCAAATAAAAAATTGTTGAGAGAGTAAAACATTCCAATTTGCAGCAATCAAAAAATTGCAATGTAACATGGCACTATGTTTAATGTGAACAAAATTCTAAGAAAACTTGAGGCCGAAATGTTGAGAGATATGTTTACAGATTGTGACGAATTCTACATGAATGAATTCGAAGCTCATGATTATGAACCATTTTTTTTAAGCTGAATTCATTATAAAAATAATAAATATTGAAGGTTAGAGAAGTTTTTTGTGTTTCCTTTTTTCTCTATTAAAGTTTACATAGAAGAAACTGGGCTAGAAACTGGAAGAGACTGAGAAAGAACACGACACTGTCCTTGTATAGATACTTTTTTAAAAAATCATTTAAACATTGAGATATGGAAGACAGTTATTATTATTTTATTAATCCTTCTTCTTCTCATTCTTTTTGGCATTCTTCAGCTTACGTTTTTTTGTTCTCCTTTTAACTCGATCGTCTTGATTTCAGTTTCGGTTTAATTTTTAGTTTCAGTCTTCGGCTCCTGACTTCAGTCTACGCATCGAAAGAATTCAACAATATTGTGCTGCTAACATATTTTTAATTGAATTTCTTTAAATCTTTAAATGGAATGTCATAAAATTATGAGGAATTAATACTTTTTTTAAAAATTAATTATAAAACTCATGTAGTTATGCTGTTCAGCCTCTTCTTGTCGCTCTTCATGTTCGTCTTCTTGTTCCTCTTCCTGTTCTTTCTTTTCTTCTCTTGCTGATGTTGATAAATTTTAGTAATAAACGTATTTTAATTGTAATGCATAACATGTCATTGACTATCATCATCTGGATGATGTCTGGAATCATTTTTCTGTCTTCTTTAATAATTCTTTCTTTTAAAATTTATATTTTTTTCTTTTGCTTTTTAATAATTCCGTACATTCTTTCAGTTTGTACATTGATTCTTAAAGTTTGCTATTTACAGTAAGTTTTTTAACTTTACTTTTTCTGCCGATTACAGAATTGATATATTCGTCTTGGTTTTGATTAATTGATTTTGAATAATTAACCAAATAACAGGAATGGTTTTTAACATGTATAATTTAACATTCTGGTAATTATTTTAATACTAAAATTTTAATACTATAGATGTCAATTGTTGTTACCATAAATAATTTTAATTTTTATTATTATTGTATTTAATACTCCAAATATTATTGTTATTATTTTTAATACTACGAATAGAACTGAGCTCGTACATTCTTGTAATTTCAATAAAGCGTTAATGTTTATTTATCCTTAAATAATTTGATTCTGATTATTTTATTCTCTCTTATTTGTTTCGTAATATTTTTTATCCGTAAAAATTTTCTGCATAATATTTTTATTATTATCAGTAAATGCATCCATGCATTCAACCAAACACTTTGACGACGCATAATTTTAAAGATTACATTAAACTTTATTGCATCGTCGTAGTTGTCGTTGTCGTTGTGCTTGCACTTGTTGTTTTTATTGTTATTATTGTTGCTACCACGAGCGCCCTTTTTCGTTGCTTCACATGAGCGTATATTAAGTTGCCTGTCTGCCTGCCTGGTTGGCTGATTCGCTGCTCGGTTGGTCGCTCCTCCTGAACTCATTCAATTACGACGTCTGATGATCGCCTGCCAACCCTGGACAATTTAAGCGAGAAACAGCTGCAGAAGCAGAAAATTTCTAAAGTGTCTTCGTAATTTAATAAAACCAATAAAAGGAGGACAAGAAGAAGACGAGTCGAAGCTGAAGCTCATCTCTGTCTCTGTTAAAGTTACACAGACATACATACAAATGGACAAATGGACGGAGGGACTGTCGACCGATATTCGTTCTTGCTGAAATAAAATTAAATAATTTGGTATAATTTTATTATGAATGTTATGCATATTTTCCAAACGATTTTGTTTCTTCTTCTTTGACTTTATTACCTTTTTCACCCTTTTTAGTTTTCAATCTTTTTTCAAGCAACTTTGTCTACAAATTTATTTCCTGATTCGTTTAATTTTTAATCTAATATTACCCAACATTTTGTAAAAGTAGTTAAAACTTAGTTTTAATCTTTCAAACTTTATCTTTATTTGAATAATGAAAACAAAAAAAAAATTGAAACGTGTTTGTTTTCAATATCATTAAAGTTTTATGTTTCGTGATTTGATTTTTTCCACTACCAGCAACGACAAGAAGAAGAAGAATGATACCAAACTAATTGCTCGTGGTCGACATTCAAAATTCATGATGACGATGATGATGGTGATTGTGTCAGTGGCTTGTTTTCGATTGTGTCCGTTGGTGGCTGTAGCTGTGGCTATTAAAAGATAACAATAAAAACAAGAATAATAAAAACAACAACAAAAATCAGTAAGGTCAAACTATTCAGTTGTGTCGTTCTGTGGGAATCCCCTCCCTCTTAACCCCCCAAAATAATTGCAGTTACTAAAGTATTCATGTCATGATCAATTTTGACAGCTGTATTTGATGCTTGAAAACATGAATAATTCAAATGAAAAGCTGCATGTGAATTGATTTAGGTTTCGTTTCGTTTCGTTTCCAAAATTTGAATTCATTTAGATTGAGATCAATTTCAGTGAATTGATTTAATTGAAGAACCGATAAGAATCTGATAAAGTGAAATGAAAAGTGAATTAAATAAAAACTTAAACCTATAATAATTATGTATAGTAATCGAGATTGTAATTTGAGAACGAATGACATTACATTTACATTACATTACATTACATTGTAATTAAAAGTCAATTGCAATAATGGTCTTTAGAGTTCTTTCGGTTTTTTCGTAATTTATGTAGTTTACATTGTTTTCATTTAAGTTTTAATACTGTTTTGCGACATGTTGTTAATGTGAAAATTAAATAACAATTTACAAAATGTAATTGAGTGTTCAATCCATCACTATACTCCGTTCCATTTCTTCCTCTCCCTCCTTTATGTCTCTCTCTTTCTCACACACACTTTTGTTTGATTTTACTGTACTCTCGTGCATGCTTGATTGTATTAATTATAGCCTCGAAATGTTGCTTCGGCTCTAATTTCAATTTCATTACATGACAACCTAAATTATTCAGTGGCACCAGCGACCATTCAATTTGAAAACAACAACAACAACAAAGTAAGAACGACATAAAATGAAAACCACAAAACAACACTTAATGAATTTCCAGCCGGAAATAAACTAATACACAGTTAACAGCTTTCAAACATTTACGTTTCCTGTTTCGTCGTTTTTTCGAGTCACTGTTTTCTTTTTTCACTTGTTGATAGATTATAACATGTATGTATATAAGATTCTTGAGTGAATTGTTATAGAGGGCTCTATGGGTGATTATATTACACTATATAGAATTATAGAAAATACTGAAGTCATTAATCAACGAGTCTAAAGTTCACTATCAAGTCCTTTATTCTCTATGGGCCACAGATATTATACTTTATCCATTTAGTCTTCTAATTTACACTGCTATATCTCCTGAAAAGTCTTCTATGGCCTACTAATGGAATTCTCTAAAGGGTGTTTTATTCTCTTCAGAGCTCTTTATGGTCTGCAATGTCTTGTATAAAGAATTATATTGTCCTCTGTGGAATCTGCTATATTCTACTGAAATATATGCCGTTGTGTCTATAACGTCCCTATCCATTGTATAATCCATAAGCTTTCGTAAAATCTTCTATGAAGTACTATAGTGTTCTATGAAGTGTATATAGGCCTCTATATTATATTAATATATATTTTGCTCTATATTATATTGCTATTTAAGAAGTCTTAAATGCTCTATACAGTCCTCTATTCTTTTAGGAGTCTTCTAGGTAAGATACAAAATATAACTTTTCTTATTTGCTGGTATTTGTATATCTTTGTGTTTGCTGGTATTTTGTATTTGTTATATGTATTATGCTTTCTGTTGATTATCATAATTCAGCAGTCCGCCGTCCCATCTTTATCAGATTACCTGGCACCAAAGTGTCGTGTCAACTTGAAATCATAAATTTTAACAACTTTGACGGGTCGGACATTCAGTTGTCCTCATTTGAATAAAGCTCGTTATTTATAAATAAATCAGTGGACATCACCGAACAGGGTTCGGCGACGGTCTGCTGGTAAACAACCGGCCACCCTAATTAAGTGGGTGGGTGGGTTGGTTGTTTTATTAGTTGTATGAAGTTCGATTTGAATAAACACCGTATTACGTATGAATGAGCAGAGTGAATGGTAGGTATCAGTAAATAACAGAATTAATGAATGAAATGAGAATGAGCCATTATTTCATCTTTAATTAATTATTCTACATGATTGATTACCTGTCTCGTAACATACAACAACAACAACAAATATTTATGAAAACCTCTGCATTTACAATATATTAAAAACAAATACACGTAAAAAGTGTTGCACACTTTTAGGCTCAACTGATTCCAATGCTAAAAAATCTCAAATACTTTAGTATTGAGTTTTAATTAATATTAAAAATTGAGTTTAAATTAAATTCAAATTAAATTTAGTTAAAAATTAGTTTCAGATACTACTTTATATATGCAGAATACTTTACAACTTATATATACATATTTAAATATGAAAAAATAATTATCTGTGTTTTATATCATAATTTTGCTCTCTTCAATTATTCACGCATACTTTAAATTCTATTCATTGTTTTTGTTCTTAAATTCTCCGTTCTCCGTAGTCTATGTTTTTGTTTTTACGACGACGACGCCTTAAAATATGCTGATATCTGTTTTTTCTGTACTCTACTCATTCGGCATACAAATTTTGAACATGATAAAGAATATTTTTTTTCACTCTTCCTCCGCTGCCTCCCTCTTTCCGTGTCTTCATTTATCTCTCCCTTCCTTGCTGTTTCTCCCTTTCTTGGCATCTCATCTGATTCACGTTTTTATTCCGCTTAAATTTCAAGCTGCTCTCTGTCAAACTATATCTCATTCATTCATGCATGCATTCAGTCATGTATTCACTCATGCATTCATTCATTCATGTATTCACTCATGCATTCTTAGCATATTTATTCAACTCCTAGAAGTATGATTGTGTATAAAGTGATAGCTGACTACAAGATGACGAAATGTATTATTGAATTTTTTCGAAGAAGGTGTAAAAACATCGAATCTCCAAATGATTTTTATAATAAACATTTTTGGTATATATTTTATTATCCTAACATGAAAAAAAGATATGATTTTAATTAGTAATCATTGGAAATAATAAAGGTTTATATTAACAATCGTTTAATCAAAAATAACAACAACAATAAATAAAGCTGACGAGTAGCGTTTTAAAAATGATATTTAAAAATTTTGTAAACCATTGAATTCAATTAATTTTCTTGCTGGTGTTGTTGTGTAATAATGCTGAATTGTATTCATGTTCAATTACAGCTGAATTGTTATTTCAGTTGTTGTTGTTGCTATTGTTGTTTTTTTACGTTCCTCCTGTTGTTGCGCTTATTAAAAATATTAATTTTTCAGTGTTTAATTTGAGTTCGTGATGGTGATAATGATTAATTTAACGTGAATTCTTTAGTGGTTGTTTTCCTGTTGATTTTGTCGTTGTTGTTGTCATTGTTATTGTATAAATTTTTGTATCACTACCATTAATTATAATGTATATAATATGTTGCTTTTTATTTATAATTTATTTTATTTACAATAATGAAAAATCTATTTATTTGTTTACGTTCAATTAAACTCAATTGAGGAAAACTGTTTTATTCATTGAGTTTTATTCATATTTTTTATACTCTTAAAGCATATATTAGATTTAGTCTATAGAAAGATTTTTAAGCAATTCGTGGATATACATACATATAAAGAAAGTGCAATATACATGCAAGTGATACATTCATATATGAACATTCTTTCTGCTGTTGCTGGTGTGCATACAGCAGCAGTGCAACAATATCACTAACAACAAAAGCAAGAGCAACCATCCGTTAATAAAAACAACCACCAGCAACTACAGCAATAAAGAGTCTTCTTTGTTTCACAGAATACAAAAGGATTTAAGGAACATTTCATAGAAAAGCCGCGAAACTGACATCAAAAGCGTTGCCCTGATTCATGAACTGGCTCCAGCGGCAAGCAGCAGAGCTTGCTACAATCATCATTATTTGTGAGCTTTTCTATGGTGATGATGACGATGATGATGATGATGCTAGTGGTTTTTGTTACTGTTGTTGTTACTTAAGCTGCTTCTCTTTTAAATTCTGCGTGGGTTGTTTTATTGTTGTTGTTTCTGCTTGCTTTTGGTAATTTTTATTGCCCACCACAATTTTTGGTTTTAATTGTTTTCATCCTGGCCAAGCAGAAAATGTGCATTAGTGTTGTTGTAGATTTTGGTCCTTGTTGTTGTTCCTATATGATGTTATCATGTCTCTTTGCGTGTATTAAAAAATAATGAACTTTTGTTTGTTTCGTTTGTTAAAAATATTTTAAAACCAACAGGAGATTATTTCTTGGTTGGAATTTGTTTCTGTGTTTTTCATTTGTTTAATAACCTTCGGGATTTAAATTTAATTAACTCTAAAGTTTGGCTTGTTTTTTGATTTTCCAAAACAATTACACAATTATTAAGTTTATTATTAAGACAATTATTAAGTTTATTTATTTTAATCAACTGAATGATTTTTCTAATTTTAATTCATTTTAGATTTTTAGTTTGAATAATTTTTAATGTCCATATTGAGGATTCATTCAAGGAAAAGATTCATTAAACTTTTACCCCGTTAAACCACGTTAAATCCCGTTGGAAACCTAAACAATATCAAGGGTAGAAAAAGCGAAAGCAAACATAATAAAGGAGGTGTGAAAAGATAGTCCACGCTCAAAGTCAAAACATAAGCCTGAGCGTTAAGCTGCTTAAAGTCGCTTTTGATGGTCAATGAAGTGGTGCTAAAAAAGTGCGAAAAAAAGGAAAAGAAGAGCAAAAAAAAAAAAAACGTCCGAAGAGGTCAGAGAATAGTTTAATGAAGGGTTCAAGTGGCTAATGTTTTTTTCGCCTACTTTTTAACCCTGGCGCCACGCTTTTATTTCTTCGCATCGCGTTTTTACATTTTATATGCGAAACGAAGACTGACAAAAAGAAGGAAAAGGAAAAAATAAGGTTAAACGAAAGGAGAGTGAAAAAGGAGGAATAAGACACATAAAGAAAGCGAGAAATAAAGCTGGATCGAATTTTATAATTTGTACAAAATATAATTTAAAAATCCTTTATTAAAAATCCGTTAAGTTTTTAAATTTTCGATAAGTTCTTAGAATTTCGTTAGGTTTTTAAAATTTTGTTAAGATTAGAAATTTCGTTTTTGTTTGAAATTTCTTTAAATGTTTGTTTTTTAAAATTGGTTTTCTTAAAACTTTGTATAGATTCTTAGAATTTTATTAAAATATTGAATTTATTGAAAGAATCGCATTCGAATCGGATTGAAAAGCTATGAATCATGATTAGAAAAATATCAATAATTAATGAAGATATAAAAAATTTAATTTTTTTGTATAATAAATTAAAAAAATCGCCTTCGCTCTCAACTCTTCTAAAGTTTAGATGCTAAACTAAAGTTTTCCGGCGCTCATAACGTAGTGTTTGTCATTGAGGACGGCAAACATGGCAAAAAGTAATCGATGACCAAGCAAAGGAATTAAAATGAAAAAAACAGCTGATGACCAAGCAAATCCATCTTGAAGAGGAGGACAGGGAGGGAGGGGTGACCAAACTAGGCTATGGTCAGTGACAGCTTGTCACTGAAACAGTCAGAAAATCAGACGGAGAGGCAGGCGACTATGAAGGAGTATTGAGTCAATTGAAACAGTCTGTTAGGGAATTTGTCATTCTGTCGAAGTGTCGTTCAGTCCATCCGTTCGTCCGTCAGGCAGCCAATTGTTCAGTGAAGCGTGCAGAGAAGCGTTCAGTGAAGCGTCCAGCTCAGAAGCTGCCGCCCCGAAAGCGTCCCGTCGCTTCGCAGCTCAGCGCTACGGTTTATTGACTGTTTTGTTTTACGACTGACCATGAAAGGGTTGCCAACTCTCGTGAAAATGTTCATGGAAAACAGAAATAAAAGCAAAAAAATCGGAAAAACGAGAGAAGACTGTAGAATAGAATGTCATTTTAAATAAAATTTTATTACTATTATTTCTCTTCTTATTCTGCTTCTCCTTCTTCTTTGCGCCTTCATCTAGATTTTCTCTTTTCTATAGGAATCTAGGATTGAATGCAATAATTTTTTATGCATTCAATTGTATCGAATTCTGTTGGCAACCCTGAACACATGTCAACCATTCACAACACGCCATCCATGCAAGTGTTTATTGAAGTTGTTAGGGGACTGAAAGGCGAAGGGAAGGGAGGGGAGGAGTTGGACAGGGGAGCAAGGGTAGAGCGTAGCAGACGGGGAATGAAGCATTTTTATGCTTTCAACAACATTGAAAATCTTTTACAAGGCGTCGAATGACGCTGGTGAATCCAAACGTTGTCGGTCGAATGATGACGTGTAAACAGAGAAAAAATAAACGTCGTTTGTAAAAAGAAAAAACAAATTTTTAAATGTAACAAAGAAACAATAGTGTTTTAGCAAATATGTTCGGAAAACAAACACTTCAGCTTCGAATAGAAAAAGAATTCAACGAAAACATCGAAAATTTAAGTGAAAAATTTAAGTTCAATTAAATTAAAGTTCAATTTCACTCAAACTTAAGTTCATAAATAGTTTCAGTGGACAGTTAATAATTTTTATCATTACGAGTATTAATTTTTCTATCTATATTATCAGCATTAATTTTGATATCGATCTTTTCGTCATTGATTTTTCATCGTTGATTTTTTATCATTGATTTCTTCATTTCTGATTTTCATATTAAAATATTTTGTAATTTTTATGATTTTTTCTGCTAAAGTGGCAAACATTTTAATGTCATGGTTTATTTTTTTATTTTTCATGTTTTATGTTATTTTTCGAGTCAAATTAGCAACGACGAGCAAAAACAACAAGAAATGTAATGAACTCAGTACATATGGTATGCATGTAGCTTGGGACAGCTCCTTACTCGTTCTCTCTCGCTCTCCCTCTCTTTCTTATCACCCTCACCACATCATCAATGACTATTAATAATAATTAAACGCTCAGAGAGGATGAATTCACGATATGCAGCTCGGGAGCAGCATCATCACGCGTTGATGGCTACGCCACACAATTATTTGGTCCATGGACACTATACTCGGTCATGGTTACGTAATAATTGCAGTGACGACGGGCGATTCACTTGCATACACATACACACACACACACACACATTTTTATTTTGTTTGTACATGCATGTTACACAACTTCATTAAGATTATTTAATTATAATTAATCAGTTCATTGTTCACTCTTTAACAGTTGTCTCAATAATAATGGTACTGTTTTTATAAAAATATTGATATTTATTTGGAGTTTGACACACACACACCCACAGAATAAAGAAATATACACACACACATACCAAGTGATTGATTAATGTAATTTGTTTTCTAATTAATTGGTTATTGTTTGATGTGTTCTCTCTTTTGTTATTCTTTAACTTCATTTGAGTTTAGTTTCATTTTAATTCTCTTTCTTTAATTTCCATTTCAACTTAATTTTATTTTATTTGAATTTATTGTTTTTTTTTTTAATCTAAAATTTTGTTTTATTTTTTAATATTTTGATTTATTTATTTTATTTTTTTTTATTGTTATTATGATATTTACATTATTTTTTTGTTTTGGTTTGTTATATCTTTTATTTGATTTTCATTTTATTTTATTTTTTAATTAGTTTTCTAGAAAAAGAATTTTGAATTTTGTCATGTTTCTGAAAGAAGAAGATTTTTCTGATTGCGAATAATATAAAATACATTTCTTTAAACTTTTTTGTTCTTGTTTTTTTGTTGTTGGTGTTCATTCTACTCAAGTTGTTTTCTGTGAATCGTGTTGAAGAACTTTTTATTTAGTTCACTTCAAGGAATTTAATTAAGTTCGAGTTGAATTCATACTCATTAAAATTTCAATTAAACCAACTCAACTCAACACACTCAATGCAAAGCAATTCAGCGAAATGTAATGCAACGTGATGTAAGGCAACCTTTTTAATTTACCTTCATTAAAATTAAAATAAATACAGTAATCAGGCCAGAGAGATGTCACGAATCATCTGTTAAATGATTATGAGTATAATCATTATTAGCATCTTCATCTTCGTCATCAGCATCATGGTTATCATCACGTGGGTCACATCAGAGCGTTACTCATCATCTTTAACATCACCATGTTACGAGTTGAATTTAAAAGATAACAATAGTTAAGAGAAACGAGATGAGAATAACGAGACAGAAAGAACAATAGAGGGCTTGAGGGAAAGAGAGGCAGGCAAACAGGCAGTAAAGCAAGCAGGAAGTGAAGCCGACAGGGAAGCACTAAAAGAAATCATGCACAAGGGTCAATAAAGTCACTCATCGAAGTTGATCTTTAAGTCACTCTATCATTAAGCCACTTAAGTCATTCAAATCACTTTTGTCACTCATTCAAGTAAGCAGTGAAAGTGACAAAGCAGCGAAAAAGAAACAAAGAAACGTTAAAGCGCTGAAGTATCGATGAATAGATGAAATCTTGTTCTTTCACTTAAAAATCAATGCGGAAGAGGAGAAGAAGAGCAAAAAACAACTATGTTCTTATGAAAAAAAATCCGAGCGCATCGAATTAATTAAAATTCAAATTAAACAAATTCAATTACAATCAAGAAATGAAGAAATGTTGATTGACTTTTGAATTGTTTTGATCTAAAGGAATTAAATGAAGCTGATTGAAAAGCTGATTCGATTCGACGATTCATTAATTAAATAAAGTTACTCATACGACCTCTAAACCATCGAATCATCCAAGGATTCAAAGCATTTCAATTCGCTAGGAGTTCTGTTCATTTAAAAATCGAATGTGAAGATAATTCAGTCACGCTTTCTAATCATGTATAAGACATTAAAAGTATAACTTCGATGAACTACATACATCCATACATAACTTTAGCCTAACGAGCAGCGGTGTGGTACGTTTGCCGGTATCCGGTATACCGCAATACTGCGTAATGTTTTAATAATGGAAAACCGATGCGTGGCGCTGGTAGTTCGTAGTAGATATCGGAACGCTGTCGGAATCACTATCTGGCCGTTGTTATTGTTCAGCCTCAAGAAAGTACCCCCAACCTTTGTCTCCATCCTCATTACCATCACTACCGCCTCCATTTCTTCTTTTCTTCTTTTTATTTAAATTTTCGTCAACCGTACAACGCGATTTGATGCAAACCGTTCGAGTTCTCTCAATTGACTTGACTTGCGTTGAGTTAATGTAAAAAACATGATGAGCAGTAGCAGCAGGTTAAAAAGATGTCAACAACAACATGAACAACGACAACATCATGAACAACACTTCATAACAATAAATTTGATTCATAATTTATGAGGACAAGCAAAAAGCAAATCGAATCGCTGTTTTTAAGATTCATTAAAAACAAAAATAGAATGGATGCTTCCAAAAAAAGGACGTAGAAAAGCGGAATTGGGTTTATATCAATGTTATTGTTGTGGTTGTTGTTGTGCGATTATAGATTTTAATAAAATACATAAGGAAACATCTTGTTAGACTTACTTACTTTTTTCATAAGAGCAGCAACATCTTGTTAAATAATGATGGTCAGATGCTGATTATTATAATGATGATTATTACTATGATAATGAAGATGATGATGGTGTAGATGATTAAATACAATAAAATGCTCACTTCATCTGTCGACGATGTCAACAACATCAACGCTTTTAAATGCTTTGCCATTTCTGATGCTCGTTTCTAGGGTTTGATTTTCATTTCAATTCATCGGCAGCATTTTTTGTTTTCGCGTATTGAATGCGAATTTAGTGAAAATCGATTCTTGTTGAAAAACGTGCCAACCTGCTGATTGCCTGCCTGCCTTTCAGCGAGTCTGCTTGATTGCTTGCCAGCCTGTCTACCAGCCACACATTCAGTCAGTTCGGGAAACAAAAGCTGCTGACGCGAATCAAAAATGTCAATTATAAACGTCATTCGCAGCGACTGAGAAGCACGACGACTTTCAACTTTTGACTGACTTCGCTTTTGTTTGTTTTGCTTGTTGATAGTGTGTGGAGAGGGAGAGCGAGCAACGTGGAGAGGGAGAGGGCAAAAGTGATTCTGGGAAGCTAGTTTTTTGCAAGAAATCAACGATAAATTAAAAGTTCGATCGACCGATGTTGTCATAGAAACGGCGCTGTTGAAAATAATAACAAAGTAAATTATTTTGTTTATTTAAATAAAAAAAAGCATATTTTAATGAAGAATTACAGAAAATGAAAAAATCATAGCATAATTTTAGGCAAGTGAAAGGGAAATTATATGAGTTAAGGTATTTATTAGAACCTTGTAAGAGATCTGATACGGATCTTATATTTTTACTAACAATTTTTCATCTTTTCTCGTTTTCTCTCTCTTCTTTGGCAGATGATGGAGCACGCTTGGCAGAATTACAAACTTTACGCTTGGGGTAAAAACGAGTTACGCCCCATCAGCCAGCGACCTCATTCGGGGAGTGTTTTTGGCTCTTATGAATTGGGCGCCACCATCGTCGATGGACTGGATACACTCTATCTGATGGGCCTGGACAAGGAGTACAAAGAGGGACGCGACTGGATTGAACGAAAGCTGTGGCTGGATAACATCAGCGCCGATCTGTCGGTGTTCGAGACGAATATCCGCTTCGTGGGCGGTTTGCTGACCCTTTACGCCTTCACCGGCGATACGATGTATCGTGATCGGGCCCAACATTTTGCCGACAAACTGCTGCCAGCCTTTCAGACACCGACGGGTATCCCCTACGCGCTGGTCAACACCCGGACGGGCATCAGTAAGAATTTCGGCTGGGCTTCGGGCGGTAGCTCGATCCTATCGGAATTCGGAACGTTGCATTTGGAGTTCGCCTATTTGAGTGACATTACAGGGAATCCGCTGTACCGCGAGCGTGTCCAGGCCATTCGACAAGTGCTCAAAGAGATCGAAAAACCGAAAGGTCTCTATCCGAACTTCTTGAATCCGAAGACGGGCAAATGGGGACAAAGTGAGTAATAAGAAATATTAACCGACGTTGTTTTCCTTCTTCCAATGTTTGCTCTTCTTCTTTCCGTAGTGCACATGTCTCTGGGCGCTTTGGGTGATAGCTATTTCGAGTACTTGCTCAAAGCTTGGCTGCAGTCCGGCCAAACTGATGAGGAAGCCCGCGAAATGTTCGACGAAGCGATGGTGGCCATCATCGAGAAGATGGTACGAACGAGTCCGAATGGGTTGACATATGTGTCCGATTTGAAATTCGACCGTCTAGAACACAAAATGGATCATCTGGCATGCTTTTCAGGTGAGGAAAACACAAAAAACGACTATTTTGCAATCTTATTTTCATTCCCTTTTTTCTTTGTGCTCTCTTTTCAGGTGGACTCTTTGCGCTCGGTGCCCAAACACGGCAGAATGAGAACACGGAGAAGTTTATGGAGATCGGTAAAGGAATCACCAACACCTGCCACGAGAGTTACATACGAACGCCAACAAAACTAGGACCAGAAGCTTTCCGGTTTGTTGACCAAATGAATTTCTCTTTCATGCTCTTTCAGTTTCAGAGAGATCCCTCTCAGTTCTCTAAGATAAGATCTTAATTCATTGTACTCTTTTCCTTCGTTGCAGCTTCAGTGAAGCCGCCGAAGCGCGCTCTTTGAAATCTCACGAGAAGCACTACATTCTACGTCCCGAAACCATTGAGAGCTACTTTATTCTGTGGCGCCTGACGCACGACCAGAAGTATCGCGACTGGGGCTGGGATGCGGTCCAAGCGCTGGAGCGTTACTGTCGCACGCCGCATGGCTACAGCGGAATCAAGAATGTGTATCAGGAGGAGCCGCAGAAGGACGACGTGCAGCAGAGTTTCTTTTTAGCGGAGACATTGAAGGTTGGTTGAGTAGTTGATGGGTTGATTGGTTCAGTGTTGAGTTGTTGGTCGACTACTTAAGTGATCAATTGGTTGAAATAATAGTAATAAAAAACATATGTTGATTAATAACACTTCTTTATTTCCTTTTCTTGTATAGTATCTTTATTTGTTGTTCTCCGATGATTCACTGTTGCCACTGGACGAATGGGTTTTCAATACCGAAGCTCATCCGCTGCCCATCAAAGGTGCCAACATTTACTATAGAGCGGCAACGACGACTTCAGCAGCTGCAGCAATGGAATCAGCAGCTTCAAATGCAGCAGCAGCAGTAGCTACACCCTAAACGAATTTTCTTCAGCTGCAACTGATGTGCAAGAAATGTGACAGCAGCAACAGCAACCATAACGACATCCAATTCATCTACGCATTCTCATTGTCATGTCTGCGCTTCCTTTTTGCGATGATGATGAAGGAGCAGCTCACTTTTGTGCTACTGTTGTTAGTTGCTGTGCTGCATCGTTTATTAAATGTTCGAATATATTAAATAATAGCATTTTTTGTTTTATGTTGAGTTCTGTATAATGTTTTTAGTTTAAATGTATGTATACGTGTATGTACAATATATAAGACAAATCCACACACACAGACACATATACACATATTTGCACATAGGCTCTCACTTTGCACTCTTTGTATCTGACTTTGTATCTGTATGAAACCGTTATAGAATAGAAATAATCTCTTTTACCTCTCCTTACTCTCGTTTCTTTCCTATCTATCTCTCTTCTGTCGCCTCTCTTGTATCTCTGTACTATCTTTCTCTCTGTCTCTTTGGAATTTAATCCATTCGCTATTTTAGTCTTTTAGAATAACTCGGATTTTGATTTCTCTGCAGCTCAAACTTTTCCTTGCTCTCATGTGTCAAATTGAAATTTACCTTTCTATCTCTCTCTCTCACGTTCTTTCTTCTTCACTGCTGAGAGAACCTCAAAATAGAGCAGAAAACATCCTTTAATGCAACCCTTTTTAGCTAATTTTTGTAGTTCATTAAATTAATTAATTATTAAGGAAATAAAAAACATACAAAAAAAACGACTACAATAAAAATAAATAAAAAGCACACAAAAAAATTAAGGTAAAAATTTAAAAAAAGAATTAAGAAAGCAGAAAATCACAAAAACCACAAATAAAAAAATTAGAAAAGAAAAATTAAATACATAATTAAAACTAAAATTAATGGAGGCAGAAAAAGAAGAAAACCGAAAAAAACATTTAAATTTAGAGACAAAAAACTTTACAGACAAAATACCAAAAAAATAAACAGAAAACTGCAATAAATTTTGGAGTGTAATGAATTTAATTAAACAACCCATTTACTTGTTAATTCGTAATTTTAATAATTAAAGAGAAAAAAATATAAAATTTAAAATTATAAAATAAAAAAAAAAATAAAATTCAATTATAAATAAGTAAATGAAAAAATAATTTAAATTAAAAATAAATTAATATTAAAAAATAAATTTAACAAAATTTAATATTATATATTAATTACACAAACAAAAGCCAAACCGTAAAAACACGATTTTTTGCTGCACTTATAATTAAAGTAATTGTAATAAAATTATATAAAAATTACAATAAAGGAGAAAAAAAAACAAAACCTATAAATTGAATTAATTAAACGTTGAAAATTGAAATAAATAATAAAATTAAATGAAATTAAAATATGATAAATATTGAAATTTTAAAAACATTAAGTTATAACAATTATAATCAGATTAAAAATTCAAGAGGTAAAGCTAACGTTTAATAATTATAAATTAAAAATAAAAAATGCAATTGCTTCAATTAAATTAATTCAATTTAAATGTTTCCAATATAAGTTGACGATGTAAAAGTTTTCTCATATAAACACACAAATAAATAAACACAAACCACATGTTCAGTAATTAATTATTATTATTATCAAACTAATAATGACACTTATAATTATACAATTATATTTATAATAAATTCAACTAATAAATTCCATGAATAATTATTAATATTATAGTAAATAAATAAATTTTATAATAATTACTAGTATATGAAAATTGATTTAATTATATGTAAAAGCCGTAGTTAGTTTCGTGACTTGTTTATATATACATTTACATGTATCTATGTACATATTTCTTTATTTGTACAAGTATAAATCAATAAGTAATTATATAATTAACACTTATAGCGAAATTATTAATAAATAGCTAATAAATTAAATGAATTTGCAAAGAAATCAAGAAAACATTTGATATTAAAATTGATTGATGGAATAAAAAACAATTTAAATACATAGTTTTATAGTATAATTTAATTTAAATTAATTACAATGCAATATAAATCACATAATAAGTTGGATTAAATTAAATGAAATTGTAATTGACAAAAATTATTCTAAATTCGATGAAGTTTATTACTTAAGCGTGCTGAGAAAAGATTTTATAAGGTTATTCCTTCTCTGTTTTCTTAATTTTTCTGTTTGTTTAATTTTTTCCAAGTAATGTTTTATTATTGTTTAATTTCTGTGTAGCCTTTTCTGATTTTAAGTTTAATTGTTTTATTTTGTACTAAATAAATGTGTTATTATATTTATTTCCTTCTTTGGGCTTTTTTGTGTGGTTGCAATTATTTGTGGAAGATGAGTTTCGAGAATGATAATAAATTTATGATAATTGAGAATGATTAAAGAATGTAAATTTTTAAAAAAAAACCCAGTTTATATTATATAAAAGATATGGAAGAAACGTATTTATGTCAAAGTATATTTACTTTAAAGTTGAAAAGCTATCGGTTTGTCGATGCATTTTGAACGTTTGGTGCAGCTATCTTAAAATAGTGATGTGTTTTTAACCCTTTTATTCAAGTTTTCACTACAAAACTATTTATTAAGAATTTGTGACTTAAACTTTATCTTGTAAAATTGTAATTTTTATTATAGTCAAATAAAACAGAAAAAACTTCAATGAAAATAAAATAAACTGTACATTATAATTATTTGGTTTTGCTAGTTTCTTTGATAATTTATTTGCTTTTATTTATTAATTATTGAAATAAATATACAATAAATAAATGAATAAAATATGTATTATTTATGTTTTAATGTTATTTCATCCTTCTTTTTATTTCATTAATTTTTTGATTATTTATTGTTTTATTATAATATTATTTTTATGTATTAATACTTTATTTCAATAACTTCTTCATTGTTCTTTTTTGATTTAATTTTTTCAAAATTCTCTTCTTATTCTCCTATTTAATTTTATTTATTTACCACTAAACTATATATTTTCTCCTAGTAAAGAATTAAATTTTGCGTTCAATGATACATTAAATAAAATGGGTAGAATAAGTATTAAAACTTGCAATTAATACAAATAAAATTAAACTATCAAAACATATAGAAATAAAAAAAAAAAAAAAAACAATAAATTATAAAAATGTCATAAATTATCATTGAAATTGGAATTCGAATTAAAAAAATTTTAATCTAAAAATCTCGACAATGTTAAAAACAATAATAATAAATAATAAAAACAAACTATGATTAATAAAATTATTTAAACATTTAAATGGTGGAAAAATAGAAACGAAAACAAATAAATTTTTGTTCCAACAAACATTTTTGTTGAAAAATAGGTCAGTTTTTAGAAAAAACCGGTGTTTAATTTTAAATCTTACGTGATACAAGTTTCTTAGGGAGAAAATTTTAATAAGAAAAGAAAAATTCAAATGAAAACGAATTCCGCTGATTAAACATTTAAATTCGAATAAAAACTTTCAATTTAAATGAAAATCGAAATTGAAATCAAAATAAAATTAGATTCAAAATAAGATAGAAAACGGTGAAAATACATATTTATATATTCTGATATATCAATACATATAACTTTTGTCGCACACATAAACATATAAATAATACACACACATACACATACATACAACGGACTCAATTTACGAGTAATTCCACAAGAAAAAAAAAACAGAAAATGCAAAATATAAAGATTTGCATCTGTGGAAAAATATTTAATATTAAAATTATATTTAATTAAATTAATTATACATACAAAAGAATTAATTAATTATATGTACATACATACATATGCATATAAGGAAATATTTAAATTATAATTAACATTAATAGAATGTGTAGATTTGTTTAAATTAAATAATATAAATTTTGTCACATTCAAAATATAATTCAAATGAATAAATAAATTGTAATAAATGAAAAATTGAAAAAAATCAGTAAACAAATACAAAAAAAAACATTAAAAAGTAAAAAGAATGTTTAATTTGAAGTAAGTAAAAAGAATGTTTAATCGGAAATCGGATTTATTTAATGACAGAAGAACTTGTAATATCATTTGGACAAAAGAAGAAGGCGAATAAGAAGAAGGAGGAGGAAGGAGGAAGGATCACTCCCATATTCTGTGCCCTGGTTTGCTGTGCAACATTAAATCCGCGAATCGAACTCAACTTTGAACTTTATATCTGGACTTCGACCTGACAAATTCAGCTGTCAAATCGGATGTATTAATATTTACTTAAAAGTAGGCATGACAGTGGGCAGATTTTTGCATTTTCGATGTTAAGGGGCCCACCATGAGAGTATTCGTGCCGAATTTCGTCAAGATTCTTGTACGTGTTCGTCTCTAAACGTGGTTTTTTGTTACAAGTCGGCGGACCACGCCCACTTTTGATAATATATTTTAGTCTGAGACGTGGATCTCTGAATACGAATTGATACGATATCTTTATTTGTGGGAGTATATTGTATATTATACGGGAAAATCATCCACATGGGAAAATACTAGAGGAATAAGAGAATAACAGAATAAAGTCAACCCTCAGCATCCCGGTTTTTAACTCCCTCTTTTGACCCTTTACTAGAACATTAGCTATTTTATACTTTGTATTCATACATAATCTATCTTCTGTGTATCTCTGTTCCACAATCGATCCAAAGTATTGGATACACATACATATATATATATCATGTATATACAGACCTTAATACTTGTGTAATCAAAATTTTGAAATCTGAAGAACAACAACTCAATAAAACCAGTTTCACGAGCGTGACAAATAAAAACAAACAAACAAACAAAAACAACAAACCAAACTAAAACCGAAAACAGAAAAGCAATAAATTCCAATAGAAGAGCCAAAACAACAACAACAGCAGCAACATGGAGATGTATCAGCAAAATAAAAACATGCTGTTAAAGAAAAAAAGAACAACTACTTGTCCCATTTCTGTATTGTTTTTTGAATAAAGTAAACAAAAAAAAAAGAAAAACAACACAACTAAAATGTATAAAAGTCAAATGACAGAATATCAATTTAATAATAAAATAGAAACTAGAAAAGCAACAATAAAAATTACAACAAAACGGATGGATGCGTGTTTTTAAAATGGCGTCAAATGGGTTGACAGCGACGCGTTTGCATTGCAACAGAACAACAAATACTCAGCCACAACGAGATATATAATCAAGTAAATAAACTTATAAATAGAAATCAAACAAACATGATACGGGTTCCATCAGGGGCGCTTCGGTTGTGTGAGGGCCCAAGAATGCGCCCGAAACTGGGATCAGCAAAAGCGGGGTAAATTTAAAATATATACATTTTTACATTCAATTAATTAGTTTTGTATTATTATATATTGTATTGTTATATACCGTCTATTATATAAATATAAATACTGTTTTGAATTAAAACATTAAATAAAATGCGAAAACATGAAATTGTTTATAGAACTTGTATTCAAAATTAACCCCTTTATTATTCGCCTTCTTCAGAATAATTTTCACAACATTTTGAATCCTCTTCTGTTAATATTTATTTGCTTGTGTTTATTATACTGTCCTTGTTGTGCATTTTAATTCATGTAAATACATTTTCTGTATATATATATATAAAGATGTATATGTTCAATAATTGCGTAAATTTATATACTGCTTATTTTTGTCGTTCTCTTCGTTTCTGTTTTGACCTGAGCTCAACGGACGAAGAACGAGCAGAGAAACCGGCAAACATTCAAAAACAATAACAAGAAACAAGTAAACAACCAAGGAGAGATTTACAGTAAGTCATCATCGAGACCTAGAAACGTTTGGTTGGAAACTGGAATACAGTATTTGTAAAATGTGAACAATCTTATTTTATGATTTTTAGTTGGATTTAACTTTAAACTTAATTATTATTTAATTAACTATTTAATTCTAAAAGAAACCAGTCGATGGCCAACGTTATATATGCTTATATATCCATAAATATAGATGTATATAGAGTTTATAAACACATTAAACACTGTTTTTTCATGAAAACATAAGCTTATGAGAACATATTTTGTGATCTTTTAGTATACTGTACACACTTTTTATTGTATGAAATTCCAATTTAAAGTCTAGACACATGTTTAAGAAATCGATAAGAATTTGTTTTTGCTTTCATTTATTTTTGAAACAGCAGTTCAAGCGAACGAGGGTTCAGTTTTTCTGGACAAGCAACAAGTACCTGGGCATGCACATTCATGAATTCAGAGTTCATGATGGAGGTACAGTTGAGCCCAATCGAGTACAATCTTGTATAGTTGAGTACTCTACAAAGATAATGTAAGGATTCCTTTTTATGGCTCAGGTCAAGGCTGATGACTCACCTCCGAAGTTTGCAGGAGGAGGAGTTCATCACGTAATCCGTTTTTCACTCCAACAGGTAGTTTCTTTAAATACACCACTTTCATTTATTTTATTTTTATACATTTTATACATTTTATTTATTTTATATCGCTTAAAGTATTCAATCAATTCTTTATTCATTTAGGATATCTTTATTCTCTAACATGCTTGCATAGTAGTAGTGTAGTTTGCAGCTCGTTGAAGTGTAGCGCTCTATCCAGCCATTCAAACACCGCACTGTTTTTAAGATGCGTCGGCTTTCACTGCTGCTCAATTCGAAGCGAACGCTTGTCGAGTGCAGTTTGAAGGCGAACAGAGAAGAAAATTAATAAAGTTTAGTGGATTTTATTGGGAATAGAAAAAAACTTAAAAAATCAAATTCAAAATAAATAAAAGTGACAACAGCAACCACTTGAAAAAATTAATGTTAAAATAAGTGCAGTTAAAAAGAAAAGACTTAAAAATAAACACGAGTATTTTGAAAGAACTTCAAACAAGTGAGAACTTCAGTCAGTTGAATTATAGTGTTAAATTGATAAAAGAATTATCAAGCCAACAACAACAGCAACAATAAGAAAGACGTCATCATGCCCTTTCCAACACATCCACCCAAGCAGATGCCCTGTCCGCACTGGAACCATTTCCCGATATATCCGACATCCACAACTTCCCCTGCGGCTTGCGGGGCTTTTAATGGAATGACGTCCGGGTCCGCGTCGCCCCCAACATCGCCCACCAGCTACGAATATTGTCCACTTTGTAAGGGAACGACGAACAAGTGATGGCGGAGCGACGTGGAAGCGGCCCGGAAGACGGGGTGTATAGATAGTGTGGAGGTAGACTGAGTATGGAATCGCAACAACAACAACAACAACAGCGGGAGCAATAAAATTGCAGGAAAAACATAACAAGAACAGCAGAGATCATAACAATTGCAATAATAATAATAAAAAGTAATAAAAAACATCGAAAATTATTTTAGCCATTTATGTATATTCCAAGCCATTATTATTCCAAGTCATTATTATCCAAAATCATTATTATCCAAACTCATTACTATTCGAATCCATTATATTCGGATTCATTATATTCGGATTCATTATATTCGAAATAATATTACTTAAACTTCAAATAGTTTTTCGTTGTTTGATTTTGCTTTTAAATGTTGTAAAAAAGAAAATTAAATAGAAAAACACCACAAAAATATTTACAAAAAACTGTAATGTTAATCGTGTCACCTTTTTTTTTTAATATATCAACATATACTATATACATGTTGTATGAATTTTATTCTTATACTCGTATTAATTGTTTCTAGATTTTTCGTCTTCATATAAAAATTATTGTAAGAATTAAGGTTATCTTTAGGTTTACTAAAAATAATGGAGTTTATCAAAAGAAATATAATTGCGCATTTATATTGTTACATGCAGATAAACATAATTATATACTTTATTGATATATACTGTATATGTATATAGTCACATATTTACCAATAAATACTGATATCCGTGTATATTTTAAATGGGTACTCTGACTTGTAATTTGGCATTCAAGAAAAAAGGAAAAAGTTGACAAAAGAAAGAGTAAAAAACATTATGAAGAGTTGTTAATAAGAACTAGTTTTGTAACTAGTAACGACTAAAATACTTGCTCTATGCGACAAGCTGCAGTTGATTAGCATAAATGTGCTGTTGTTGCTGGTTATGTGGTCGGATGGGGGGGGGGGGGGGAGGGAGAAGGGGAATGCGGCGACAATCGTTTTTATGTGCTGTGACGTAATTTCGTTGACTAAGGTACAGTGTTTTCAAAACATTTTCTCTAAAAAGAAAAACAAAATACATTCATTCATACATACTTTCAAAACATATGTTTGAGTATGTTTTGTGTATGCTTCTTTCTTTTATCAGAGATTCCAGAGAGTTCTACTACATATCGTAAACTAATAAAGCTATGGTGTTCGCGGTTACGAGAGTGTTCATGCTTGAGATTGTAGAGAATTATGGAAATTCGATTAACTTACTGCAGAAGGAAATCTTTTCGATATAAGACACTGGAACACTGCAACCACTCCTTAAGTGCTCGTTCAGTGCTCCACAATGTCTGCATTATCTTTTAAAGTTAAATAATTGTGTCTTTTCACTGACATCCTTTCTATCCTTGCCATCCTTCTTATATTGAACGCGTGTCAGCCGAAATGAAATGGAAAAAAGATGGAAAAAAGAAGTTAATCACTTTAACTGTTAACCTAAACGAGAGCGCTCTGTAATTTAAAAATTCTTATAAGCGAAAATTTCAAATAATCGAAAAAGTACATATAATCGCAAATTTTATATAATAGAAAAGTCTATGTGATCTAAAAGGTATTCTAAAGAAATGAAAGAGTGAAATAGAAATGACATTGTTTAAGTCAAGTCGTTTTCCTATTACAATATTAATGAGTATTACCGAAAAAATAAACAAATTATTGAAGACAACTCCTTTATATCTATAAAGAGTCCATCATTTTTGTTAACAGTCCCACATCTGTAGTATTTATATATGGGAAGAGTCCATAAAAGTCCCTATCTGCGGCCACAAGCCACAACCCGGTTGTTCTTACTTTTCAGAAGATTGACAATATTTAAAGCTAAAGAAAATTAAGCTTAAAATTGAATTTATTGAATCGAAGATATTTATTCTTATTTAAAAATTGTACTCTATATTTATTATATTTTTCATTTGTTATACTTTTTAGTTAATATTATTTAACATTTCATTAAAAATTCGTTAAAATTATCTAATCCTTTATTTTCATAATTTATTGACGTATTCTTAAATCCGATTTAAAATATTTTCTCTTTTCCGACTGTTTTCTTTGTTTATTTTATAAAATAATATTTTTTGATACTATTCAATTAATTCAACGTTTTATTAATATTTTTTTTCCTTTGTTCGTTTTTGAGTATTTATTTTTACTCAGAGAATATATTTAAATATTCTAAGATACGATAGTAAAATGCAATAAATTAAAAAGAATAAAAGGAAATCAGTTCAAGGTTAAGAAGTTCAAAATAATTATTAATATGTACTTCATTGAAAACAATTAATAAATAATAATAAAAAAAGGAGTTTTTGTATAAATGAATTATTTCATTTTCGAAATTATGCAAGGAAATTATTTATATTTTATTTATATATTAAAATATTGTTTAAATTTAATGCTATTTTTAGCCTATATAGAATTATTTTAAGCAAACAACTTTTATTCATTCGATTATTCACTCATTTATTAATGCTTGTGCTAAAATGCACAATAATATTAATGCTTCGAAAAATAAAAAAAAATTTAACTTATCAATTCTCAAAAATAGTTGATTGATTGCTGATTATTATACAGTTATTATTATTAAGTAATAATTGATTGATTCATTCATTCATTCAATTCAAAACAATTCATTTTAAATGAGCTTGTTGACAAAAAAATCTATTATAATAGTGCAAGGTTTGAGATAAGAAAAGAATAAGAACCACAACTCGTGGTACTTCTGTAATATTTGAATGCCTACAATTACATAAGGTGAAGTGTATGTGTGTGTGTGTGTATGCGTGTGTGTGTGACAACAACAAAAACAATGAATTCTCAACTGATGTCAGATCATCAGCGGCGCCGGATTCGAATGAGGACAGAATGTGTTTGCGAATTTAAAATGTATCGTCGAATCGGTTTTAATTTTTGTATTTTTATATAACAACTGCATTGAAATACAAATTCGATTTATAAAAATAGACTTGTTAAACGACTGGACGTTGTAATTAATCGATGCGAATTATAATCGATGCGAATTATAATCGATGCAAATTGTATAAAAATGGTTATCTTGAGCTTATTTTCGCTTCATATTCTTTTATAATATTAAAAAGTCTTATCACACACACAATAAAATTTAATTGCGTTGCTTGAAAATAATATTTATCTAAGCTAGTTTGAAATTATGTTAAAATTAAATTTAATAGATTAAATAATGAAATAAGATTGACGTGGCGACGACATCGTTTGGTTGATTGTGGTTATCAAATGTTTACCATTCAAATCGTTTAAACATTAATTTTGTTGTTGTACCAAATTATAATCAAATAAATTTCCATGAGATGTTGTTTTTGGAAAAAATACTTGAATACGTTGTTGTTATTTTTGGACAAAACAGAAAAGACAAGAATTTGAAGTCTAGAAATTCCACGGCGACGTGACAAAAGTAATGCTTCAAATGATAGAAGCTTAAAAAAACAAAAATAAAAAAAGTAACAAGAAAAATAATAGAGAAATAATAAGAAAAAATTATTATAGACAGTATAAACAGAAAAAACCAATATAAATATTTTTGTCAAAAGAAAAATAAATTTATTATATTTTTTATAATAAAATATTTAATATTTACTTTAATAGAATAGGAAACCGAATAGAATAGAACTATGAAACCGGATCGGACCATACTAACGAATAGATCTGATGTACATAGTTTTATTTCATAAAGAAACCAGTACCATAAAAATATATGACATTGAGGATTCCAAGAGCGCCGATTGTATTGACAAGCCTCGTGCTTTTATAACTTTTGATTGAAGATGTTGACCTCGGATGTAATACGAGATATTGTATTAGTAAAGAGATTCAAAAATCTGTTGGATGATTGATACTTTCCATATTGTAGTAAAGTTATTGATTCTTTAAAGCTGCACAAGGTTTGAAACTAAATTGTCGTTGCCGGATTTTTAAAGACGTTCTAAATAATGAAGGTCTCTAAAATTGTATATTGATCCGAATTATGTGAGTATAGGGAATAATATTCATCTGCATAATAATATTAATTAACAATAATATTGTACAAAATTAATAATGAGAACACCAATAATTATAAATAATAATACAAAATTAAATTATAATAAAGTAGAGATGTGTATTAGGATAAAACAGCCCCAAATTAACAATATTTTTATTAAATTGAATTTTAATTTCAAAGAGAGGAACGAATTTTTATTTTATTAAAGGGAAATTTAAAGAAGACATTAAAAATCATGTCGTTGCTCTGCACATCCGATACGATGAACTGTATGCTAAACTTCCTGCTTTATAATCTTTTATATACAAAATACAATAAAATGAAAACCATGTTCGATTTCCAGAAACATCTCACAAATTCTTGTCTGAATTTGCAGATGATGAGATAAAGCAAACCAACAAAAATTAAATTGAAATGAATTATTATTATATTTTCAGTTTGGATCTTGATGTGATCCACACTTGGATCGCTACCAAAAGCACTGCAAAACAGAGGAAATTGAAATTTATTATAGTCGAATGATTTACTTTAATTTTTTTACGAATTAAACTAAAAATAACAAAATTCAACACAACAATTGGATTAAAAAGTTGTTTATTATTGTTATTCAGTCGACTTTAAAGAATTTTGAATAATCTAAACACTGAAATATAATATAATCATCAATCAAGGAAAATTATCTTAAATATGAAGCGAAAGTCTTTCAAAAAATGTTCATGAACATTAAAAATTAATTGTTGAATTCATCCTATAAAATTAAATTTATTTATATTCATCTAAATAAATTTCAAAGATTATGTTTTTTTCGAATCTATTTTTTTATTATTTTTTTGTAGCCATATTCTGTGGTAAAAAATGAGTACGATTAGTAAAAAAATAAATGAAATGTTGAGTAATATTTCTAAGGCAATAAAATGAATGTCTTTGCTCATTTTCTAGAAATGACTAAACGTTGTTTGTCCAAAAAGCCTAAATTCACTTCGCGTGAAATGAAACCTAAAAACATGTGCTTTGATCGAGAAATTCAACTTTTTGGACGTTTCGCTTTACTGCCTCCGGTGTAGCAGTAATCGAGCATTTCCAAGAGTGTGCGTTGCCTGGGCTCGGAGCGTTTCTTCACCACAGCGCTTGAGCACGATGACGACTCAGTTACATGTTGAGTTTTTGGCTTCGATTCCGGCTTCGCGGTCCGGAGTAGTGTCGGGTCATCGGTGTCGCTTTCATCTGAGATGAGAATGCGACTGGACGCTTGTGAGTTTGTGGACGGACGGAGGGGCGTCTTCTTTCGGTCGGCGCTGTTATCGTCCGAGCTGGCTGAGGAACTAGAAGCGAACAAATCTTGGCTTACGTTTTGTTGCCGCTCTGATGCTCCGGTGTTGGATGTGGAAGCGGGTGTGGAACCTTCTATAGAGGGGTGTAGCTCGGTTGGTACTGAGGATCCTGGCTGCTGGTCCTTAACATTATGTTCCCTTGCCAGCGTCATTCGTTCCTTCCGACTGTGCTGAAAACAAGTTAATTTTTATTATTATTTACCCAAAGGAGTTCGATTAGTTAGCATCTCTACATACAACTTCTGTCCCATTTTGTGGCATCAGTTTTTTGGGTGACTTTTTACTATGACATTTGTAGATGAAGTTGTACAGCTCCTTGGGTTCCAAGCGTTGAGCCTGGAATCTCTTCAGGGTAGCCCACAGATCGCATACTCGCAGCTGCTGCTCACTGAGGAATGCGTGCAGCTTATAGACGGCATCACGGAGCTCTCGATTGCCAAAGGTGTAATACACCAGCGGCCGCTGCGTCGCTGCGCACGCCATCAGTTGAATCAGGGCTTTGAGCGTAGCCTCGCCTCCGAAAGCCCCACAGCCCCAGTTACCCGAAGCTACACCTGGCGCCGGTGTCTCCAGTGGATGATAAAAGCCGACGTAAGCCTTGTTAAGTTCGCGCAGCATCAGCTCCTCGCGGTACTGATGCGACGACTGGACGAACGCCAAAGCGTCAATGGCCACTATGTGGGTTTGGCGCCGACGAGACGAGTCACGCGGGGTAACGTCCTCGTGGTCGCCAGCCCACTGAAACGAGCTCGCGTAGCCTGCGTAGTTACTGTAGCGCTCACAGCCGACCATGAGGAGCGCTTCCGTAGGCCGCAGACACTCAGTGAAGAGTTTCGACACCAGCAGCTCCGGACAGATAACGAAGCGAATCTCTTCTTGAACGCAGCCGCCGCCGAGAACTCCGCCTCCCAGAAACTTGTTGGCGAAGTCTACTTGCAGCAAACCCATGCCTTGGTCCTCGATGGTTCCCTCTGAGGTTATGTGCAGAGGCGTGGCACTGAACGGCACGACGCACTCGGACCAATTTGGCATCTCTGAGTAGTGGAAACTGCGGCGCGTGAAGGTCACCACCCCAGGGGGTACGTTGCTGCCGCTTTGCTCCGTGGGACAGACGCGCCGAAAGTAATGACAAATGCACTTAATTTTCTCGAGTACTTGGTGACCAGAAGACTGGAAGAGGCTGCAAATAGAAGAGCTGGCTAAAGACAAAAGACACTATAAACAAACGATTATATGTACCGATTGAAATTGATGTCTGGAAACGTGCTATACTCAGATTTGCGCTTCATTGTGTTGCGCCGCGGAAAGGTGCACAGGAATGCGTTGGCCAGCAAGCAAGCGACTTGTTCCTGTGTCAGCGTCACTGAGTGCGTCTGGGCTTGCTTCAACAGCGGTATAGAGCTCTGCACCAGCTCGGGGAGACGCAAAGCCAAACGTACAATTCGCGGCAGCAGATCCTCGAAGAATACCTGCGCTTCGCTTTCGTCCAACTCTTCCTCGAAGAGTTTGTGCAACGCGCAGAACTTCCACTGATCCTTGTACCTTGAATTGTAGACGAGCACGGCTTCTTCAAGTTCGCGAGAGTTGGCGATAGGACGCAGCAGAGCCTTCTCAATCATTTCCCAGCGGCAATCAATGGTCACATTTCCGTCTTCTGCTGTCACCGGATACTGACTCTTGGTGGAGCACGGCAGCCGGACGTGGTGAGCATCCCATTTGTGGTGTCCACGCAGTGGTTTTGGGGGCTCAGAGTCAGCGGCTCGGATGGGGAAGTGATGGAGCACAGTGTGCGTGTCCGAGGGACGCACGGGCGGCACGTGTTCCAACTCGAACTCATTGAGATGGCGATGGACTTCATCCATGGTGCAACCACGCCAATTCTGCCCTTCATCAATGTCGGCTACTGTGGAAAAAAAAAAATTCACACATAATAATCGACACTAAATTTAAGCGTTGGGTTTTCTTCGCTCACTGCTACTGCTGCTACTGCTGCTATTTGACATCCTCCTGGTCGAAGCTGCTGTTGCTAGTTTACTAAAATACACTGCTTGTGTTAGCAGTGTTTTTCTAAATTTGCATAGAATTTTATTCAATTAAAATTAAAGTTCGAATATCATAATTTGGAAAATCAACTTAAAATTGAGTGTGACACGAAATTCATTCAGCTGTCACTTTGACAGCCGGCTTTTAATGAATTTTATTCCATTTGCTTTTATTACTACTCGTCTGTAGATGGCGCTGAAAACACTAAATAAAAATAAATGCAGTGACAAACCGGAACCAAAAACTTTCATTTCCGGTGCCTAAATTTACTTTCCGGGAGACATGTATTGAGAAGAAATGTCAAATTTGTTTGGCTGCTGTTGTTGTTGCTTTTATGAGTTGTCAGTTGAGCGAAAGCGCGAACTAAATAATAATCATCATATAAATAAATAGAACATTTTGAAGTGTGTTTCAAATTCAATTTCTTTTATTTATTCTTGTTTTAATTTAATTTGTGGCTTTTGTAATTTTAATAACATTTATTTAATATAATAATTTCGTTTAAAATATGGTATTTTTTTACAACAAGAAACATTTTTTCTTTCGTCTTTTGACTGCTGTTTTTCTTTTTAGTTGCTGTATTCAAGTAGAAAATTAGGACTTTAAAAAAAAATGTCGCTGGAACGGAATAAAATTGAACTTTAAGTTGTTGTTGTTTATAGTATTGCTGTATTTTTTACATTTTGTTTGTTGTTATTTTATTTACTTTTTCGTTCGTTTGGCAGGCATTTATTGCAATTGTTTGTAAAGTTTTTAAGAATGGTTGTTCTTTTGGGTGGTTTTTTGGGTTTCCTTGGCTTTTCTTTTGTTTTCAAGTAAAGCTCAGAAATAAAAAGTTTACTAGTAATGAAATACATATAAGAATTGTCGCCAAATGTAATTGAACATTTAATTTTGTTTACAGTACACAAAATTTAGCTTCATTTGGTTTGAGTCGAGATTTGATTAATTTTGTTGTTTCTTAAATTTAAGTGAAATTTTTGGACATTCATAATTTTGTTTTTTAATGTTTTCTTTGCTTTGCTTTGCTTCAATGAGTTTGTTTAATTTTCTAAGCTTGTAGTTTAAAAGTATTTGAATAAAAGACACGAAAGTGAAAGAGGTGTTTTTTTTCTTATCTTCGTTTTTATTTTTATTACGATTCTTCACATTTTTGCCTTTGTTGTTGCTTGTTGTTGTTGTGACAAGTTACTCGACAAGTTAATACATGTTCTTACTCGTTTATAATTTGTATGTCCTTCTCTTGAGAAGGGGTTGGAGAGGGTTAGCGGGGTGGGGAGGTTAATTTATTTTCTTGCATAAAACACCGAGATTTTTTAAAAACTTTTTTATCTTAATCAAATATAGAATTTTTTTTGCGTTTGTTTTCCTAAATTGTGTTTTTTTCGTTTCTTTTTGCTTTTCTTCTGTTTTGCTTCTCACTTTCTTTTCAATTCTTTTTGCCTTTTTCTGCATTTGTTAAAAACACCGAAAGCTTAAATTTAGTATTTATTTTATTTTATTTTTCTAAACGTTTTTCTTTTCTTATCTTTGTATTAAATTTTTTACATTTCGAGCATTTAAAAAAAATCCCTACTTTCATCATCATCATGATGCATCGTCTTTTCGGTTTTCGATTCCAGATCCACATTCAAAACACTTCGCATTAATTTTTTGCCGATTTGGGTTACAAAAAAAAAAAAAAACAAAACATTCAAATTAAAAAAAAGAACAACGAAGACGGATGCAAATGTAACGGTCGAAAGGGAGGAAGGAGGGAAGGATTAAAAAAGATGTATTTTAATATAGCAACACGTATTTATTAATTTTTGCAGTGTAAAAGTTTGTGGTTCTTGTTTGCTTTGTGTTTGTTTGCTGTGTATTTTTTGTTGTTTGATTTTACTATGAAAAAAAAATAATAAAAAAAAACCAAAGAGCTTTCAATTTCAATATCACATGTTTACTTTTTTGTTATTAGCACCGTTTTCAGTTTTACGCTTCATAAGTTACAAGAATGCACACATGCACCCTGTATATCAGCCAGAGCGATGTTCTTCTTTCAGCCAGAGCCATTCTTCTTACAGGGTGTGTGTGTATTCTTGCCACTTCTGTACACTTTTATTGCTACTTCTTTCTTTCTTACTTGCGCTCATTCACTCATTTTTGCTGTTTCCTTCTTTGTTCTGGCTTCTCTCTGACATCCTGCCAACGAAGTATAAGAAAACAGACCAATTAACCGCTACACAACATCTACACTTCCTTATATAATCCTAATCTTTGCCTATAATTTTATCTACTTACATTTAAAACATTTCTACACACAACGAGTTCAATTTTCAACGAGTTCGATGTTTAACTCCGCCGCTGTTCATATCTTTTCTTCTTCTTCGTCTTCTTCTTCTTCTTATTCGTCTTCTTCTTCCGCCTTACTAGCTTATTTCTATTATGTCTATCATTAGTCTTTGATTAAACTGCACGTTTTTCTATCACAAGAATGAATCCTCATACAAACTGTTTTCCTTGCGATTCTACGATTTAAACCTGTTTTTTTTTTGTTTCTGAAGGTGATAATCTTCATGTTCTTCTGAAGATCATCGTTATCATCATCGTCATCAAATGAAGACAGACCAAAATATGGTAATGGACCGGATATCTTCATCACCTCGGTTATAATCGTTCCATCATCTTTCATCATCATATTTCAATATCATTTCACATTCTAGATTTATCACATTAAGTATCATCGCGCTTCATCATCTAATTGTCATCATCCTCTGCTATTCATCACCATCGTTATCATCTATTCATCATTATACTCTTCTATTCATCACCATCATCTAAACATCATTTCTTTTTCTGTTCACTTTTTAAAAACGTTTTAAATGTGTTCATTCAATTTTTCCGTATTTTTTTCACTCTTTTTTCCTTGCTTAATTTTTGCTTTGATTCATTTGCGTTTTTCTTGATATTTTATCGTTTCTCTGGACAAATTGAATTCTTTCGTTTTTTTGTTATTGCGTTTGTTGTTGTTGTTGTTGTTATTTCTTCTACTGATTTTTATGCTCTTGATGTTTTCTTTGTGCCTGTTTTTTGTGTGTTTGTTGCTGCTTTTGTGTTTCTTCTCTTTTAAACCAATTTATTTTTTTCATTCATCAGCTACTTTTTTCAATTAACTCAGTCAGTTAAAAAATCAGTCTCTATTGCGTAAACTTTTTTATGAAATTTATTTTAAATTTTTATTAATTTTTTCTAGTTTATTAATTTTAAAAAAAATCTGTTTTTGTTTTTCTGCTCTATTTTTTTATTATAATGTGAGGAGTTTGCCAAAAAATGCTTGTGCTTTTGTTGCGATTAAGTTTGTTTATTGATTTATTATTTATTTATTTTTAGTATTATTTGAGGAACAAAGAAATTATATTTAAATTTCCATTTCAATTGTATTAGTTTTGATTTACATTTTTACTGCAATTTTATTCATCTTTCTTTACTTAGGTTTTTATTCCTTGCCGCAGTTTCGCTCTCTATTCTCATCTTAACATCGAGGCAACTTTTTTGCTGCTCGGTTTTTGTTTCTATTGAGTAGTTGTTTGCTGCATTTGTTGTTGCTTTACTATAAACTATAAACAGTGTTTTTTATTATTACAAAAGAGAAACAAATGAAATGCGAGAAACACTTTGAAATCTCTGTTTTCTTGTTCCTGTTTTAATTCTATTTTATTTTCGCTCAGTGTTTGCTTGAGTGCTGCTAGAAAAATATCACATGCTTTCTTCGTTCGTTCGAGAGATAATTGTTAATTACTTTATATTTATTAACAGTGTTTTGCTTTGTTTTGCTCTTTGTTTGGCTTTCTTGAAATTAATTGATTAATTCACACCTCTTTCATCTTCTTCTTCTTCTCCATCTTCGTCTTTTTACACGATTACATCCTCTTCTTTAAAAACTTACGTAAATTTACAGCTCGACTAAAAGCGCTGTTTAGCAGCAGAGAGGAAAATGAAACAAGAGACAACAACCAACAAAATGGCGTTCATTTACAGTTACATGCAGTTAGTGGCTTAGTGACATTGTTGTTGTTCTCTAGGCTTTTTATTTACATTGATTAATGGTTCAGTTCCTTTGCGAAACATGGAAACTATTTTGTTTGAGGTCAATTCTTAATTATTGCTAATTTTGTTTTGCTTGGTTTTCGTGTTTGCCTTCTTTATCATCATCTGCTGCTGCTTTTCTCTTCGCTTCACAGCGTCTTTCATTCCCTCTTTCATTCGTTTCCTTCTTCATCTGTAGTCTTCTCTTTTACTTTACTCTTTACTCTTTACACTTTCTTTTTTAATTTTATTTTAGTTTCTTTTGATTTTCTGATTTTCAGTTGTTTATATTGTATTTTATTCTTGATCTCTTTTCTGTTCAATTCAAATTGTTGCTTTTGTAGACATTCATATAAAATTAATGTTGAAACGTTGCTTGTTTTTCAATGCGTTTAAATATACTTAGTTTAAGTGGTTTTTTTTTCGTTTTCATTAATTTTCTTTGTAATTTTAATTCAAGTTTCTGTTATTCTGTTTTTAATAAGAGTGAGTGTAGGAGAGAAAGAGAGAGAGAGAGGGAGACAATTTTGTTCACAACACCAACATTTATATACTTTATGTGTATATATTTACTTATACATATATGTATTCTTGTGGGTAAATAATTTACATGTTTTTTTTGTGGTTTTTTCTTTTTTTTAACATTTCTTTGTATGTATATCGGGTATGTTTTGTATGTATTGAAAAGACGACTAACACCGAAAAATAGTTGTTCAAAAAGTGGTTTTTTATACTTAGTTTTACATTGAAGTAGTTTTTGTTTCTAATAATTTTTAAATAATGTTAACAAGTGTTTTTTTTTGTTTTTGATTGATTTTTATATGTCTATATACAATAAGTATATATAAATATTATGTATACTAAATATAATATAGTGTATATGTGTAGAATATAGATTGATGTAAAAAGATTATCGAAAAATATAATCAAATTTTGAAAAAAGTATCTGATTGAAAAAGGAAGGAAAATGAAAAAAGTAGACAAAAAAATGAAATTAAAAACGAAAATGTTGAAAAATAATCACTTGAAATATTTATAATTTTGTTTTCTAATTTTTATTAGAATTTAATTTTTTCTTCTGGACTTTTTTCTATTCTTACTATGCCTCTTTTTGCTCCTATTCTTTTGTTATTCTTCTTCTTTCTCTTCTTCTTTTTCTTTCTACTTTTGTTTGTTTTGTTTTTTTTGTTTGAAACCTTTAAAAATTGTCTTTAATTCAATTGTTCTTATAAAAGGATTAGAAACTAAAAATCTGTCCCGGAAAAATCTCGGAAATGGAGCTAAATTATTAAATAAAATAATCTACTAATTCTATTAAATATTATTTTACATGTTACCAATATTATTTCGACTTGTTTTTGTTTTCTTTGTGTTTAGTTTTAATATAATTTTTTGTTTTTGGAATTTCTTAAAATAGACATTTAAAAACACTCACAAATCTTTCTAGAATCTAATTTAATGTTGTTAGTAATTTTAAAATATTTAGTTTTCAATGCAGTTTTGCTATTTCTTATTTTTTAGCAAAATATTCATTTGTTTTTGTTTTGTTTTAATTCTTAATGCCAAAAGTTTCGTTGTTGAATGGTTTTTTCTTTCTTTTCGGATTTCTGAGAAAATGAGAAGATTTCTAAAATGATTTCACTAATTACTTTTATTTGTTTGTTGTTATATTTGGGTTTTCTCTTTGTTTGAAATATCAGAAAAAGTTTTTTTCCCCTCCGAAATCTTTAGAAGTTTCTTGTTGTGGTTTTTATATATTTTATTTGCATATATTTTCAAACATTTCTACTTTACATTAAGAAGAAAATCCGCGAAGTTAAAGAAAAAGGAGTAGATTTCTATTTTCCCGAATTGAAGAGATTTCAAATCAGAATTAAATAAAAATTTTATTTCCTTTGTTTCGTATTTTTTCTTAATATTTGGATAGAATTTGGACATCGATGACATGCAAAATGTATATATTGCTTGAGTTTTTTCTATTCATATTTTAATTGTTAAAATTTTTGTTTTTAATTGAAGTAAAATTTTACTGTTTAAAAATTTAGTGGTTTTATTTTTGCGAAAGAATTCCTTTCGTGTTGTTGTTATTTGCTCATTATTACTATACACACACATTTGAATTAATTTTCGGATTTTTCGCTTTTGTTTTTTCTTTGTTTGTACAACGAGTTGCAGTTGAAAGTTTAAAACAAAAAAATACAAAGAAAGGATATTCTTTATGCAAACATAAAAAACATACATACATATATTCAAACGCAATATAATAAAAAATACAAAAAAACGACCGAAAATGGTTTAAAAACTTAATAAAAAACCGAAAAAACTGAAAATAAATAAATTAAAACACATTTTTTGTTCGTTTGTTTCAATAAAGATATTATATTGTATATTGTTTAAAAAGAAGGTAACAAAAGTAATAAAATATAATAAATAATAATGCCACAAACTATTTTTGTTTATATTTGTATTTGATTTTATTTTATGTATAGAATCTATAATAAAATACATAATAAAATGTTTCTACATAAAAAACTAATTAAATTAAATAATTAAAATTTGTATATAAAAATTCAACATGTTATAAATTAATTTGCTATTTTACTGTTGTTGTTGTTGTTGTGTTATTGTGTTTATAAGTTTTTTATGTCACAGCGATTTTACGATATACGAAAAACAAAAATATTTATGATAAAGAAATAATTTTCATTAAATTTCTACAAACTTTTTGTTTAAATAATCGCAAAAACTCGTAATTCCTAAAAAAGCTTGTGATGTTTTATTATTTAAGTTTATTTTATTTTAGTTTAATTGAGTTGAATTGGGTACAGAAAATTAAATAATTTTTGTTGTTTTTTGTTAGATAGGCAGTGATTATTGTTGATTCTTTGTATTGTTCGGTTGTAGAGTGAGTTGTTGTGGACCATCGGTTTGTTACTTTTCTGAATTAGTTATATAATTAATTTAAATTGAATTAATTCAAAGAGAAACCAGCCGATGGCCCACTACATATGCTATCCAATCAGATAAAATGTATTACTATTAATATTATTATTATGATTATTATTATTAATATAAAATTTGTTATAAGATGAATATAATAATAACCTATTTTATCGCTTTTTGTATTGCTATTGAGATAGTGTTATAATATATATGCAAAAAAAGTATTACAATATAAATAAATTCAAATGTATAGTTCAAAAATTCGAAATTAATTCAGAGAATTTTTTAGAAATTTAAGTTTTTCATAATTCTGCTTTTAAAGAAGTAAAAACAATAACAATTTTTGATTTATTGAAATGTCTAACGCTTTTCGTTCGTACTGTACGCTGCATGGATCACCGACAAGCAAAATAAGATTAGATTAGTATTTTATTTATTTTAATTAAAAATGACGTTTCGCTTTTATTTTGGATATTTTATATTTTCATCTACTTCGTCTACTTCTTGTTATTCATTACCTTTGTTTTCTGTAAATAAATTCTGTTCTCTGAAGTCAGTAAGAAAATCGCAGCAAAAATGGGTTTGGACTGCATTTCATTTAAATTTCCTTTGATTACCTTTGAAATGATTGTAAATATAAATGAATTTGAAATTAAATTTGAATCTCAAGAAATTTTAAATTAAACTCAAAAAACAAATTTAATGAATTAATCACTCAATCAATTAATTGTTGATGTTTCGATTCTGTTTCTGTTTCTATTTCTTGTGTTGTTGTTGTTTTGTCTGTTGGTTGTTATTGTTGTTGTTGTTGTCTTCTTTGTGTCTGCTTTTGATTTGAGTTTGTTTAGTTTGCTTTGCTTTGTTTTTTGTTTCTTTATTTATATCATTTAAAAATTATGAGGTACATCATATTTTGGCACAGTGAAAGTTTTTCTCCATCATCATCATCATCTACATACACGCTTTAGTTGTTTGTTTTTTTCTATTTAGTTTAGTTACTATTACTATTTTTTGTTGTTCTTGCTTATATGTTTTCCTGTTTGTTTTAAATGTTTGCTGCTTGTTTTTGTTTTTGTTTATTTTATTACAATATTAAACTTTACATTGGTTCGGACAAATATTTCACTTTTTCCTTCTTTCCGATTCGCTCCTTTACTATTTTACAGTTATTGTTGTTTTCTGTTTATTCTCTTCTTTACAAATACACAATGTTTACAATTGATTTTCCTTTTCAAACATACTTTCATTTATTCTTCTTTTAAATCTATTCTATTACTTCTTTCTTTCTTTATTTTTAATTTTTTTCGTTTTTAGTTGCTTTTAAATTATTTCCTCTTTAATAATTCTTTTATAAAGTGTATAAATATTTAATTTATTGAAACTACGGTTAGTTTAATTCGATGTTCTTGGTTCAATGTTGTTGTTGTTGTTGTGGTTTGTTGCAATTTTCACAATTTTATACTACTATTGTTGTTGTTACGGTTCTTGTTATTTATATTCTGCTATTAATATTTAAATTCTTTAGTTTTGTTCAAGTTTTAGTTAAGTTTTTATACATGCATTATTTAAATATGTTTATTTCTTGAAATGGTGATGCAAATTATTCTAAATAAATGTAATTTATTTCGTATATAGTGTATAATATTAATAATAATAATAACTGTATTTGTGGGATATTTAACAATACTTTTTCTGGATGTGGGCAATTTTTATGGGTTTTGTTGTAGTCGGTATTTTAGAGAGAAACCTTTTAACACTAAGAAAATGACAGAAAATATTTATAAGAAAATATATATGTAAGTACATATGTGAAAATAAATTGCCTGGGCCATCGGCTTATTGATTGAAGTAATTTCAATATAATTAAATTACGTAATTAAATAATTAATTTAAATTGAATGTAATAATTCAAAAAGAAACCAGACGATGGCCCACCGTTTATGTGTGCGAAATATAAAAATACATACAATCAAATTTTAAGAAAGGAGTCCTTTGGGGGGGGGGGGGGTGGGGGTGAAGCAAATAAGTTGACTTAAATTGTTCACTTGTGTTTAGTTGCTATTGCGAAATCACAGTTATTTTTTAGGACTATTTTATTGAACTATTTTATTTTATTATAATTGATAACTGTTGTTGTTGTAACCGTTCTTGTTTATAACTGTTTCTTAGTTGTTGTTGTAGCTGCTGTAGTTAATATAATATTTTAATGGGGTTGTGGTTGTATTTGTTGTTGCTCTTGTTACCGTTATTGTACATAGTTGCCATAGTCACTGTTATTTCGTTTATTATAGTTATTATTGTTGTTGTTGCTCTTGTTGCTTTTGCTATTGCTATTGTTGTTGCAGTGTGTGTGTGTGTGTGTAGCTGTTTGTTGTTGTTCTTGTAAAATTACATCTGTTCTTCTGCTGTTTTTTTGCTTAAAATTAAACTATAGACGGTGGCTGTGTTGTGTTTTGTTGCTTTTGTTGTTGTTGCTTTTATAATACATAGTCTAATAATTTAATTAACTACTTTGTTACTCTTTTAATTGTTTATAAATTCAACAGAATACTTTGTTTGCTGTTGTTGCGTTGTGATTAATTTATAATAGGAGTTTCTCTGTTAGCTTGTAGTTTGTTTTTGTTATTGTTTTTGTTGTCTTTGATTTTATTGCTCTCTCGATTTAACTACATTGAAATATTGCAAAGTATTTTTTTTTTTTTTTTTTTTTTTTCAAAGGAAAGTAAAAAGAAAGACTAAAAAGAGGCTGAATACGTTTTAATTGTTGTTGTAAATTAACAACAAATTCAATAATAGACCCAATAATAGTCCCAAACTATAGAATAGATGCACAAAATTTAATAGAAGTTTTGATATCCTTTAGAAGCACATTTTTTCAATAATTTAACAACATAAAAACGCAGTTTAAAATATTACAAAAATGAAGAAAAGTAAAATGTTTGTGTTTTAATTGTTATTAAAATTGTTCTTGTTATTGTTATTATTATTTTATTAGTTCTTTAATAAAGTTGTTGTTATTGTTGTTGGTTTTTTGGTTTCATGGAATTCTTACGAAAAGCTACACAAGTTTATTTAATTAATAAATTTTCTACGTTTTCCTCCTCCTCCTCTTCTTCGCTCGTGCTTCTTCTTCTTCTTCTTGTTGTTTTTTTGCTGTTGGTATTTGTAAATATAAGAGTTTTGTTGTTGTTGTTGTAAAATATTTTGCTTAAAATACTAAATTTTTAGAAGTTTTACAAAAGTTCGTATTTCTTCAAGTGATTATTAAAGATTATTAAGTTTTTTATTTTCTTTTTAAAGTGAAACCAAAATATTGATTGATGTTTGTTGTTGTTGTTATTTAAATACTTTAGAGTTCGATTTCTTGAATCTGAATTTTTTTTTCCTTTTCGTGTTGCTCTTCATTCTTTTTTTTCATATTCATAATTTGTTTTGTCTGCTTTTCTGCTTTGTTTGCTTTGCTTCTTTGTTTGCTTTTTGATTCTTTACGAATTTGCGAAAAAACTTTCAGTTGTGATGTTTTTTGTGAAGAATTTGTTTTCGCATTGAAATTTTGACTTGATTTTAATTTAACGATTTTAATTTTATGCACTTTCTAGAAAAAAAGTTTTTTTCTAATTTAAAAGTGAATTTTTTTAAATTTAAATATTTTACAGAAAAAAAACCAACACCAAAGCTAAATATTTTTAAAAAATTTCTAAATCGTAGGCGAAAATACTTTTTTTGTCGAAAGTAATCCGAATTATATTTAAATAGGATTTTTTAAGAACTTAAAAAATGTAGTCGTAAATTAAAAATCGAGAAAGAGTTCGAAAACTCTAAAAAAGTGTTTAATTTAATAACTAAAATTGAAAGAATGTGAAATAATTTTAATAAACTATGTAAATAATAAAGCTAAACTAAAAATGAAAACAAAGTTCAAACAAAATATTAAAAGAAGAAAAATTAGTTAGAAAAAATAATGAAAATAAAAGTAATCAACAAAAAGTAAATAAAAGAAATAAAATAATCGAAAAACCTAATTTTAAAGAGCATTTAATATAATATTTAATAAATGTTTAAAAACTCAAACAATGAATATTAAAAAGCATAAAAAGAAACTGCAAAAGAGTTCAAATAAAATGAAAACATTACTTAGACTTTTTTTTAAGATTGAAAAATGGTACAGAAGATTTTAAGGAACCTTTTTAATAATTAAAAGCAACCGTGTTTAAAAGATTCTCTTTTAATTCATCGCTCAAAATTATTTCATTCACTTTTAATTTAAGTAGAAAATCCTTTGAATTTATTAGTGAATTTTTTGTGAATTTCATTGTAATTAAAATTATTAAAATTAGTAGAATTCTTTAATTCAATTTTGAATTTTAAAAGAATTTCTACAAAATCTCAATATTATGTTTATTAATTTATTTATTATGTTTATACTAAAATATTATTTATTAATTTCTTTCCAGACGGTTTGAGTTTTTTAAAAATTAGTTATAAATTTGAATTTCATTATTCTTTGATGTTTTAAAATAAATTTTAAAGGTTTGTTTAGATTTCTTAAAGATGTTTAATTTTTAAAAGATTTTAAAAATTGATTTTTATTTAATTTTTAAGAAATTCAAAACTTTGTTATCGTTAAATTTAATTTCAATTTATCTTAAATTTAATTTCATTTATTTAAAACTTTTAAAAGAGTTTCTTAGAAGAATCTGTTGAATAAAAGCATTCATTGTAATAATGTTCAAGTTTTATTATTAATAACTTTAATAAATAACTCGTAATTGTTGTAAAAATTGAAAGCCTCTCATTTTTTGTAATACTAATTAACTAGTTAATAACTAAACTACAAACTAACTGAAAACGAAATACTTTCATTGATAAACTTAATTAAATTGAATACCATTCATCAAGAAATTAAGAGATATCATAATTTATAAGTAATGTCATTGAATTTATAAAGGAATTATATTCAAATATTAAGTTGAAAAATAGAAAAAATTACGATATATCTAAAGTGACGTTTAAAATTTAATTGTTTAAGTACTCGAATTGAATATAATTAAATTATTTAAAAAGAAATCTACGAAAAAACCAAGAAAAAATAATACATAAAATTACGCCTCTTTTGTTACCCGTTTTCTGGAAACCCGGTTGATATTTTCACTAAATTGTGGTGGTTTTTTTGCACCATCCTAAAATTGATTTTATTTTATACCCTCTCTTCCGCTTCCTGCCTCGAGGACAGTGCAGCCTCACCGGCTCTGTTAGCCTCCATTTTCTGGCTCTTCTATTTTTATTTCTGTCTCTCTGGCAAACTCGTGATTAACTGTAAATTCCTTCAACCGTAACTTATCTTTAGTATGTTTGTTCATCTTTAGTGTATCTTAGAAATTAATAAAACGATGATGTTATAAAAACTAAAATTAAAACAAAATTCCTGTAAAAAGTTAGGCCTCATTTTGAGCTGATCCTGCGTCGTCTTCTTCGGTTCCATTTGATGCTGTTCTTGTTCAGGTTGTTTAACATTCGATTCACTCATTGTCGCTGCTGCTGTTGTTGTTGTTGTTGTGTATATCTTCTGCTCTCTCTCTCTGTCGATCTCTCTCACTCTTTGTTTCAACTAAGCAATCAATCAATCAATTTTATTCTGCAGTTGTTGTTTCCCTCTTTGTTGTTGTTGTATCTTTTGTGTTGCTTTGTATCGTTGCGTCGCCGTGGAGAGAATTTCACTATCTGCGAAGGAGCCGCCTCCTTCGCGCCTCATCTCAGCGCGGCGCGTTGTGGATGTGCGTCGTCAGGTGCTTCGACAGGTAGTCGGCGCGAGCGAAGCATTTGCCGCACGACTCGCAGTGGTACGGACGCTCGCCGGTGTGGATGCGCAGATGACGCGTGAGGTCCGATTTGCCGCCGAACGCGCGACCGCAAAAGAGACACACGAACGGTCGCTCGCCGGTGTGCTTGCGAACGTGCAGCTTCAGATTCTCCTTGGAGCGAACACATTTTCCACAAAATGGACAGGCGAAGCGTGATGCTTGTGGACTGCTAAGAGAGGGAACCGGGGAGAGAAAGGGACAAAGAGATTATTAGATGCAAAGGATAAAACATATGAAGAGTGAGAGGGACTCTCTTCATAACGTGAGTCATGAGCTCTCGTGAAAAACTCTGTAAATTTAAGAGATTTGAAGTGCCTGTCATCGCCGTTTACTCACCGCTTGTCTCGCTGCCTTTCAGCAGCGTCTACGCGCAGAAAATTTAAAATTGACGCTTCTTGCGGATTGAGGCCCAGAAACTGTTCGCTCGGAATGCGTTCGGCGTTGATGAGCGACGTGATCGAGTTAATTGAGTGCAGCGAGTTGAGGGCGGCTGCTGCTGCCGCGGCAGTTGATGCGGATGGCTGTTGATGGACCGCTGCTGATGCAGCAACGTGCAGATGAGTGGACGCCAGATGATGTTGTTGTTGGTGTTGTTGTAGATGGTGATGAAAGGAGGGATCCGTTTCCATGAGTGGCGTTGTAAGAAGACGTGGCTAAAAAGACACAGAAACGGTTTAAGACTGTTTTCGACTGTAGATGAGAACCAAACGTCTCATCTCGCCATCTCTCTCTCTCACTCACTCTCCCGAGAGAGTAAGACAGCGAGAAAGAGAGTCCACGCTTCTCTCACCCTCTTATTTGTACTATGAATTACATCCGAGCTGCTTATGTTCGGCTCTGTCGAGGTGGAGGCCGTCGAATTGCTGTCGTGGAACAGTACCAAGCCGGCGCCGTTCCCACCGCCCGCCGAATCAATCGTGTTGTCCTGCTCCTCCTCGCGCTGCTCCTCGTCCAACGGCTCTCGCTTGATGTTGATGCGCAAATCCTCGCCGCCTTCGTCCGCTGGAGTGATGTGGAGCTCCTGCGAACTGGTCACGACGTCCTGCTCCATGTGAGCTGTTCCACCACCCGCGGCAGTAGCGGCAGCAGCGGTAGGAGTGACCTGCAGTCGACCGACGCCGGCGCCGGCGCCGAGGCTGATGCTGCCACCACCTCCTAGACTGCCCGGCCCGATCTTCTTGCCGTGCAGCCGCTCGAGGGCGTGGTTGAGTCGGTGCTTCTTGAAAGACTTCAGATAACGGAACTGCATCCCGCAGACGTCGCAGGTGAAGAGTTTGTCGGCGGGCAGGCGGGCGCGGTGGTTCTGCTCCTTGTGCTTGGCGTAGGCCGAGCGGTAGCGATACGATTGGCCGCACTGCTCGCAAATGAAAGGCTTCTCCTCGCCCGGCCCCAGATGCGGGTGCTGCAGTGCGGCGTGTTGCTCCAGCAGCCAGACGTTCGGGAAGTGAGCGTTACAGACGATGCAGCGTGTCTCTTCTTCGATCGTGTCGGTGAACAGCGAGGTCGACGATTCTGCCGACGGACTGGTCTTCAGCAGGTGGCCGAGCTGCTGCTGGTGTTGCACCAACAACGCTGCCGCGCTGCTCGCTGGCGGTTGTGGCACCAGCGCCAGGGGCGGCGTGGAGGAGGTAGATGAGGAGCTGCTCTTCTCCTTGCAGCTGGTCTCTGTGGTGGAGCAGCTGGTCGAGAGCAGCAGCTGCGAGTAGCTGGCGACGGAGCGAAGGCCATCGCCGATCGAAGAGCCGGATTGGCGACGCTGCAGCAGCTGCTCGAGCGAGTTCTTGTAAAGGCTAGAGGAGGTCGGCGTGTTGCTGCTGCTGGTGGTCTCCCGCAGAGTGCAGCTGCTGTCGTCGAGTGAGGAGGACAGCTCAATAACAGCTCCTCCGCTGGCGTCGGCGGCGTCACTGTCGTCGCGCTGGACGGTTTCGTCGGATTTGCGTCTGAGCTCTTCGAGGAAGGCGACGTCTTTCGGACTCCAGCTGGGCTGCGTCGAGGTAGCGGTTTGGAGGGGCGACGGTGTGTTTTGTCGCGATTGCTTGAGTTTATTCGGTTGTTGTTGTTGTTGGTGTTGTTGTTGGTGTTGCTGATGATGATGGTGTGATTGTTGCTGATGATGTTGTTGTTGATGCTGCTGCTGCTGCTGCTGCTGCTGATGGTGATGAAAGAAGGCGGTGGCAGTGACGGCTGGTGACGAGTAACGAATGTTGAAAGGTGGCTGCTGCTGTTGTTGCTGTTGTGGCTGCTGTTGTTTGTACATCGGTTGCTGTGAGTTGGAACGATGAGTTTGTTGTTGTGGTGATTGCTTAGTGACAGGCGCCACCGCTGTAGCGGGTCCATCGCCGGAAGTCGGATGTAAGACGTGATGGTGGTGTTGGTGCTCTTTGGAGAGAAGATCACTCAACGTGGCGAAGCGGTGGGGGAACTCTTTGGCAACAGGGAGAAGACCGCGAGTGCTAAAAGAGAAACAGAGAGAGAAAGAGAGAGGGAGAAAGAGAGTGATGAGGGGATATCAAAGAGGTTTAGCTTTCTACTCACCGCATAGCTTCTTCGGCCAGCCACGTCTGATGGTGCAACATGCTCAGGATTCTGGACGGATCGATGTCGAAGAGACTCAAGCCCAGCGGAGTGAAGGGAAACGCAAACGGAGCCGGGCATCGAGCGGCGACGGCTGCAATCGAAGAGACGCCCGTACCAGCGGCTCCCAACCCGGTTGAGAACGTGTGACCGAAATTCCGGAGTAACTGTTGAATGTGGGTCAATGCGACAAGGAAATGAAGAAAAACGTAGAAGAAATTCGTTAATGATTTCATTTATATAAGGAATGATTCCAAAATTATTAAAATTAAGAAAATATTGAATAAGAGAAAAGAAAAAATTTCACATGCAGAGAGAGAGAAAAAGCATTTAGCTATACTATACTATATACTTGTAAGATTGAAATAAAAATATTTGCAAAATGTTTGAAAGGAAAGCGACAAACATTTAAAGCACATAAATAAGAAAGAAAGAGATAGAGACAGAGACACACAGAGAGCGAGATCGGAGGAAAACTACACTTAAAAAGGTTTTAAAAACATACACAAAAGCATTTTCAATGCAAACAAATATAAGAGACAGAGAGAGAGAGAAAGTGACAGAATATCAGAGCCACATCTAAAAAGCTAGTAAAAAAAGCATGCTTCCAACATATTTTAGAGCTATTTGAAGAGCAAAAATATATTTATTTGCTTACCAGCGACACTCAAGACACAAGAATTGCGATTTTTTTTTGTTGAGACTACTTTCAAATGTCTCCAAATATTTCGAAAGACGTCTCAGAGAGCGGAGAGAAAACGTTTCTTTGACATTTCGAAAAAATCTTACAAATAATTTTGATGAACTCATATTTAGAGTTCCTCTTCTTCTGGAAACTTTTTTGTCTTAATTCAGTGAGATATTTAAGTCATTTAAACATAAAAATACTAAATAGTTTGTATAAAAATGTGTAAAAAAAGATGTATTTTCAGTTTGGTTACATTGGTTTTATGTTCTACAAATTCGAAGAGCGTAAAATTAATATGACGTTGTACAGGAAAGTATTTCGTCCTTTATTGATTTCGTGCGTCTTTTGAGGTTTTGTGGAAACAGTTTTTTAATAAACCGATTACATAATGAAACAATAATTATAAATTACAAAAAAAATAATGTAACTTTGGTTTTATTTTTTTATTGATTTTTTCAATTATTTCCTTCATTATTTTGTTTTTTCACTGTTTAGATGCTGCTGCTTCTGAAACACTGAAGACACACTGAATAAAACACTGAAAGAATTATTCAACAACGATTATATAATGATTATGTAGTGAGTATAAAGAGTGAGCCATCGGCTGGTTTCTTTTTCAAACTGCAATGAAGGATTATGGTTCAATGTTTTTCAAAATATAGTATTTCAGTAAAAAGACGAGTATATTTTGTTTAATAGTTTTATATTCCTTCTTTTTAAATGTAAGAAAATTAAAACTTCATAGCAACTGAAAGAAGAAACCATCCGATGGCTCACGCTATGAACACTCTTTATTATACTTATAGTGATTATATAGCGACTATATAATGATTAGTATAAAAGTGAGAATGAAAATTTTATATATAATACAAAAATAAAACCAACCATGTTTTTGTTTATTTTTCTGTTTATTTATTTTTCTTAATGTTTTTTTTATTAATTTACTTTTTTTCTCTTTTCTTCAATTTTCTCAGTGTGAATTCTTTCTCATTGCTACTTGCTTCTTTTCTACTTCGTCTTCTTCTTTTTCTGCTACTTCTTTATTTACTTTTTCTTAGTTTTTTTTCTTAGTGTTCTGCTAAGTTTTCTTCTTTGTCTTTTTTTGTTTTCAGAATTCTGCTGGGTATTTTTTTTACAGCGTATTGTTTGTTGATGGTGTGTGTGCGTGTGTGTTTGTGTGTACTCAATTTTTTGCATATTCTCTATTACATAAGTGTGTATGTGTGTGTGTGTGTGTGTGTGTCTGTATTTTTTATTGAATAATAATAATAATATTATATTATTTGTATTTGTTTTGGTTCTCTGCGTTCAAAACAGTGTTTAAACGTTTGTGTTTGTTTGTGTGTTTAGCTGTGTGTGTGTGTGTGTTTTTTCAATATTTTTACATCTATGATATGCATTCATTTGTTTACATTTTCTTTTAATTTGTTTTTCTTGTTTTGTTTGCCTTTTTCAATTTCATTTTTTAGTTGAATTTTAATTTGAATTAAAATTTTTCTCTGGGTTTCACGGTTACGGATAACTGTTTGTTTTTGTAAGGTTTTCTCTTTTCTAGATAATTGTAATAATTGTTGTAATTTGGTTTGTAAAAGTGGGTGTGTAAGTAAACGTGTTTGTCTGTGTATGTGTTGATGGTCGTTGACACACTTGCCATCGTGATACATGCATCACTCAAGATGATTGCGTTGCCACATGTCACCATTCGAAGAATGAGCGTGAGTGATGCACGCATCGTGATGACAAGTGTGACAGCGGCCGATGTCTTTGTTTGAAGTGTTGTTGTTGTGATATTATTATTAAATTCAATTTCCGCTGCGTTTGTGGTTGTGGTTTTTCTCTCAGTGTATAGAGTGCAGTTCATGATTTCTTGTTGTTGTTTTTACACGTTTTCTTTGATGATAATCATTTATTACTCAGCTTTTTTCATACTTTTAAACAATTTCGCATTCTTGCTGTTGTTTGAAAACAGACACATTTTCTTCGTTTTCTCTCCCTTTTCTATGTTCACCTATCTTTTGTTCCAGTTGGTTTGTTTGCGGTTTTCTTCTCCACGAAAATGAATCATTATGAGTTATTTTTTTAATGATTTCAAAACGCATTTGTTTGTTGTAGGTTTTGTTTTATTCGTCGATTTGTTTTGCTGGGGTCCTTTTTTGTTGTTGGTCTTTAATTATATTTATTATTAAATGATTTAACATTTTTTGTTGCTGTTGAGAGTTTTCGCTCAGTGTAATGATGTAAGTAATGAAGTAAGTAATCAAGTTAGTAAGTAAGTTCCTCCTTTTTTTGTTGGTTTTTTTAATAGTTATCAAGCTCATTTGTTGTTGTTTTTATTCACAATTTTATTTAAGAGAGAAAGAAACAGATTCATCAATATAAATACAAATATTTACACGCTTTGTTGATGTTGTTGTTTTTAGTTTGTAGTTAAGTTTATTTATTTTACTTATACAAGGTTTTTTGGAAACAATAATAAAAAAGTGATGAAATTAAAAATGAAAAAAATTTTTCAATCAAGATCTGAATAAGAAATTCAAGAATAAAAAATTCAAGAAGAATAAGAAATTCAATAAACTTTGGATAAAAAAATTTCCGATAGACATTCTAATAAGAATTGTAATAGAATAGAATTTCGAAGAAGATTCCTAGTCGAATTTTCTAGAAATGACGAAGTGCGGTAAGAATTGTTTTCTCCCATGAATTGTTTTAATAAGATTTTTCATAATAGGAAGTTTTCAAAGAATTTCCATCTATAAGGACTTCAATAAGAATCTTTATCTTTATAGATTTTCAATATATGTTGTATCGTATATTATGTATGTAGCATGTTTCGTATATTGTTATTCAACTATTATACTCCTTAATCCCATAAAGCGTGGGCCATCGGCTGGTTTCTTTTTGAAAACCATTAAAACTTCTTTTCTTCGAAAAAAAAAATTATAATTTAATTTATTAATAATAACAGAGACTATTTTTGTTAAATAATCATATATTTTTATTAATTGATGAACTCACAAAAAAAAATAATTACAATAAATTAATAATAGTAATTATTATTATTACAAATGATAATAAAAATATAAATAATAGTAATGAAAGAATTCGATTTAACATTAAAATCAAGTTATAAGAATGAAATTAATATAAAAAATATGATAAAAATTAAAATTAGCTTTTAAATTATAGTTGACACTAAAATTAATATAATAGTAATCATAATAATAATATTATTATATAATTATAATAAAAATGGTAATAATAAATGAATTGGAACTTTTTATTTCTTGAATATAGCGTTTCTTGTTTATTTATTTATCGTCATTCCTTAATATTTTTTATCTTTAATGTATGTTATGCTTTTTTCATTTTAATTATTGTTTTTAATTTTCTGTTGTCTTGTGTTTTTTGTTTTTGGAGTATTTTTGTTGTTTTTAATGAATTGAATTTAATTTTTTGTGTAAATTAGTGTCTTCCGTTTTTTTTTCTTCAGTACCTTTTTGTTGTAATGTTTTCTTTCTTAAACCATTGTACATTCAAGACATTTTTCCCCAAGAAACAAATTAAAATAATTGTGACTGTTTGTTGTTGGTGTTAGTTTTATTTCATGACGTATTCATGTTTGTTTGTTGCAGTTTCGTTCTGTTTTTGTTTAGAAATCGTATTTCTAAACAATTCAAAATAATCAATATTTTATACAGTGTAGCTAATAAAATTCCTCTCTGTGTATGTGTGCGTGTTCGTATGTGTGTCTGTTCGTATGTGTGTGTGTTCGTATGTGTGTGTGTTTCTCTCTGTGTTCTTTTTTTTTTTTTGCTTCTGTGCTTGTTTTTCAATTGATGTTGTTTTTGTTGTTTGCTTGTTTGTTGCTGTTGTTTTAACATTTATAAATTTAAAAAAATTAATAATAATTTCTGTGTTTGTTGTTATTGGGGTTGTTGTTGTTTTTCTACTTAAAATTTACTGCTATTTTTAGTTTAAATCTATTTTGTTTATGTTTGAGTTTATTTTTGAGTGGTTTTTAGTTTCTTTTGCTGTATGTGTGAGTGTATATACATTAGTGTATGTTTGTGTATTGTATGTGTGTGTGTTTGTGTTTGTGAGTCAGCGTCTTAGTTTTAATTATTTAAGTTATCAAATAAATACACATTTTATACTGTATAATAAATATATAATATTTGTATATATTGTATATACACTTTTAGGAACATATGACGTAATCAACGTATTGCAGCTATCTTTTTCATATATGTATTTATGTATTTTTTTATTTATGTATTTATGTAGGTATTTTATTGTATTTTCTACGTTTATTTCACTTGAATGTTTTATTTGAAGTTTTTATTTATTGTTTTTACGGTTTTGTTTCAGTTACTTTTTCCATGGATTCATTAATTTAATCGTTTTATTGTGGTTGTATAAAAAAAAAGAGAAAAACATGCATTCCTTTAATTTCACTCAACTGAAGAATTTCGGTGAAATTTTATTAAAAATTTGAATGAAAGTTTAAATAAAATTTTTAATAATTTTTACTGAATTAATTATAAATTGTATTTTATTTTAATTTCATTTGCTTTATTCTTTATTTTATTTTATCTTGATTTGTTTTATTATTAAACGTAATGAATTGAATTTAAAATAAGTGGAAAATATTGTTTAAAAAAAAAAAATATTGTTTAACTTCATCATCATTATTTTTGTTATGTTTTCTGTTGTGTGTTATTTTTTCCTTATAGTATTTATTTGTTTTTTTTTTTTGTTTGCTTTGTTGTTTATTTCGGTGTTTAAATGAAACTACTAGAAAATAACTTAAAAATGAGCCTCATAGAAACTTAAAATTTCAAACGTAGGTAACGAGTACTATTTTGTTGTTGTTGTTTGTTTTTTTTTTCTTTGCTTTTTCATCCCTCTTCACTTCATCTCTCTTCTCTCTTCACTCTTCCATTCCTCAATAATTCTTTCTTCTATTTTCCTATTCTATGAGTTATTCACTCTTCTTCTACTTTTATTAACTGATTAGTTTCTTTTATTTTCTTTATTTTATTTTTTTTGTAGTTGCCTCTTCTATTTTTTATGCCTCTCCTATTTTTTCTGCCTTTTTTTATTTCTTTTTTTGTATGCTTTTTCGGTTTTTATGCTTCTTAATGAATATTAAACAAAAAACAGAAAATAAAATAAGAAACAAAACTGTTTTTAAAGGAACAATAATTACATTCTTCTTCGACTTCTTCTTCCTTTTCTTCTTCTTCTTCTTAACCCCCTCACTTCTCATTATTTCTAACTATGTATAAATTTCATGTGTGTGTCTGTTTTTTGTTGTTGCTTTTTTTTTTAAATAATTTCATAAGCGTTCTTTAATTTATTAAAATATTTAAAAAAACAAACAAAAATAAAATTAAACTCTGTGTTTGTTGTTGTTATAGTTTTTGTTTCTTCATCTTAAAAAACAGAATTCAATCTAAAATTAAATATATTCATTGTATTTATAAAAAGCATCATAATAATAATTAAAGAAAATGTTTAAAAAATTTTACTAAAACTTTTAATAAAATCATTTTAATTTATGTTTAAATTTAATAAAATTATTTCAGTTTTTTAATATAATGAAATATAATATGAATTATGATGAAATTATTTAAATATAATTTTTAACATTTAATTAAATTTATTTATGTTATAAAATTGTTTAAATATATCGTAAAATCGAGTGTACATCATATTTAATGTAATAATTGTGTGTTTGTTGTTGTTGTCGTTGTTTTTTCTTAGCCATCACTGTTCGGAAGGATTTCATTCTTTCAGTTTTTGAATTGAATTCAATTCTTCTCAACATGATCCTCAGGCTTTGTTGTTCTTGTTGCTTTTGTTTTTGTTGTTGTATTTTTCGTCTTCACTCCTCAACTTTCAATTTTGTTGTCTCTGAGTTTCTGTAGTTATTTTTCTCTGTTTTTTTCACATTTCCTCATTTTGTTTGTTCATTGTAGATCATCTTCTGTTGCTGTGTTTGTTGTTGTTTCTGTTGGGTACTTTCGAAGTACATAATTAGTTGTTATTCATCTTGTTGTTGTAATTGTTGTGTTTATTGGTTTTTTTTAAGTATTTTTATTATTATTGTATAGTAGTTTATGTGTTTGTGGTTGTGTCTTTGTGTTTGTTTGCCTTTGTTTTTGTCTGTGTATGTGTTTGTGTTTTTCTTTGTTTATTTATTGCATTTGTGTCTCTGATTTTCTTTTAATATTTTTGCAGGTTCTATTTTTTGCTCATTTTTACTGAGTTTTAAGAAAAGGTTTCTTATGCGGTTTAGTTTTGAGTGTGTTTGTTTTTGTTTTTCTTTTCTAATTCATTGGATATGCAAGTCTACGGTTTTTTGTTTGTTTGTTTCTTTTTTTTCTAGCTTTTTGAATGCCTTTTTAATATGATTTCTTTTGCTTTTCGCCTTGTTTACTGTTTTATAAGCTTTGTTTGTTGTTTTGCTCCGTTTTTCGGCAGCCTCCGCAGCCTCTTCGCTAAATCATTTCTCTGTATTTTTCAGTGGTTTTCTCTTCTCTATTTATTGATCATTCTTTTCTACCTCCTCGCCTTCAATCAGTCAATCAATCAATCTATCCATCATATTTTTTGTTTTATTCTTTTTTGGGTTTTCGCGTGTTTTTGTTTCTGTGTTTTGCGTCGCATTTTTCTCAAAAACTAATCTAAAAATTGCGTCTTCACTATATTTTAATTGTATGTGTTTTCTTTCTGGTTGTATTTTATAAAATACCATATAATGTATATATTGAGTATATAATATATAGCATTAGTATATATGCATGTATATTTAGGGGATTAGGCACTACAGTGTAATTTTTTCTCTCAAAATTATTAAGTTTTACGTGTTTATTTCTTGGAATATTTGATGCTTTTCTTAAATATTTTTTCTCCTGCTTAATTCTAGAAAACGAATTAATTATATAGTACAATAAAAATGACAGAATACAATTTTTTAATCTTTAAAAATTTAGCCTTCATTTTTCACATATTTTCGGCGTCTCTTCTTTCCTTTTATTTGTGTATAAAAGAATTTCAACATTTTCAGTGATTTTTTACTTTACTTTAGATTTTTATGCAGTGCAAATAATAAATTCAACCGTTTTCGGGCTTTCCTCCTTAAAACAGTTTAATTTAATGCTGCGATTAAAATTAATTGGATTTCTTTTGAGCGTGTTTTTTATTCTGTTGACTTTTTTTATTATGTTGTCGTTTTTTTAAGAACTTTTCAGATTTTTTGGTGACCTATTCTGTGGTTTATTTCTTTATTTGAAATGTTATTTTATTTCATAGATTTTAAGCTGAAATTTTCGCTAAAAAATTGTTTTCTCAAATAAAGCGACAAGGAAAGAAAAACTTTATTTTGGGTTTTTCGGGTTTCTTTTTTGCTGGTTGTTTTGTTGGTTTTTGTTTTTTTTTTTTGTCATTTTATTTTAAATATTCACGTAGCTTGGATTTTCTTTTTCATATATTAATTATGTATATTATTAGTCTTTGATAAGTTAGTTTAACTTATAATAATAAATGGTAGTAATAATTTATTGATTTCTGCGAAACGATGATTTAACTTGAATCAGTTTTAATCTTTATTTTTTTATTATTTTTAATTATATTTATTTATTATATTTATATATTTTTATTTATTGTTTTTTGTTATATACTCAGCGTTTTTGTTTTATATACAAAATTATTTGTTTCAGATCCTCTGTGTTGTTGTTGTTTTTATATTTCATAGCTTGGCACTCATATTTTTTTTATTTAATTATCGTTGATTTGTTTTTGCTTTTTTTGTTGTTGTTTATCGGTAACAATCGGTTTATTAATCGGTTTTCAAAACACTTTAAATTCTCTGATTTTGTAGCATTTTTGTTCGGTTTTTTTCACCGGCATTTTTTCATGTTTGTTTTTTTCTTTTTTTTTCTGTATTTCAGAATAACTTCAAAATAACGAATAAAATTGTTATTTGTTGTTGTTGCTGTTGTTATTGTTGTTGGTGTAAATATGATTTCTGTTTGCTGTCATTGTTTGTATATAATAATTAAGGTTACTATTGTTTAATAAAACAAAGCAAAATAAATTCTATTCTTAATTTATTTTTTTTTGTTGTGTTTTGTTATTTAATAAAATATTATTTATTTGTCTATTAATTACTATTGATATTTGTGATTTTTGGTTTTTGTAGGTTTTGCAAAAAATTTAACTACAGTGTTATTATAATTAAAGTTTTCACTGTTTTTCTTACAAAAAAAAGAAAAATTAAAAAAAAAACAATTAAAAGAAAATAATATATTAATTAATTATTATTATATAAATAATGTATTAATTACATATTTAAATAAAAAGTAGAAAGCGAATTGAAGTTATTTTAAAGAAAGTACAAATTAAAAACTGATAATTAAATATATTAAAATTAAACTAAATTAAATAAAATAAAAATAAAATAAAATATAATAAAATAAATTAAGAATAAATTATAAAAAGAAAATAAAATAAATGAAAACAAATTAAAAATAAAATAATGAAATATATTAAAAATGAATGAAAATAAACTAAAAATAAAATAATGAAATAATAAAAAACAAAATAAAATTTTGTTTTTAAAAAAAAACACCAGGTGTTTTTATGGTGAGTTCCTTGGGGTGTTGTTAGTTGTTGTTATTGTTGTTGCTGTTTCTTGTATTCTTTTACATACATGGTTCGGCATTTTTTACTATTACATATTATAGTTTCTTGAAACTAATTTTAAATCATTTCCTCTAATTTGTTTCTATTGATTTGCATTAAAAATTGTTGTTGCATTTAAAATGGAATATAATTGAAAAAGAAAACAAAACAAAAACGTGGCAACACCCGTGAAAAAACTCGTTAATTATAAACTTTGAAAATATTTGTTCTACACGTAATATATATATATAATATATAGTATATGTATATATAGTATATATGTTGTATGTCTTGTACATTATGCATTTTTTTTTTCTTATCTTGATGAAAAAAACAAGGCCTTTGTTGTTGTTGTTTATATAAAAACGAACCAATTAGTTTCTTGTGGCTGTTGTTGTTGTTGTAATTATTATAAATTAGTTTTTATAAATCAATCATTCAATTGTTGTTGTAATTAATATTGCTTTCTTTATTAGTTCGGTTTTTTCTTTGCTTGTTTGTTTATTTTTATTACTGTTTTATTATTGTTCTTATTGTTGTTGTTGTTATTGTTGTTCTAATTAAACTGAAATAAAAAAAAACCTGTTAAATAATTTGGTTATATTTTTTTTTACGATTTGTGGTATTTTTTTGTTATTGCTTTTGGAAGATTTGTTGTTGTGTTGTTGTTGCGCCCTGAGCTCTATTTTCGACACTATTTTGTTGTTGTTGTTTTTGTTATTGCTGTTAAACTAGAGAAAAATAGGAATACGAAGAAAAAGAATTAAAAAGAAAAATTTTAAAAATGTTGCCGAAAATGATTCTTTTTTTGTAATTTTTCCGAAATTGTTTTCTTGTTTGTTCACGATGTTTTTGAAATTTATTTGTATTTTATTTGTTGTTGTTGTTGTTTTGTTTGTTTTTGTTTTTTTTTACCGAAATTTCGCCTTCCGCGATTTTTAAAAATTTTATTAAATAGTTAATTTTTTATTTTGGTGCCAACGCTAAAATTTTGTTTTAAATTCCTTTCTCTTGTTTTGGATTATTTTTGTTTTTCAAACCGTGTTTTATTTTGTATTTATTTGTATGAAAAACATATCTTTTTTAGACTTTCTTCTTGATCTTCTTTTTCTTTTCGAATTCCTTTGGATTGACTTTGAAGATGTTTCAAAATTAAATTAAAATTCAAATTTTGTTGAAAGTTGAAGTAGCTTTAAAAGTTTTTTGTTTTCAAAATTGAATTTAATATTAAAAAAGATGTTATTTTAATTCGAATTTTTATAATTTTTTACTTCTTTCATCAAATGTATGTATGTATGTGTATTTAATATATTAAATGTGTATTTTATATTTAATATATTACATTTCTGTAATTATTGTAATCTTTGTTATTGTTTATCGATTGCATTTTATTTTGGTGCATTTTTGGTGCATTTTTTCGTGTTCTTTTGTGCTTCAATTTTTATGGATTTTCTTTTTGTTGTTGTTGTAAACACGCCCATTCTTCATGTGCAAGTTGATGAGATCGCGATGAGAGTTGGTCCAAAGAATGGGCGTTCATAAGGTTGGAGATTACAATGTTTTTGTGGTTGTCAGTGTTTAAATTCGATTTTATGACTTTTTGTTACAATTTCATGATTAATTATCGTTTATTTATTGTTTATTTTTTGTTATTATTATTTATTGTTATTATTATTATATTGTTATTATTTACTGTTTGAAATTATATTTTATAGCAACTTAAGTTGCGTAATTATTAATTTTTATTTTATTCTTAATTTAATTTTAATTTATTCGTTTTTATTTCAATAATTTTCCATAATAAAGAATTAAGTTCTTCAATAAATTTGTTTATTTATTTATTTATGATTTTATTTTAATAATTTTTAAACTAAATTTGTATTATTTTGTTTTTTATATTATATATTTTTAAAAAACTTGAATTTTATAAATTTTTGGATTATATTATTGTTTATATATCGAATTAATTTTGCTTTGATAATTTAATGCAATTTTTTCAAATTTAATATTATATATTGTATCATTTATCATTCGTTATTTTTGAGTTAATAATTTTTATGTTCTTAATTTTTATTAATTTTCATATTATGTTTGTTAATTTTTGCATTTAAACACAATTGAAATATTTAAGCATTTAAAAGAATTGTTTTAATATGACGCAAAAATATTTAAACAAAAACCAACAAAATTTTAAGGATTTTTTTGCGTGCTTATTGTTGTTGTTGCATTAATTTTTCTCATTCTTTTTCTATTTCTCTACTGTTCCTTTATTTATTTTTTTGTTTATTTTCTTGTTGTTTTTAGCGTTTTTTCTTAATTAATGTTTCTATTGTTTAAGGTGAATAAAATTTTGAAGTGAATAAATTTTTTTCCCGCACTAAAATAATTCAATTAATGATGAATTATTATTTAATTGAAGCTTTAATTTTTATTTGCTTTTCTTAAATTTGGTTTTTGTAATAAATCTAAGCATCTAGAGTAATTCTGTGTGGTTGTTTAATTTGCAGACTTCTAAGGAAGTACTTTTGTGGTGCTGAATTTTTTGGTGCCGTTTTTTTGAGCAAAAAACTAAGAGTGTGTGAGTGTGTGAAAGAGAGAGGGCGAGTTCTTTCTTCTCCTGCTTTTTCGAATGCTTTTTCATATATTAATTAATTTTTATTGCTCTAAAATGTGCCTGTTGTTGTTTTTCGGGGGTTTTTTCTACGCTTGTTTATACATTATATCTAAATACTTTATGAAATAATTTTTTTTCTTTTCCAAAAGGGTTTTTTGGGTGTTTATTTTCTTAGTTTCTTCCTTGTAATAATTTTGTATTTTTGCCTAAAGAGTTCATTAAAATTTTCATTTAAAATTGCGTTTTCTTCTTGCTTTCTTTTTGAATAAAATTTGCTCTAAATAAATTTAATTTAGCACATTTTTATGTTTAGTTTTTTATATTTTGTTTTTGTTGTGTGTTCTTTTTATTAGATTTGCTTTATTATTATTATGACAACAAAAATTATCATGCATAATTTCGCATAAAGAATGCATAACAAATAAATTGCAAAAAAGCAACAAAAAATCGATGAACGCATTCAAAAATTTTCCTATCCAAAAGTTTTATATTATGTAATTAAATTTTAAATTATGTACCGTAGTTTTGTTGGTGTTTTTGTGTGCATTTTTAGATCAATTAATTTAATTATAATTTTTGTTTTCTTTTGAAAAGATTAAAAATTTGGCAGCGTTTGGAAAATCCTTCGGACAAAGAAAAGGAACTGAAAATTCATTTAATAATAAATAATTATAAATTGTTTCAAATAAGTTATATGAATTTTAAGTAGTATTGCAGTGTATTTTATTTTATTATGTATTTGTTTAAAATTTCCCAAAAAAGCTGCATAAAGTTTGAAAAAATTTCTCTGTTTTTTCACATCAACTCGACTTAATGCTGAATTTATATAAAAATTACCAACTTCACACTGAGTACCGGGTTTTTATTGAGTACCGGGTTTATATTGTGTACCGAATATTCGCAGCAGTAAAGAGATTTCACTAGAAAAGTGCAACAACAACGCGTTCCATTCTATTCCATTGCAAAAAAGTGATCAATCGCAGCTGCAATCAATTCTCTTTTCGTGTCCTAAATAGTGTTGCCGTGTTCAAATGAACACATTTAAAGTGGAATCACGGACACATCGTGCGGGAGAGGACACATTTCATTAAGAGCTTAAATGTGCGAAGATTTTGAAATTTATTGATCCAATAGTAATGTAGTGAATATTCTGTCGAAATTCTCATGCTTCAAGTACTGAGATAAAACTGAGATAAAAAATTATGATGATGATGATGATAATTGAGAAAAAAAAAACCTAAAAAATGTATTCGTTTTAATTTTTTATGATAATGATTTCGATTTGTTTTTATTTGATTTCAATGAATGATTTCTTTGTGAGTATTTTTTTTTCTTAATGAATTTAATGAAAAACAAAGAAAACCAAAACTTTTGCTGGTACTTTTTTCCAAAGAATCACTTTCAACTTTATTTTTAAAATATCTCTCCAATTTTTTGTTTTGTTGTCAATTCTCTCATCGTCATTATCATTAATTAATTATTCATAATTATTATCGTATTATGTCTATTATTATTATTATTACTAAAAGAAAGGGAAACGAAATTATTTTTCTTTAATTAGCATATTTTTACAAATTCATTGTGTGTGTGTTTTTGCGTGTATGTGTTTGCTAACATAATAATTGTGTTTATAAGAATATTATAATGATTGTTTTTGTTATTAATTCAAATTACATAATTTTTACAATTGTATAAAAACTTATATTAAAAAAGAACCAAAGTAAAAATAAACGCTTTTTAAGCTTTTTCTTTATTGTTTTATACACTTTTTAATGTTTGGAAAAACTAAGACAAACAAAAAAGCTAATAAATATATTCAGAAAGAAGAAGAAACAAATATTAAAAAAAACGGCATGGATAAACGTTCAATAATAATAATTATATATGGTGGGCCATCGGCTGGTTTCTTTGTTAATTTTTGTAATTAAATATATAAGAATTAAATTTAATTAATATGTTTAGTTACCTATTTCGGGTTAATTGTTTCGCTTATTTAATTACTTCCGATAGTTAACATTTTTACATTAATTATTTAAATCAAAAAGAAACCAGTCGATGGCCCACCCTTCAGTAGTCAGAAATAATTTCATTTAATTACTTTTAGTTTAAAAATAAAACAAAATATTAATAAAAATAAAAAGTGGAAAAAACCCAGTGGAACACCTTCGATAAATAATGATAAAGTACATTTTTATCCTTCATCTTTAGTTTTGAAGAGCAGATCTTTTCATCTTTTCTTTATACGATATTTAAAACAATACAAATTATTAACAATTTTTGCACTTTTTTTGCTAATTACAATGGAATGTTTTTTTGTTCGATTTATTTTGAAAGAAACAAAATCGATAAATTAACTTCTTTAAAAGCACTTCTTTTCAAATGTAAAAACATTCGCCGGATGAATGAAGGTGAAAACTTTAAAAGATGTTTTTTTTTCTTGGAAATGACAATAAAATAATATTTCTAAATTATTAAAGTTGTTTTGTTTTTTATCGTTTTTAAACAGCGTCTGTTTTACATAAATAATTTTCCCAAAAATGATATTCTTTCAGAGATGAGATCGCTTTTCATGGAAAATTTTGCTAAATTTTTTTTTTGGTGGTTTTTGCTTCAACCCATATTTTATTTTATTGAGCAAAATATTCACTTTTCTTAGAAATTTTTTAAATATAAAAAAAAATTTATGCTCCTTGAAGTTTGGTTTTTATTACTTTCCAAATATTTACCATTTTTCATGTTTTAAAATTTATTATTTCTTTCTTTTTGTTTTTTATAATTTTTTTTAAACTTTTCTTCGTTTTGTTTTATTTTAATATTTTTATTTTGCTTACTTATTTTGTTGTTGTTGTTGTTGTTATTTTATAAAAGGCCGAAAATCACAATTTTGTTTTTTTATTCAATTTTAATTCTTTTTCCTAAACTTTAAATTTTGTTCATTTTTCCCAAAAACTGGCAACACGTTTTTTGTTGTTGTTCCACAATTTTTATTGCTGTTATTAGCATCATTATTATCATTAAAATTTTTACAATTCCTGATATTATTTTTGTTATTATTATTATTTCATTAGAATATTTTTAATAACTTTTAAAAGCATAAATTTTTTTCTGATGAAATTATTTTTCTCATGTGTTTTTATTATTTTCGCTTTTCTTTTGTTTTGTTTTTTTAATACTGTCTCAATAAATTTTTGAGTTATTTAAAAAAAGGATTCCAACAATTTTCCGAAAATTTTCTAAAAAATCCTAAATTTTTTTCCTTCCATTTCGAAAAGTTTTTCTTTGTTTTTGTTTTTTTTTTCGTTTTTTGGTTTTTCTTTTTCTACTTCTATCACAGCCAAATTTTAATCCAAAAAGTTTTTATGCCAAAAGTCTTTCTTTTCTTTATTTGTTCGTTTTTTTTTAAATTTTGTTGTCTTTCTTTTTTTTTTGTTACTTTAGAATTTTGAATTTTGTCGCCGCAAACTTTTTTTGAGATTTAAACAAAAAATAATTCTAAGTTAATTAATTAAAATTAAGGCTAAGATTCGAATTAGTATGAAAATGAAATTGAATAAAACCGAAATTTTGGGAAATCTTAAATATTTTCCAGTAATCATGATTTTTTATTAGAATTAATAATTTAAATAAAATTAATGATAAGGTACGGTTTATTCTTGAAGTATTTCATTACGAATAAGAGCTTTATTTCGATTTGAAAGAAAAAAACATCTTTTAAAGTTCTCTCTGCTTTCTCTGGAATCTTTTCAGTACTTCCAAGTGTAATTTTTTTAAAAACTAAACAAATTTAAGTTCTCTTAATTTAAATGAGTGATTTTTTGAGATCGAATTTTGTTTGTTGATTTTCCTGTTGTTTTTTGAGAAAGAAGTAGATTTTATTTTACATTTGAAATTCCGTATGCTTTGTTTTTGCTTTTCTAAAAATATAAATAAAGTGAAACTCATAAAATTCATAGAATAAAAATCAGAATGTTCCACTGTTTAATTGCTTGTTAAATCTTAAAGGTTATTTTTAAAGAGCAAATTAAATTAAACTTAAGTGTCAAAAAAAGTGGCTTTAAATTGAAAGTAATACCTTAAATAGCAAAAATTGTGGAAAATTAAAATTTTTAAATAAAAACTGTACATTTAATAAAAATGAAGAGATTAAAATTAAGCTTAGAGATACACTAATTTTTGGAGAACGAAAATTTTAAACCAAAAAGCCTAAGAAACGTCATTAAAAATCCGTTCATAATTTAATTATAATTAATTAAATTATTATAAGTAACAATTTAGCTTGTTTTAATTAAGATTAAAATTTATGATTAAACATATAGTGTAATAAGCTTACAGATTAATGAAATTCAACTAAATTTATAAGTTTTGTCAACATTGCTAAATTCAGAAAATAATAATATTTGATATGAATGCATTCAACTGAAATAATTATTGAATAATAACAGGAATAGAAAAAACATTTCAAACTTATAATTAAAAAACGGAAATAAATTTGAATTAATTCAAAAAAAAAAACAAATTTAATCTGTGAACGAAGCTCATTTGAACGAAAATTAATGATAATTGCAAGGATTTTCCACGGAGAAACGAGAGAGAAAGAGAGAGAGAGTGACAGAGAGAGAGAGAGAGAGAGAGAGAGAGAGAGAGAGAGGAGGAGGGAGCGAGAAACATGGAGAGAGAGACACGGAGACAGAATGAAACTACCGCAAAGTAAAGAAGAATGGCCTTCAAAAGTTGCCTCCTCCGCCTTCTTTTAGCACCGTCGCTACTCTTTTTCATCCTCTCTTTTCCTCTCTAGTTTCCTACTCTCTTTCCTCTTTATTTTCCATATTTCTCTCCCCTCATCCTTATCCATTTATTCGTTTTTTCTTTCCGCTTTTCATTCTTTTTTCATGTGGTTATAATTTCTCTTTCTTGTTCTCTCTGTCTCTCTCTCTCTATCCTCTTTCTTTCGTTCTTTGGTTCTTCTTCTTTTCTTTCTAAAGGAAGTTGCTTTTGATTTTCTTTTCTTCCCTCTTTTTTTGGTTTTTCGAACTGAACCGAATTCAGAGTTTTCTCTCGCTTCTTAACGCCAGCCCCGCCCATTATTAGCATGCCCACCAGCACAAATTCACACATAATGCAATCAAAGTGATTGTTGTTGTTTTATTGTTGTTTTTAAATACTTTAAAAGATGGCGAGTGCGTGTTTTAGTTATAATTGTTACCTTTATTGTTATAATTATTATTTCTAGCGTGTGTGTGTCTGTGTATTTCAGATAAAGAATATGTGTGTGTGTGTTCTCGTGTGTTTGTGTACCTTTGTATGTGTATCTATCTGTGTGTGTGTGCTTAACTGTGCGTATGTGTGCATCTTTTGAACCGAATAATGAATGAATTCAAACAACACAACACACACACACACACACAATAGTATAGACACGCATACAGTACTTTAATGTGTGCTCTCTACTCTATACTTGTACATATGTGTGTATATATATATATATGTATATAGTATTTGTGTTTATATACATAATCATATGTGTTTTGTGTTAACTTTTGTCTCACTACTTTTTTGTTTTTAATCTTTTATAATTTATTTAATGTATGTAATTTATTTTAATTGAATTAAATAAATTATGTGTTTAAAATTGTTTATTAATTATTCTTCTTCCTCTTCCTTTCATTGTTGTTTCCTTTATTTTACTTGAAGAATAAAGAAGTGAAACTAAACTCTTGATATTTTAAATTTAAACACATGAAAATTGAACGCCTGTTTTTTGTTTTTCTTTTTAATTGTTATTAATTAATATTAATTAAATTATTTATGAATTATTTTCTTCCTGTTTTGTTTTATTATATTTCAGTTTTTCTTTTGTTCTTTAAGAATTTTAATTTATTTGTTTATTTATTGTATTAAAATTTCAATCGTTTTTAAATCCTTTGTTGTTTTTCTTCTTGTTGTTGTGTTTGTTGTTGTTGATCATTTTATTTATCGTTATGAATATCGTTAAGATCACAGATATTTCTATATATGTATTTACTTTTATTTAATGCTTGTGTTCTATTCTCGTGTTTCTAAATTTTAAGCTTCTTTTCTCCTCTTTTTTATTTTTACTTCATTACCATCGCCTTCTTTCATTCCGTCATTGATTTTCTTTTGTGTTTCCTTCTAATTTTTATGTCTGAATAACTTTATATAAATATACATTTTACTTACTTGTTAAATAAGTGTGTGTGTTTGTGTGTGTATGTATATAGTAAGTATGCGTTTTTACTTTAAGGTAAGTTTTTTGTTTTTCTTTTTTGCTCTCGCATTTTGCTTTACATTATTTTTAAAAAAAACTTTCATTACATTATATATATAGTATGTATGTATAAGTATGTATGTCATTATATACTATGTATGTATATTTTACTTTGTATACATTACTATATATAAATTTACTGAGCTGTTTTTTAGCGTATTTCAGTTAGTTATTCTGTGTCTTTCTTTCTTCTTTCGATAAAAGTTCTCTATCAGTTTTCTTTTCATATGTATTGGGTTTTCTTTCGCTTTTGTTTTTCTATTTTTTGTGTTTATGTTTTGTGTGTGTGTACGTAAATATGAACATTTGTTTTATGTACTTCATCTTTCTTGTTATCTTTTGTTTTATCTTGATTAATTTTGTTTTCCGTTTGTTGGATGTGTATGTATGTGTTTTTCCAATTCTTTGAAATGATGAAAATGAATTTAGTTTAAATTTCAAACAACTTTGGGCGAACATTTTTTTTCGTTTTATTTAGATTTCAAATTTAGTGGTTTTCTTAAAAAACTTCTTTAAAACTGATTGAAGTTCTTTTTTCATAAAGTGCCGATGTTGTTAAATCAAAAACACGACGGGTTGACTTTTTCCAGTTCAATCCTGCTGCTGGGACGTTGGCATCTGCAGGAGTACGTCACGTTACGTCCACAGCGCCACGCCACGTTACGTCTCGAGTAAAAGAACTCCTTGCTGTTAAACGTTGCTTTGTGAAGCTTTGATTTGTTTCTGAAGCTGTCATTCGGTAGGTAGTCATTGTTGTTGTTGTTGTTAAAGTATTACAAAATAAACTTATGAACTATATATTGTTTGTTGTATTGTGTGTGTGCATATTTTGTTGCTCTTGTAGTTGTTGTTAGTTTTCCTATGGTTTTTCCTAATTCTTCGCTATGGTTCCTATTGTTGCTATTGTTGTTGTACGTATTCATATTTGTATGTATTTGTTATCTATTGTAAAAGTATAAAATATGCTATTGTAAAAAAAATTGGTTTATTAATATTACTATTGTTGTTGTTGTAGTTGTAGTTGTTGTGGTTCTTGATTGCAGTTTTTTGTTGGTTGTTCAAATTGCTATTTACTGGTTTTATTGCGGTTGTTGTTGTTGTTGTCTGAAGTTTACAAAATTATTCCAAAAAAAAGACTAACTTTTTTGTGAAAGTATCGATTTTTCTGTAGCACCAATTGTTGTTGTTTTTGTTACTATTATTGTTGTTGTTGTTGTTCTTATGAATTGCATACGCTATTGTGTGTTTGTTATGTTTTTTAATGGCTATGAAAGTCTGTTTCAGCAACAAAAACAAGTCCAGAAAAGTGTTTATATACACACGAGTATGTAGCCAGCAACTTCACTTGAAAAATGTTTACATACATTTGTGTATGTTTACAGTTTTTCGCCTCTTCTGTTCATTGTTGCGTTTGCTGCTAATAATTTTGGTATGCCTGCTATTGTTGTTGTTGTTGTACAATTATAATCTTACATTCGATTTTGCAATTTCGATAATAATGATTTTTACCCATGAAATTATTACGTGGCGTAAAAAATTTCAGTATTAAAAATATACAAAGATTATTTTTATTTTATCGGGTTGTGTTTTCTTATAGCAGTATATATATTTTTTCTTCTTCTTCTGCTTCTTCTTATTACTGTTTTTCTACTCGTTTTCTTTATTCTACTGTTTGCGGTTGTTTTGCGTATTTTTGCTGTTTTTATTGTTGTTTGTTGTTATGATTTGATGTTTTTGTTGTTTTGGATTTGTATAAACTGAACCATCTTTGAAATCAGTTGTATTTGCTTGTGTTTGTGTTAATTTTTGCCAGATTTTAAGCTTGTTCTCGTTTAATTCTCAGAAATATTTGTTTTCTAGTGTTTACAATAGTATTAACATGAAATACTCTCGTACATGTGTATGTGTGTGTGTGTGTGTATGTATATGTACGCAACTTCATGTGTATGAGTGTGTGTATATACTCTATGTATACATATATATAAATTCTATGCTCGTATATAATGGTTCATTGTTCATTCTTTGTTTGTTTGCTTGCTTCATTTCGATTACAAACCTATTCATTTGCTTATTTCTTTACTATTATTATTTATTACATAACAGATTCATAAATAATGCTTCCGGTTGTTGTTGTTGTTGCATCCTTTTCTGTTTTTTGCTGTTTTGTTTTTTTATTACTATTATTATTATTAGTTTAATTATAATAATTATTTATATTATTATTATCTTGTATATTGTTGTTGTGGTTGTTGTTATGGATGTTGTTATTGTTGTTGTTGTTGTTAATATTATTGTTATAATTGTTGTAATTGCTGTTATAGCTGTTGTTGTTGTTGCTGTAGTTGTTGCTGTTACTGTAGTTGTTGTAATTATTATAATAATAATAGTAATAGTAATAATGCAATAATAATAAACTAAAATCCATTCACTATTGCGGCAGCTCGTCCTTCGCGTCCACGGGACTCGGCGACAGGAACTTGCGAACGTACTTCGGAAAATGTGTCTTTTCGTGAGCCTTCAAAATGGTTGACCGCGAGAAGGTCTTCCCGCACATGTGACAGCGGAAGGGACGCTCTCCTGATGGGAACGACGGCGGGGGGAAATACAGGAGAAGTGGTGGGTGAGGAGGGGGAAGAGAAAAAAACATGATTTATTGTGTGCTCTTTTTTTTATGTATGTATAAAATATTTTATTGTGTCGTAAAGAATCTCAGAGAGTGCGTTGGGTTGATGAAAGAGAGAGTGGGAGAGCGATACAGAGAGTGACTATTTTAAAATATTTTAATATTTATTAAATCTTAAAATCTTAGAGAAACTGAACGAAATTTAACGAAACTCCACGGAGAACTGGTCGAAAATTTTAGAAATTTTAAAAACTTAACGACGTGGAGTTTGTTTTTCTCTCTCTCTCCTTCTCTCTCTCACTTCAGTCGATCCACGTCATCGACCTAACGGCTCTCTTCGTCCTCTTGTTCTTCTTCTTCACTCACCTGTATGCACGCGACAGTGATCCTTCATGTGATGCCGCAGCTTGAACGCTTTGCCGCAGAACTCACACTTGAAGGGGCGCTCGCCCGTGTGTACCGGCAAATGGGTGATTAGCGAGGCCACATCGGGGAAACTTTTACCACAGAACTTACACAACACGACGCTGTTCGGGTCACTACCGGAGCCCAGCAGCGCGGACGACGTCGACGCGCCCCCGGCGGCCGACGAGGATGACGAACCAGCGCCACTCAGTAACAAACCGCTGCCCCCGCCGCCAACAACACCACTGCCGATGCCGCCGTTGCCCGTCGACGAGCAGCGACGCCCGCCATCGCCGCCATCTAAGTCCAAGCCGGCGGAAGAGCCGCCACCACCTCCGCCTCCACCCCGTCCACAGCCCGTTATTCCGGAGAGGCCGCAAACACCCGAAGCGGCCACCGCAGCTGCAAACGACTCCATTTCCATGGCGGCCGCCGCGGCGAGCGCTGCCGCTTGTTCCTGAGGATCCCCGCCGCCCTGCATCGCGGCGTTCATCTGATATGCAAACTGTTGGGGCAGCGGCGCCAGGTTGAGATCGTGCGGCGTCAGCAGGTGCGGGTGCAGCAGCGCGTGCGTCGTCGTCTCGCGATACTCGAGCGTCTTCAGCGAGTGCGACAGAATGTGACGCGTCAGCTTGCTCTGGTGCGGGAAGGTGGCGCCGCAATAGACGCACGGGTAGATGGGGGGCGGGGTGTGCGACCGCTGCTGCTGTTGCTGGAGGTGAAGGTGCTGCTGCTGCTGCTGTTGTTGTTGCTGTTGCTGTTGTTCATGCAAGGAGCTGCTGCCGAGGCTGGCGGACGAGGACGCGGCAAGGTTGCCACCCGCAGCACCAGCGGAGGTGCCGCCACCGCCGGCGCCGCTCAAACCGTGCGGCGACTCGGACGTTTCCTGGAACAACAACCAAACAAAAATCCAACATCAACTTCTTTACTTTTTTCAGTTTTACAGTTTTACAGTTTTTTGTTTTGTTTTGATTTTTTTCCTAGAAGACTTCGTTAATTTTTTGTTCAAAAAAAGTGTTCTTTTCTATTTTTTCTACTTTTTGCTTACTATTTTTTTTATCTTCTTCTTCTTCGTTTTCTTTGTCATTGAAATTCTTGAGTGAATAAAAAAAGAATTGAATTTAAACGTCTTTAGAAAAAAAAACGAATTAAAAGAAATAATTTTTTATTTTTTTTTTATTTTTTTTTTTTTGCTTTTCCAAAAGAAATTAAAGACTAAAAAAGGATAAACGAGAAATGTTCTTTAGTGCAATGAGAAGAATCTATACATAATTTTAGTTTTTTTTATGGGGAATTTTTCAACAAAAAAAGAATATTTTTTTGTGTTTTGTGTCAAAAGTTTGACATGTTTCGATATTTCGTTAAAATGTTGTCGCAAAACAAGAGGGGCGACGGAGAGAGGGGACGGCATTCTCTCTCTCTCTCTTTCTCGCTTTATTACTGTCCACTTCGAAGCTTGAGAGAGAGTGTTTTTCCTTTTCTGTACAGAATTCTTTTGTTGCTTTGAAGAGTTGCTTCATTCGAAAGAAAGATAAATAAAACAAGAAATTAAAATTAATATATTTTTCTTTTTACTAGTTTTTTCTATGTTTTTCAGTTTTGATCTATTTTCTGATCATTATTTATTGTAATTGTTTTGTTTTTTTTTTGCAAGAAGTTGAATTTCGATTTTTGTTTGGGCGTCGTTTGAAAACGTCACTTTTTTAACGTCGACCTTACGTCGTGACGCAAGCGCGAAACGCCGCCGCGCGTCCCGAAAGCGTCAACTTTCTCGACTCGAACGCGACTCGAGAACGCGTGCTTCCCCGATCCCTCCGAAGCGCCCCGGAAGTGATCGGAAAATCGGCGTAATTTTGAATCTTTTACGTTTTCTACGTAATCGTTTGTTTTTTTTTATGTTTTTATTAAATTTCTAAATCATAAGCATAAAATTTTGCATTTTTCTAAATTTTGTGAAAAAAGAGCGTTTTTTGTTGTTGTAAATGAAAAAAAAGGAATAGCAAAAAAAAAAGAAAACACAGAAAATTTTTTTCTTTGCCAATTTTGTTTTGTTTTTGTTGTTGTTGTTGTGTTTGTGTCGTGAAATTTTGTGGTGAACTAAAAAAATCGGGACATTTTCTTGTCTGTTGAATCAAACAACAACAAAAAAAAGTAGGAGCCAAATGGTTCTGTTTTTTGTTTTGTATTTGTTTTTATTGTGTACGAAATTAAAGTTTTTATTTTAATATTTTTTGGTTTTGTTTTTTCTTTTAATATTTTCAAGAAGTTTTTCCGCAGCGTTTTTTTATGGAATTTCTTTTCATTCGTTAAACTTTGGGGATAAAAATTACTTCACTCTTTTTTCAGTAAAATTTTTCATGAAAAGTTTTTAAATTTTAATTTTAAATCTGAAATATTTTCATATCCGTTTCTATGATCGTTTTTTAATCCTTTTATTGAGTTTTCGAATTATTTATATTGACAAACTGATTCTATATACATTACATACTAAATATATGTATATGTAGTTGTATATGTAATATCTGCATATATTGTATATAAATATATATGTGTATATTTAGTATATATTTGATAACACAGCCATTTCCAAAAAACGTAGATCAACTTCTTGACAATAATTGAGTTCTAATTATAATTTAGCAATTTTCGAATTTGAAGTTACGAATCTTTACTTTACAAAAATTGTTTTAACTTCTTTTCAATTTTTGTTTTTCTTTGTTTTTGTACGTATTTTTAAAAAAGATATTAATTTTAATTTGTTTGTGTTTTCTGATGTTTTCGTCATCTCTCAAAAGATGCTTTTATAGAAATGAAAGATTGCCTTGCGGTGGATGACCTTTCTTCATATTTGAGCGGATAGAAATCGCTGAGGTGCTGAGATTCCCTATTTCCCTATTTTCCCTATTCCCTAGGTGCTGAGATTTCTATAAACGAAGCTAATCTGAGTTTACTTAGTCTACACTAAAGTCAGATCGTAACATTCTATAATGAATTTTACAAGTGTACCTGTTTTTTATGGATAAACAATATATAAAGATGTATATATATAGTTGGTTTATGTAATCTGAAGGATATGATGATAGACAGAGATATCCTCAACCTGTCAAGGGAGCCCATGGAATTGGTTCTAACTCAATACTGTTAAAGCCTATAAAGCTCTGAGATTCAAAGGATCTCTTAAAGCTTAACCTTATTATTACCTAACTATAATCCTATATATCATCACCTAAATATAACTCTTCTATACAACTTAATTTAATTAAAACTTGATATAATCTGACGGTAAAATCTGACCGCGATTTATTCGTAATACTGAAAAAACCTATTGTAAATTTATTTGAATTCAAGCACATGATTCAAGAGTTGAAATTACTCATATTGCTTCATAGTATAAGGAAGTACAATTTCTTAGATGATAGCCTATTCATCTATAATGAAGGTAGCTACTTTCCTATTATTAATTCCTATACTCCTTTGACTTTTATGTATTCCTTCTGTCCCACTTCGTTCTGTCCCACTCTCTTCTGTCTCCCTACATTCTGGCCCTCTTCTGTACTCTAGTTCTTTGGTTTCCAACTGATACTCTTTACACTCTTTAAAAACTATTTCAACAACAATATAGTATACAATATAATAACCTATACTGCACTCTATCTGCACTGTGTCTATACTATCTCTGAGTTCTATATCATTATCAGGTCACTATATCGATACTATATATACAGAGATGGTACTAGTAGATGCTGTGTACTATCTCAATATGTATTTATTCTATAGATATATGAATATATAGTTTCTATATGGTATACCTAGACTGAATGTGTATGGTGTATCTATTGTACTATCCGACATATTGAATCTATACTATACTATATTTATACTAAACCATATACATATGCATATACTATCCTTTCTTGATGTTTGCTAAGTTTTTCAAGGTTTTCATTAAGACAAATATTTATTCTACATATCTCTGTATTTATTAATACTGCGTACATTATCTACGGATATCTCTATGCTACATATGTCTGTATTTATTAATACCGTGTACATTATCTATGGATATCTCTATGCTTCTAGAACTGATAACATATTCACTTCTATTTCTTCATTTATATCTTCTGTACATCCCTATCTTATGCTTCTATTCTATATTTTCTTCATTCTTCTTCTGTTCTTCTTCCAATACTTAATTTTACTTATCTTTACTAGAATATATTACGATATTTCTAGATCTATCCTAAGTTCCTAAGGTGACTCTGCCAAAGCTTCTACTCTTCGATTTCTTTTCCAATCCTTAAAAATTCAACCATTTCTATTCGCTCAAAATTGAATTCTTCTTTTGTTGTTATTGTTGTGGTTTTAATTTCGATTTTCGAAAATCTCAGTTTTCATTTGCAGAGATCTTCATATATTGTATAGATTTTTGTTCTTGTTTCTGTTTTCGTTTTTACAACAATCAAGTATTCGATATGTATTTGGAAAGAAGTAACAACAACAATGAATACAAAATATTTTATTGATTCGTAAAGAAAAAACATCGATAAGGTTATAGAAATAAATTCGTAGTTTCGAAATAATAAAGGTTTACGCTTTAAGATACGAATACTGAGAAACACACACACATAGAAAGAGTTCGAGAAAACGTTTCATTGAGAGACAAAAAAGGAACATCGAAAAATTAAAATTACAGTCATTCAATTAAACGTTGAACTTAAAAACCATTGAAAAATCAAAAACATCGATCGATAAAAGCGTTCCACATTTAATTATTTTATTGTTATTATTATTGAGATTATAATTACTGTTATTATTTATGTTATTATAATTATTAACATTATTGTTATTCATACAATATTATTGTTTATATTATAAGTACTATTTTGATTATTATTCTTGTTGTTATAATTATTATTGTTATTATTATAACTATTACAATATTATAGTTATTATTATTATTATAAATGCTATAATAATCATTGTTTCTGTTATTATGATAATTATTATTATATTTCTTTTTATTTCAAAACAGTGTAAAGAACAAACTTATTTTTGTTGGTTTTTTAAAAATATAAAACATCGAAACATTGAAAGCTTTAAAAACAGATACTTTTACTTAAGAGTAATTATTTTATTTTTTTAACTGGCTGCTTTGCGGTTGTTTTTTGTTTTTGCTTTTTAACTTGTATCTGGAGATTTTGCTTTATACCCCTCTTGTTTCAACAACAACATTTATATAGAGATTAAACACTTATAAACAGTAACAATTTTCAATATAATTTCACATCTACTTATGATGTAATTAAAAAATCCATTGAGAGTTCAAAGATTGATACACATATAATAATTGATAACACATAGAAAATAATGTAAAATAGAAAGAGGCAAGCAAAGTGACTAGCAAAAACTGTGCGGTGTTTAATAAAATGATTAGCATTTTTAATAAAATGATTAGCATTTGATTATCATAAAAGTAGGAAGGAAAGGAAGGGAATAGAAGAGAATAGTAGGTGGAGTAGAAGAGGATGATCGGGGCTCTAAAGAGATATATCTTAATTCTATGAAAGTTTGTTTAATTTTTATTCATAATTTTCTTTTTGCGGAGTACTATTAAAAAAATACTACTTTTGCGGTGGTCAAAATAAAAATACGTGTGTATACAATAGTTTCATGCAGAGTTCAGAGTTCAAAGATCAGAGATGGTTTTCTTTTAATGCTCGAATTTGTACTACAGACGAAGATACATCATAATATTCGAATGTACCTCAAGAATGTAGATGTGACAATGTTCAGTGAGATTAATACGATAATTTATAGTTGAATTTATAGTTTAAGAATGAAATTATTTCCAAAGACTTCAAATGGACATCCAACCAAACCAAAGATAGTTCAGGAGAGCCTCAAACTGGCATCATGTTAAGTAAAGATACTTTAGAACTGCAGGTACTTGAGAGGACCTTCAAATAGATTTCGGGGCAGCCGAAGAATCTTGAGAGGACCTTCAAATCGACACCGGGATAGCCGAAGATACTTCAGACTTTTAGATATATTAGGAAACCTTAAAATTTACATGAGGATGATCTAAGAGAATTCAGAATATCTCTGCATTGACTTCAGACGGGAAAAGACCTCAGAGAACCTTGAAGTGACTTCCAGTTATTTCATTTATACTTCAAACCAACCACGGATACTTCAGACCACCTCAAATATTCTCCACAGAAGGTGTGGAGTAGTATTGAGAGAGAGATAGAGAGAGAGAGAGCGAGAGAGAGTGACAAAAGTTGTAGCGATGAGACGAGCAGAGGTAAGATTTTGTTTTTTTAACAAATTCATTCCTGAAGAGAAGTGGATCCACTCTGTGCTAAAGAAACAATCTTTAAGTAAACTAAACTTTACTTCAAATTCAACGCATAACAACTACAAGAAAGGCAGTAACTCCAACAACAACAACAATGAATACAAACTACTTTCATCAGCTTTCATATCCGCAACTTTTCTAAAAACGACCCACGTAACATCAACATCAGCAGCAGCAGCATCCAGCCATAGTTTGGAAAAAATCCATCAATTCCATGAGCTTGACAACAACAACAACAAAAACAACTACAACAACAACTATGACAAAAACTACAGCAACAACGACGACATAACTACAACAACAATACTAACTGACAACTTAATAGTTGCCAATAAAATTCAATAAGCGATTTCAAATTCCTTAAGGCTAAAAACGAACAACAACAAGAGCCATAGAAAAAACCAGGAACAGAAGGAACACGAAAAACAATAACAACAACAACGGCAACAAAATCGGGAGCAGCGGCCACAGCAACAGCATCAGCATCAGCATCAGCATCAGTTAGGTCAACATATCAGATGGTTCAATGATGAAGCGGAGGCTCTCAACCGAAATCTGCAATAAAAAAAAGAGCAACCAGAAGAGGACGGAGAACAATAAAAACAACAACAACAAGAATAACAGTGTTGTGTAGCTCAAAAAAATCCATAGAATTTGTGGTTAAATGAATGCTTAACGACTGAACGACTCAACGATGTCCACGTCGATGACGCTGACGATAGGGATGAAGGTGGTGATGATGATGATGATTTTTCGGATGAGGATGATGTCGGTTAGAAAGCGTTTTGTTTAGAAAAAATATGATTGTTTGTGAGTGTAGAATGCATCTCGTGGGTACACTCAACGTTGTCCACGAAGCCAACATTGCAAGGCTCGCTGGTTGTACAACTCTATTAACGGGGCTTAAACCAAAGAGACAAAGCAGAGAAAGAGAAAGAACAAAAAATAACGGTATCATGTACCAAGTTTTCCTCTTCTTTACCAAAATTGGGATGAATTTCATGACCAAAAAAAAGACAGAAGAGAGCGAGAGAGAGAGAGAACGAGGCAGAGAGTGGTGAGTAGGACGGTCTGTGTTTTGGAGAATAGAATGAGAGAGAGAGAGAGAGAGAGAGAGAAAGAGATAGAATGAGGGGTGTAGAGCTGTAAAAACTCTCAAATAGTTCCATGACTCACCTGCTGCATCTTCGTTTGAGTTGACGTCAACACTCAAGCCCCTGCCACGCCCCCTCAATACCTTTTCACTTAAGCTATTAGTGCCCCTTCCTCCTTCCCATCGCCATTTTCGTTTCTAGAGTTTGAAAACTAATTGAAAAATCGACCTCATTTCGAACTGCAGTCGATCAATTCTATTTTTATGATGACTTTTTATTGATTTCATCTTCGCCGGCGGCTCTGCAAATCCACTCCGCAAACCGATCAATCCAATATCCCAATAGGACACACATGCAAACATCAACACACACACACACACACATCTATAGTCATTTATTCAGCACTCAGCACTGAGTACTCAGCCAGCGAATGCGAATGAGTGTTGCGTCACAAGAGACGATATGCGACACTCTGCAGTTTGCACACGAGGCCCAAGCAGATGTCCTCGATTTCTCCTCTTCTCACCTCTTCCGGAAGATGAAGAAGGGGGTAGTGGGGGAAGTGAGAGGGGGGGGGATGGTATCCCCGCTCTCCACAACCAAGCCAAGCTGATGTCAGTAATGAAAACTGAAATTCAATAACATTTTCACTGTGTGCACACACAAAAAGAAGAGGAAGCGAGCTCTGAAAATGCAGTCGAAACATCGATTGAATGTGTGTTTTCCATTTGGTCATTTGGCCAAAATGTGACCCAAAACTGTGCCGTGACCATCGCCGCAACAGAGTCGTAAGCTTCTGGCGCATAGTTTTAATGTGACCGCAAATGAATGTGTGTACGTGTGTATGAATGTGTGTGTATTACTGTGGTGTTTCTTTGTTGCTTTCGTTGTTGTTGCGTATATTTTTGGCAATGCACTCGTACATTCATTCCACTTTATTGCAGTACTGTGTGATGCTTATTATGGAAATGGATGTGCTTCTGAATGGCCTCGGCACAACATTGAACACTGTTGTCGTAGCTGTTGTTGTTGTTGTCCAGAGTTCGATGCAGAGAAATGCGATGCAGGTCAGAGCAACAGCCACACGTACAACCACAAATTCAACCAGCCAAGCAACCAACCAACCAACAATTTATGTAGGTTAATTTAATTGAATTGTAAATATTGCATGCAGCATTTTTACATGTTAAGTAATTTTTAATGCTATTAAAAATGGTGCTGATAATGATTATAGTCAGGACGATTATAATGAGGACGATAATAATGATGCTGCTAATAATCTTCTGGCAATTTGGGGCAACCGTTAAGAGGTTCCCTTCTCTTCTCTACTCATGAGTCATGACATGTGTTCTTCTTCTTCTTCTCAGCACTGAGAGAAATTCGAAGGAGGACGAAAACCCGGACGACTGTAACTTGAAAGACGATATCATCGAAGTTATCACTCATCAACAACGTCTCTGTCATCACTCTGTTCCCATCCCCGTTGAAATCTTCCCAGATTCACTTTTACTGCAGTATAGAAGAAGAAAAGAGAGGCTCTTGCTCGCTCTCTCTCTCTTGTTCTTTCTCTCTTTCGGCTTCAGAATTCAATCTTGCGTTTTTAGGATTTCATAAATTCTTAATTTCAAGTCAACGTCAAGGTTTTCAGCAGGGTTTAGAATAAACCGAAGGCAAATGACACTCACCGCAGTGCGACGACAAAACCAACAGCAACAACAACAACGCCAGCAAGGATGTCGATTAACTGTACTACAACAACAAGGAGAAATCATGAAAGATTGTGCAAAAGAGAAGTAATATTGGAAGAATGAGGAGGAGAAAAGAAAGAAAGAGGTCTAAAAAGGCATAAAAAAGAAGCAAAACAACAAGGAATAAAAATACTGAAATCCAAAAGAACTCATAAAAAAAGAAACAAAGAAAAAAGAACCAAAAAAGGCGTCAAAATAAATAAAAAAGGACCAAAACAAAAGGACGATAACAATTCCATTTAGTAGCCATTCGGATCGTTTATTAGTATGTCCAAATAAGTATCTGTACACTTACGTCAATGTTTCTGTGTGTGCGTGTGTGTTCAAACTTCTCTCGAGTTCACTGCACGACGAAAGAGCTTCAGGACAACGCAACGCGACGCAATTCAATCCAACTCAACCAAAACAATCCCATTCCCATTCCTCTTCTTTTCCCCTCCCTTCACCTACCCCTCCACCCGCCATACCCAACCCGGAGAGATCATTGCATTGTCCACATGAATCTTCTGTGAAAAGAATGCATTATTTTCAAAAAATAGGCTGATGTTCGGTGGAAAGGATTCAAAGTATTCAATGAGTTTTTCCAGTTGTTGTGGTGAGAGCTTTTATCGTACTGCGAATGTGTGTGGCTCAGAGAAACAATAATAACAACAACAGCGATAAATAAACAAAATCAACACAGAAAAACATCCTCTCGAAAGAGTCAAAGATAATTGAATGGATAAAAAATCCGTTTATTTTGTTTATTTTAAAAGCGAAGTAAATATTTGCTTTACTTTGTATTAAGTTAAATTTATAAAAATTTCGAAGAGCAACGAAATGAAGCGAGTTTGTCCCCCACCACCGCCACTCCACTGCCACCGCCTCCGTCCCCGTCTCCGTCCCTTTCCATCATCAATTAACACTAATGAGAAGCGCAGAACTCTTTTTGGCACACGGCAAAAAAAATCATTTAAAACATCACAGCAGAAACACACAAAAAAGAGCAAAAAATCAAACAAACGATGCGTTTCAATGAATTCGCAGTGAAGTTTATTCTATCCTCCCCTCAACCCGCATCACTCCCCGCCAACCAACCTAATAGACTCGCATAGAGACCTCGTCACATGTTTTTTTTAGAGATCCTGTTGAACAACAACAAAGCGCTGCCGAACGCAGAACAGAGCGGAGCGCGTGATGTGCTTTTAGGCGCGTCAGCTTCATCGTTCATTTTAATTAGTTGCTCAACGGCAAACGGTGCGTGGCTCCAGCGAATGGAAGGACAGCCAGACAGACTAACAAAGGGAGGGATCCCCCTGAGAGGGATAAAAATCCACATAAAAATTGAAATAAAAAATTGAAAAACAACTGCGCCTAAAAATATACCGTTTTTATATTGAAACGCATAGAATTAGTAGAAAAAAAGGAAGGAACACAAACAAAAATGAAACCAGAAACAAAAGCGGAGGCGCCGAAACTAGGAAAAAACAACAATAACAATAACAACAACAACAACAACGTCGTATCCACAGCCGATTAATACGAGCGGATCCTGGAGTATTATTATTATCACTTTTATTATTATTTATTTTTCGGGATTTTGCAAGGATGAAAAACAAACAACAGAAGATGAGCAACAGCAGAAGCAGCAGCGTTGTTGCAATTGTTGTTGTTGTCCTTGTAACTGTTGTTATTGTAGTAGTAGTTGTTGTCGTTGTTGTTGTTGTTTGCATTGGCATTGAAATAGCAACGCAGAATCGTCGGCTTTACAATCGTCGAAGTTGAAAGAATTTTTTAGCAGATAAACCAGAAGAAGGATGCGGATGAGGAGGGGGATGAAGAGGAAGTAGGGCCCCTCAAAGTAGGGTGTTACTGAGAGACGGTTGGTCCATTATTACAGTGACTGAGTGTGTGTGTACGGATGTGTGTTTTGTTTTCAAGTGCGTTTTTATGTTAAGTGTGCAAAAAATTTGAAATTATTTGAAAGTTTCTTTGTTTTCTTACTTGTTTATTTTCGGATTTCATTCAGAACCCTTCTTCCCCCTCCCCCCCTTCACTCGGCACCTCCACGATGTGAATATACTAGACACGATAAGCATCTAGTGATGTGGAATAAAATGCATAAAACCGAGTATCGCTTTAAAAAGGAGGCTGCGTCGGCGGAGTCGCCGTTCAGTCGCTTGAGAGTCGCTTCGCTGTTGCTTTGGTTCACTTAAAAAAACCGTGGGGAGGGGCGTGGGGAAGGTAACGGAAAACCAAAACCAACAACAAGAACAAAAATAAAAAAGACACGCGCACAATAGACAAAAAAACTACCCACGATATTTTTATTAAAATGTAAAAAATTGGAAAATCACAAAAAATTCTCTAAAAATATTGCGCAAAATTATGAACGATGACGGAGGCATCAGAAGGAGGAGGGGGGGGGGAGGGACGCATTACGGATGGCAGCCGTTGCAACCGCGATGATGACGATGCTCATCATGATGATGATGTTGCTGTTGATGAATTTGAATATTTTTTGTCATCGGTCGGAAGGGCCTCGTTTTCTAGGGTAGGGTACTTGAACTTGTGTCTGTGTGTGTCTGTGTGGGCAGACATGGTTTTTTTGTTGCCTAACATCTGGGCGCGGATCCTTTGTCTTTGCATCTGCGTGTTTTTTCGGTTGCTTTCTGTTGTTGCTGAAGTGCGTGTGTGTGCGAGTGTGTCCCTGTGTGTGTGTGCATTTGTAGAATTTGTTTTTTATAAAATATTAATATTTGTGAAATCTTCATGGTCTCCATTTTGTTCGGCGAATGAATTTTTTTCTGTTGCACTCATTTTTTGTGTCTTTTTCTGTGTCGTTCTTTTTTGCGCCGTCTTTTTTTGTGTCCTTTTTTTCTGTCTTTCATTGTGTCTGCTTTTCTGGTCTCTACGCAGTGCAGTTTTTGTGGCAACTCTACTAATTAATTTCCACAATCAACGGATGATTTTCGTCCTTCGCCAACCGCAAAAGTCTGAGTTTGAATTAATTTTCATGAAACCGATGATGATGGTGATGTCTATGACTATGATGATGATGATCAGTGACATCATCCGGATTCCGTGCCTGACAGATGATAGATTAAATTGTGTTCAGACTCTGCGTGGTTTTTCTTTAGTTTTCTGAGTTGTTTTGTGTTCAAAATTTCATTGAATGAACGGCTTTTAAGATAGACCATAAAAAGGATTCTAAAAGCATAAACGACTTCCAGGACGGGCTTTTAAAGGTTAACATTTGAAAGAATCGCCTTCAAGTAGATTTCTGCTCTGAGTATTCGAGAACTCAGACGCATCTGATCACGATTGATTCACGATTGATTCACGATTGATTGAACGATTGATTGAATGAGTCATGAGTTTTGAGGCGATCTTTCTCTGGTATTCGTTGATGTTGTTGTTAATATTGTTGTTGTTATTACTTCTTATTGTTGTTGTTGTTATATTCCTAGTCGCATGTCGCTGTGTATCGATGCATGGCACTTTAATAATAATGGAAGTTGTACTCATTTTTATTATTTTTACTGCGTACAGCGAACAGCAACAATAACAACAACAACAAGAAAACAACAACAATACCAAAACAAATACCATATAAGCGAAAAAATATTAATAAGAAAAAAGAAAACAGAAACAAATACAAACGAAAAGAATCGAAAAACGCATTTTAATATAAGCTTTTGCTGTTGTTGTTATTGTAGTTGTTGCTTATTTGTTGTTTGTGCTTCGTGTCATTTGCTCGTGTTTGCTTTTTTCAACTTTGTTCTTGTTGTTGTTGTTGTTTTTGCTCAACTCTCATGCGACGACATACAAATAAAAGTTATGAAGCACTTAAAAAATAAAATTGATCCTGCAGACAGGACGATGAGCCTGTGCTAGAGAGAGAGCTGCTTTAGTTGTTGTACTTCTTCTTCTTTTTTTTGCCGGTACAAATGATTGACAGTCCGATTTGAGTTGTAAAAAATGTTGATTAAATACTCTGAAATGAAGTGAAAAGTTTTTCTGTTGCCTCTGCCGGGAAAAAATTACGTGTTTTCCACTTGAAATGAGGCAAAAATTGTATTTTTTTACAGAAATAAAATATTTAGTAATTTTAAATGAAGTTTTGAAGTTTTTAAACTAATTTTTAAAGCGTTTTTAAAGGTTTTTTAAAGAATATATTGAGGTCTTTTTAAAGTTCTTTTTAGAGTCCTTTGAAAGCCTTTTCTGTTACTTCTTCAGAGTCTATTTAAAGTTTATTGTAGTCTTTTTTATGGACATTTTACGAATGGACATGATAAGCAATCCAAGAATGTTGATTATTTGATTGTTTGATTGTTTGATTGACTGCCGCCTTCAGGACGAAAACTGGACTGATTTCAGCTTCAGTTAGAGTCAAGTGAACATTAAGTCATTTATTTGGAGTTCGAATCACTGCCGGAATGAGGACATGTTCGTGTTTGCTCCGTTTCGGCGTTGTAGTGGATGTTCTTGACACTTATTGACTTTAGTTGCTATCAATTACGAGATTCTTTGCTCTGAACAGCGTCTCAATCAACGCAGGGATGCTTTTCCACACTCCCTCCTTCCCTTTTCTGCTCCTCACACTCCCAAAACAAACAACGTGCTGACGAGAGCAGTCCCAGCTGCATTCGATACTAATTGTTGTTGTTGTTGTTGCAATCTTCCCAAAAAACGTGAGCTTGAAAAACATGCTGATAACTGTACCAAAGCGTAGGCGCGGACATCAAATAAGCACCCCACTCAACACAGGCTTCCATGTCCACCCTCTCCCCTTCTTCCCCACCGTACCCTCCCCTCTCTCAACCCACGCTTCCCTTCCTTCCCGGCTTCTCTGAAAACGACGAGAGTTTAATTTTTATACGTTTTTTTCTATTGAATATTTGAGTCCTTTTCTTAGTTGTTTTTTATTAAAATTCGTATAACGGCCCACAAGAAAACAGAAGTTAAAAAGAAAAGAAAACGAAAAGAGAGCAAAAAAAACAAACGATGAGAGACGATGAGAGACGCAACGGTTGATAAATTTGCGAAAAACAGGGAGAGAGAGAGAGGGAGAGAGAGAGAGGGAGAGAGAGAGAGAAGACACTCACACATGTGCTCATATTTGCAACATATTTAAAACGTATCACTTCACTTCAGTCCACTCCAACCTCTCTTTCGCACTCGTTACACCCACGCAGCGGCTGCGGAAGCACAGCAGCAACAACAACGAAGAGTGACGTTCGTCATCATCATCCTCATCCTCATCCTCATCGTCATCTTCTTCCCTTTTCGTCTTCGTTTTCTTCTTCGTCGTTTTGTATGCCATCATTTTTCCCGCCAAAAATAAAACTCAAAGTCAAAGTGTTGCTTCTACGTTCGATGTTACGTTGCGTTGTTTTCTTCGTTTGGTTTATTTTTGGTAACGCAACGTAACGATGTCGACGGCAAACGATGTTGAAATTTGTTGTTGTTCGTTGGTTTTTTATTTGGACTGCTTTTAAGTTTTTTTCTATACACTTCAAGCTATATAAGTGTATAGTATGTAAAGTATTTTATATAAAAAATATGTATATAGCGACAAGTGTGCATAAAGTACGCACGCACACACGCACATGCAATTACGTTTTTTCTACACTGTTTTCGATGCCATCAGCTTCAACGCAACGCTTCAGCGGACAGTCAACGTCAAAGTCGGCGTCGACGTCGTTTTCTTGCTTATTTTCTTCGTCGGTTGCTGAATCTTTTCAACTTATTTTCATTGCATACTTTTAGGGGCCGCTTATCAGTCTCAAATTGTTCAGCATTCGTCGGTGTAGCAGTTGTTGTTTTTAGTGCAGTTGTTGTTTTTGTTGTTGTCCTTTCCGTTGTGTTGTTGTTTCTGGTTTTTGCTTTCGGTAGTTGTTGTTGTCGGTTAGTCGGCCGGTCGTTTGTTCGGTCGTTTTAACTCGTACGTTGACTGCGTTGTCGACTGTGGTTTGAGTCTCTGCTGAGTTATTTTGTATTTTATTTAATTTTGTTGTATTCGTTTTTTTTATTGTTTGGCGTCCGGCAGAGAAAAGGGAGACTCAAAATAAAATGCAAGAAAAAATTGAAAGTGAAAAAACTTCATTCAACTCGAACTTGATTTATAAAAGAAAAGCGAACGAAATGCTTTATTTTTTACACTTTTTGATATTGGACAGAATTCATTTATATTTTGTTGAGCCTGCGGATGGACAAATAAATGGACAGATGAACTGACGGACAGATAGTCTGAGCCTTGATGGATGGATCGATGTTTATATGGATACACATAAATTCGGCGTGTGAAGGAGTGGAAACTGTTGTATGTTTTGTTCGTGCGTTTGTGTGCGTTGAAAGTAATCAAGAGAATCTGCGTCGAATACTCTCCACATTTTTTAGAATTTTAAAACATTTCTAAAAACATTTTCAATTATTTAGAAAAGCCGAATGATTTGGAGAGAAAATACCGTTATTCTTTTTAATGAAAACTTCCCGAAGGTCGTCTCTGAGAGGATAATCAATTCTTATCTTGATCCTGGCTGTTCTTTTGGTCGAATAAGTTTTTGAATTTGTGGAATTATTAAACAGTGAAAGTAGAATAATAAACGAGCCAGCGAGAGAGATAATTTTTCTCCCTTTTTACAATAGTTTTTTAAATTGCTTTGGTTTCTTTCAGTTTTTGGAATAGAAACTTTTGTTACCTCAAATTCTAAGTTTGAACTCTGAACTTCGAGCATATCTTCTATGGCATAAAACTATATACAATATAATAATTTAAATCTAAATGTTGGAATACAAATTAAAAAGAAAGGAAGAGCGACAATAAAACACTAAGGAAAGAGAGCAGAAAAGTTACAGAGAAACAGAGAGAGAGAGAAAGAAATGTAAATAAAAAACGACCGAAGGAGGCAGAAGATTCATTAAAACGGTAAATAATGAACACTGAAACATGCGACAAAATAAACATCCAGGAATGAAAAACGCCAACAACGCAAAGCAGAAGGCGACCAACCAACGGCCATTTTAAATTTTACTGTTTTCTCTCTCTTCTTATTCCTTTTTTTATAGAAAAAAACCATGGACATGCAACGTGGTGAAACCCTTTGAATGGGGAAAACGTGCAACACTGAAAGACACTACTTAAAAAGCAAAAAATATCAAAAACACTTAAAAAACATCAAAAGTTAAATCAAATAAAATGAAAGCAAAAAGTAATTCAATTAAAAAAGGAAGACAAGTGCAAAGAAGAGGAGAGGAACGAAGAAACACAAAGCGAATAACAAAGGAAAAAAGAATAATAGAGGCAGAAAGATAGAGAAAGAGAGAGCGAGCGAGAGAGAGATTGACAGCAATAGAGAGAACAATTAAACCAACGAAAAAAAATATACATTTAAAGCTCACATTTAATTTTTGAAGCTTCTTTGATTTGATTTGGTTTTTTTTCTATTTTTTTTTTGGTAACAATAAAATACGAAGTCATGACTTCAATTTTTTTTGTTTTTTTTTTTGTTTTCTTTTTTAACAAGTTCAACAAATAAAATCTTAAAATTGCTAAAATATTCATGTAAAAAAATTCATAGACAAAGAACACGACGAAGAGCAAAAAATTAACTTGATCTTAAAATACTGATTATATAGGAATATAGAAGTAATTATTTAGTATGTATATAGTATGTATAGAAGATAGAAGGAGAGGGTCATGTAGAAAGCTAGAGCGAGAGGGAGCGGAAGGGGTACTCACCGAATCGTGCGTCGCGCGGTAGTCGAGTTCAGCGACGCCGCCGCCGCCGCCCGCAGACGCCGAACGCGGCTGCAGCAGCATGTGGCGGCTGTTGCTGTTGTCGTCCTCGCTGCAGTCGATCTCCTTCTTCAGCGACTGCAATAGAAAGAGTTGCTGAATGAAAGCCAAGTCGAGGGGCTGCGCTGCCTGGCGGCGTGAAGCGCGTTCGAAGGAGCTTACCAAGGGCACCGATTGCACGGGTCCCAAGCCGGAGGTGCCGGCCATGGATTCGCCTTTGACTGAAACAGATGCCGCTGCCGCTGCCACCGCCGCCGCCGATGCTGCTGCGGCACTCGGACTCAATTCACTGCCATGCGTTGAGGTGGAGGGCAGCGCGTAGGGTCGATCTGAGGAACAGTGAGCGCCGCCATCACGTGCGCTGCGTGAAGCCGGCTGCTGCGTGAGGTCCGCGGGTTTTGCTGAGGACGTTGTTGCTGCTGCTGCTGCCGATCCGGCGGGTGTGGAACGCGCCGAATCGATGTCGGCGCCAGCAGCGGCGCTCAACGGCGAATGAGGCACCAGCGCCGCTGCAGCAGCGGATGAGGGGGGCCGATGCGCTGCCGCCGTGTTGGCCGCCACCATCGCCGCGATGTTCTTCAAATTGAGACCCATTTCATTCGACGAGTTGTCGGCGTCGTCGTCGTCTTCCATCTCCTCGTCGTAGTCATCGTCGACGTCCTCGATCTCCTCGATATCGTCGACGGGTTGGCGGTGCAGCGAAATCGACGGCGGCCGCTCCAGACGCTCGGGCGAGTGAAAATCCCGCTCGTCGAGGTTGTTATTGCTTGTGGTCGTGGCGCTCAGGTCGGCTGCGGCGCCGGGCGTGCTGCAGCGAAGCGACTGATTATTGCTTGTGCTGGGCGTGACGTCCGTCGCGTGGCCCCCTCGCGCGGACTGCTCGCTGGCATCCGCCGGGTCGGGGCGGCGCTGGTAGAGGTCCAGCGGCACGGGCGACACAGCGATGTTGCTGCTCGACGCCAGCAGTCGCTTGGGCGGCGACGGACTGCAGCGGTCGCTGGCATCGCGTTTCAGCGAGAGACTTGAAGCGGCCGAGGTTGCTGAGGTGCGCTCGCCGGAAGCAGCTGCGGCAGCGTTGCTGGATGCTGTGGCAGCGGATGTCGTGGCAGCAGCGCTCCCATGCGTGGCGCTTGCAGAGGATGAGGAAGCGACTGCGGCTGCTGCTGCGGCCGTAGTTGTAGAGGGCGCGGCGGACGATGAGGAGGAGGACGATGACGACGAGGGTCCGGCGAGGGCGGCGTCGACAGGACTCCCGCAAGTGGTTTTACCGGGTTGCGGCCTCAGGCGGTCCGGTTCACGTTCTGGTTCACGCAGCGTCGTATTCTGATTTGTCATCTCTGCTAAACCCTTGACCTGCGGTAGAGAGGGAGCGGGGGAGAGGGAGAAAGGGCGTCAAGAGATTAGTTATTCCCATCCACTGCTTTTCCTTACCTTCAGCGACTCTGCCGTCTTCAGCAGCGCCGACAACTGACAATATTGCACGTTAACCTCGCCTTTATACATGAATTCGACTAAAGTTTGTAGCTCGGCGAATCGGACGTCCTTCAGTATCACGATGGGATGTCTTTCGGGGTGGTCCAGGAAGAGGCTCTGGAAATAAGACGAACAGGCCGAGAGGACCACCTGCGATCGCAGCAGCAGCCATAAAAGTAAAGAGAAGAAGAAGGAAAACGATGAACCATTAAATAAATGTATAAAATAATATAATAGTTTATTTAACCTATTAACTATCGAATAATAGACCAGAAAAGAAAGAAAAAAAGATGCCGACGCAGAGATGAGAGAGTGAGGGAAGGAGAAGAAGGGAGGAGAAATACTCCGGGATAGTCTCGAACCTGCTTTTATGTGCGCTCGAAAATTATGACGATTGCCTGGTGGCGGCTACAAACTGCAGCTTAAATGAGGCCGCACCAACAACAACAACAACAGCGGCACCGGCACCGGCACCGGCACCGGCACCATCAACGAGCCGCTAGCAACAACAACAACAACAACAACAACGAATTTAGCGATAGCGACAATCAGAAGACGCGTTTGCTTAAATATTTAATGCCAGCAACAGCGGCTTCGACTTCGGCTTCGATTTCGATCTTCTGTTGTTGCGGTTGCTTCTATGAATGCTTCTTCTTCTTCTTCCGCGAATCTACGAATGACGCTCTGCCGCTTCGGAAAAAAGGTGTGCCTCACGAGTGTCGAAATATTTTATGAGTTGCGAACAATTTATTAGATTTAAGAGAGAGATCCAAAGCGACACTCTAAAAAGGCAGACGGACAGACGGATCGAAGGACAGACGGACAAATGGACAAACAGATCCCGATGAAGAGGAAGGGCGTCCGTGTCTTTGAAGCAACTAACAACAACAACAACAACTCAAGAAGTGTTGGCGTGAACATCAGATTGTGCTGCGGTGGTGATGGTGCACTACTTCTTGGTGCGGATCGGAGCCACACTTTGGACAACCGCATCCTCATCGTATTCGTCCTCTACATCATCATCGCTTTCGGCTTTCTGTTGGCTTTCCTATGATAAGTTTTTCATCTGTTTTCTCTCGAGTTTGAATTCCTTTCGGCTGTATTTTTGGCACTTGCTCTATGAACCCCCCTTTTCTGCCCCGCCCCGTCTTTATGAGCGCCTGCGCCACCGCGTCTTTGAAATTCGCATCGTTTTTTTTGGCTGGTGAGCGCCTGAGGTTAGGCACTGAAATTGCGGACTTTTCACAACGTGCTGCAATAACAACAACAACTCCACTCGAACAGTAGGCGTTTCGGAGCTCCTTTTTCCTCCCCCTTCACGTGACTTCATTCCTCTACCACTCTCTCCTCTTTCTCTCTTTTTCTCTTTATCGCTCTTTATATTAATATTGTATTTTTTCTGTAGTTATTGTGAGAAAAAACGATTTAATTTAATTTCTTCCTCTCCCGGTTTCCCATTTTTTCTTATTTTCTTCCTCTTCTGCTTTCTTCTGCTTTCTTCTTCTTTATTTTTTTGTAGTTTCTGCTCAAATTTTGCGCAGACGCACCCGGATCACTTCTTCGCCATCTGTTTGTTGTTGTTGCTGTTATTACAGTTATAAAGCTTTTCGGTTTCGTGAAAATTGAAAAATATTTTTTATGGATTTTTGGCAAATTTGCGGAGGCGGAAGAGGAGGAGGATAATAAATTAGAACGCTTTCAATTATAACCGAACTTGTAACGAGGACAAGACTTAAATTAGTATTAAAACGTGCAGTGAAAGGAACTCTTTCTTTTTTAACAGAGACAAAAATAAAGAGAGAGAGTGAGAGAGAGAGAGAGAGAGAGGAAGGCGATAAATCGGGAGATCACTTTATTAGATCACTTCTTTGTTATCTTCTTCTAAAATTCAAAATTCTTTAAAAAGCATCTTCTATCCTTCTCTAAAAAAGCAAGGATCTGGATCTGGAGCAAAGTGATGCTGAAAAGAGATCCCTAAATTGATTTTTAATTCCATTCTCCACGAATAGGATTAAAGAATTAATTGACAATGTTTCACTATTTCTATATTGTTTTCTAACTAAAATGAATCTTCTCTGGTCCCCTGAGATACGATCATGGAGATCATCGCCTCTCAGATACGATCTCAGATTCATAAAAAAGAGAGAAACAAACCAAACAAAAATAACTCTGCGCCTCCGGTAGCACTTAATTTCTCTCGATTCCCGACGAACGCGTGCGCTGAACACACTTTTAATTTGATGACGATTTTATGAGTCGCAATGAATTGAAAATGGAAATTGTTACGCCTCGAGACACGCACCGACAGACGCACGATGCGTGTCGTTCCTGGTACGCGTCCTCCTCCTCGTCCGCGTCCACCCCGTCGTTTTTGTTGCCTCGCGAGTCACGAGAACGCGGTTGGTGGTGCTGCGCTTCTTCGCTACCCGGCACCCAGCTGATGATCTTTGAAGTTGATCGTTTTTTGCGATCGAGTTGAATTTCTTCCTCGTTTGGAATGCATAACTTTTAATTTAAATTAATTGCATCCTGCGTGAGAAGCACCCAGACCTCATCAACGGCAACAAGTTAAACTTTCGAGGCGTTCAATTAATTGCGTTTAGAAAAAAAGTGTTGAAATGGCGATCATGTCCACTCAATTCAGATGATGCAGTGCGGGGTCTCGAAAGGAAGCTTTATTTTATTATACGTTATTCTAATATTTCGAATTAATGGAGTTTTTTTCTGTATTTATTACTATTGCGATGGTCAGCAGCTCTCGCTTTCTCTCTCCCTCTCTGTCTCTCTCCTTCTTCCTCAATTTTTATGGAGTTGTAGCAGTAACAAAAAAAGAAAAGAGTAACAAATGAAGTCACGAGTTCAGTCGAGTGAAAGGCAAACTCAGTATCCATCCCTACCTCCCTCTTCTGGCCCATTCTATCCAACTCCTCCGCCCTCCTTTTCCCCCCTCCCCAACATGTAGCAGTTCGTCACGCTTGACTTTTGCCAGAGCAACGCGCCAGGCGAATAAATCTTCCTTTTCTTGGCTATAAAACGAAAATCAACGACAAATAATTTGAGAGAGAAAAACGAGAAAAAGCAGCGCGGGAGAGCGATTAAATTTCAACCGATGACAAAAGCTGCTGAGAAGATAGAAGGTGTAAGAGAGAGAGAGAAGAAAAGAGAAGTTTAGAGAGTTGATCGACAGAGGATGGGAGGACGAAGTAGGGGGGAGGAGTGGAAGAGAGAGATGCCGCTCCTCATCCACCTGTGATGAAGGCATTAAAACTGCTCTAAATAATTGCAGGGCATCCACAGCAAAGATCATGGCATTTAAATGGAATTTAAAACTTTGCCCCTCCTCTTCGCTCCTCTCCTCACCTTATCTTCTATGATATGAGCACAGATGTGTTCAAATAGAAGAGGAACAACAGCAACAACGAGAACGATGATCAAATTTATTACCGATCGTGACAAGTTCGCTGAGCGTCTGTCTGCTGCATTCCCCTTCCCCCCCCCACCCCCACCTCGGTCCTGCACACTGCAACAGCATGGCTTCCTCTCCCCCTCCTGGCATCTTCCATGCACTCGGTATGCGTCTATTCCCCTCTTCATCTACTTTTCTTGTTCATTTTATACTCTTCATTACACTATGAGATCTTTTAATGTAGGTCCTGCTTCTTCTTCTTCTTTTTTTTCTGGTTGCTTTATTTTTTTTCAAAATCTAAATTTCTTCTTCTTGATCTCGTTATTGGAGTTGCTGTTGTTGTTGTTGCTGTTGTTGTGGCTGATGTCGAAAATCGTGCAATTTTTAGAGCACGAATCCTGCTCATCATCATCATCCTCTTCATTAACAAGTTCATTATCATGAGCATCATCAACACCAGCACCATCCTTATCGTCATCATCATCATCCTCACCATCATCATCGTCGACTGCTTCTGCTTCTCCAGCAAAATTCGTTGGAATTCGTGGACTTGCGACTCTCTTCAGGCTTCCATCCTTCAGCATCCAGCGTCTTCCCATCTCGATGAATGCTTCATCTTTCGTGGTACTGCGTTTCCATGGTTCCCTGCCTGATCGGTGGTTGCCTCTCATCATCAGTTCATTATTATCATCATGGGAATTTCTCGTGGATCTTAGAACCACATTCAACAACCTCGAAACTGTGCATCGTTAAAATTGGGACCACGATTTGTTGATTGGCCAGGTTGATTTTGAAATTGTTGTTGTTGTTGTTGTGGTATCATCACCAGCATGGGACCAGCAGTGCACCAGCCAACCAATGATCATCATCGTTGGTTATCCTTAAATATATTTTGGGTCTTGGATTTGTTCACCTCCTTTCAATGATGATCTTTCTTTCCCTCTATCTCCCTCCCTCTCTCTATCACTCTCTCTCTCTCTTTCTTCCTTTCTCTGGACTTCTTCATTTTACTTGCTTCTCTTCAGCATCTTCATCCAGTTTTAGTTTTTGTTCACAACTCAACTACGTCACGATTTGAAATAATTTCAGGGTTTTCAGACATGAGAGTCTTTTTAAGACCATTGTTGTTGTATTGTCTTGTGTTCTGTCCGCAGAAAGACGAAGAAAAGAATGGAATCACATTTGACTCGAGCTTCAAATGAATAATGTGCTAGATTCAAATTAGACCCAAATCCTACAATATATCTGAGATTCTTTAAAACTGATCAGAATGGAAGGTCTCTTTCATTACTGATTACTTGACTACTACAGCTATAGAAAAACAACTTTTTAAGCGTTATTTTTAAAGATCGCAAAAGGCAACTAAAATTATGTGCGGTGTGGTGTGGTGCTTCAGCTGCTCCCAGCTTCAGCAGCATCGAAGCATCAACAACAACATTTATACTAAAAATTAGAGAGGACAACAACAACGACAACAACGACAACAACAACAACAACAACAATGAAGCTATTACAACCACCCGGAGGTGGTGAGTGAGTATTCATTTTTAAGGGTGTGACTTCGACTAAGTAAAGAAAATGCTTAGCGTGGAGTTGTTGTTGTTGCTTCTTCTTTATATTGTTTTATTTTTCCGTTTGTTTTTTTTATACTTCTTCTCTTTCTTGTGTTTTTAGTGGTTGAGTGGTGCAGAAAATAAGCTTAAGGAAATCACGTAAACACTTGAGAGTAAACGAAAGAGAAGGAGACGGAAACAGTTATGGTGCATATGATGGTTCATGCTGATGCTAGTGGACAAAAGATTTGGAAGCGCAGCAGCACGAGAAGCAGCGCAGCAACAGAAGCAATTCGAAGGGTTGGGCTGCTGCTGCTGCCGTCAGCGTTCGACTCCGCCATTGATGCCAAAGGTTGCCACATCATCTGCAATCAACCACGTTTTTCCCTCCCCTTCGCATTGATTTCATGCAAATTATAGTATTTTTCCTTTGTTCCCTCTCCTCTCGCTTCGTCACTATTCTGATGCATTTCTTTACTATCGCCATTTTATTAGTTGTGATCAAAGAAATTGTGTTTTCGATAGTTTTGTGGACTGGACAACCTTGTGCAATATTTTCCGGAACTCTGTAGTGTCTTATGTAATCCCTCCCTCCCTCCCTCTCTCTCTCCTTCGCTCTCTTCATAATGATTTCGTACTGATAAAAGTTGCTTTGCGGTTGTCAATAATTTTAAAAAACAAATTTTAGCTAACCGCAGACAGACTGACAGTTGCACACAATATAAACAATAACAACAACCACTCCGTATGACGCACTGAGCGCAGTTGAGACAACAGCCAACAAAACCTACAAAAACAACACAAGAAAAAAATCGAATGTAAAATCATCTCCCAGGCAAACGAAACGAGCGACGAACGTTCGCTGCGTGCGAGTGAGTGAATGCATGAATGAGGGAATGCATGAATGATGGGGTACTTGAATACAACAACGCCAGCTCCGTACTGACCTTGATATCCGCAACGGAACACTAAATAGACGCAAATGCGATGTTAGACGCAAGTCTTACCTCAGCAACGCAGTCAAGCGACGCTGCCAGCGACTAACAGCAGGGCAGCCATTGAAAATTATTTGCAAAAAATTGTATTAAATAATTTTATGCACACTGCAAAGCACACAGCGTCCGAAAACGAACACCCACACTTTAGCGGATAAAGCAAACTTGTGCAATCTTAAAATAACACATTTAAAATAATACATTCAACCAGAAAGAACACAAAATTAAAATAAAAACAGCAACAAAAAACACGAACAAACGAAACCAAGCAGCAAATATTATTTCATCGTGATTCGGCGAGTGCGTTAATGAAAGATGACCGAGCGCTTGCTTCGCGGAGTTGCCAACGATTAGCAAATTCGTTGTTCTTGTTTAATCTTAAAAATGTATATAAATATGTATAAAAATGTATATAAATATGTATAGAAATATGTATAACAGCTGCTTCTAACAGTCATGCAATTAAAATGTGTATTTATTTTAATTGTGAGCACATTAAAATGCAAACAGAAGCTTTGCGTATAAATCGTTAGTGCATAACTCGAGCTCTTGACAGCTTGAATGGCGTCTTGGGAGAGAAGGCGAGCGAGTGAGAGCGAGACAGTGAGTGCGAGTGAGAGCGAGAGAGTGAGTGCGAGAGAGAGAGAGAGATAGCGGAGGAAAGCCGGCAGGCGAACGAGAGCATGAGTGACTTGAGTGATGGCGGATGATTGATTGCCCTGGACTTGGACTTGACGCGATTGTATTGCGACAACCTTGAAACAAGCAGACTGGTCGAAAAAAAAACATTTAATTGAAGAGGAAACAAGAGAGAGAAAAAGTCAAGAAAAAAAAGATATTCAGACATTTAGAAAAAGAGATACACTCATATTTTAAATACAGAGACAATTTAAGTGCTTGTAGAGGCACAGAAATCAACGAAATTCAAAACGAAGCGTAAGAAAATTTATTAAAACATTAATCAGGTGTTTTTAATATTTGTTTATATTTTTCTATATTAGTTAATAAATGAAGTAAATAATAATAAAGGAATAACTAATAATGAAAAGCGTTAAATTGGCAACACGTGGAGACAACGAAACTGGACCGGCGACTAAAATGTGTAACATGTTGTTGTTGTAGTTATTGTTGTCGGTGCTAATGTTGTTCTTGTTGTTATCAATGTCGTTGATGTTGTTGTTTCTGTTACGTCGCTGTCGCGATGTGTGAATAATTTAGTACTTGATGATACTTTAACAACACCCCAAAAAAACATTGGAGATAAGATAAATATTATAATAATAACAGCTACACAAGAATTAAATACAAAACAAAAACAACAACAGGAATAGTGAACAAAATAACAACAACTACAATAACAACAAGAAACCGTATGTGTATACAATTCATATTAAACAATCTTGACATTTGAAGTTTACAACAGCAACAAAATTGGACAATAGAAACGATAAAATAGCGACCACAATTAATTCAAGTTCAAGTTCAGCACCAAAGTCAAAGTCATGGCAAAGTAAACGTAATCGCCGTGGATCGTTCGTTGTTCGTGTGCCGTCTGCTCGTTGCTTAAAATGGGTGTTCGTTTGTGCGTTCGTTGCTTTTGTCTCTGCTCGCGGTTGTGCGTGTGGCGTCATCGACCGTCGTCGTGCCGTCGTGCCCGATGTGCGTGGAGTGCGTAGCGTAAGCAAAAATTGACATACATATGTACATGTGTGTGTATGTAAGTTAGACAGTGACATTGACCGAAATTGACGCTGGCACCGAAGGAGAGAGACAGCAAACAACATCAACGATGCGTGTGATGATGAACGGCGAATTAATTATGTTGAAAATAGGGACGCTGGCGCCTCGACTGTGTTGATGATGTTCGGTGTAGTCAACATGGCGCCGTGACGTCACAAAATAAACAACAATGGAAATGATTTGAAAGTGTTATGATATAAAATATAATAAAATATATTAAAGTCCAAATTTATTTAAGTTGTTATTAATAAATACCGTTTAATACCGTTTTTATAAAAAATTCTGTTTAAAAAATCCACAAGAATAAAGAATGCATTTTTGAAAACGTTACGAATGGCACACGAATGAGTTTCGTATTCACATGATTTTCAGAATTAATTTTAAACTCATTCAAATTCGGTTTTTGTGGGTTAGAAAAACAAAACACAAGATTTGTTGTTTATCTGTTGTTGTTTTAAAGTGAACAACAGAGCGTCTAAAACATTTCCGGGAGTGAAAAAAATTCCATAAATTTAAATCGTCTGCCAACCGCAAGAAAAAACCACTAGAATAACAACAACAACAATAACAACAACAACAACAGTAGCAGCAGCAACACTGTTTTTAGAAGTATTGAACAGTCGAGGTTCTTCAATTAATGAGCTGTGAATCCTCGAACACAACGAGAAGAAGAAGAAGAACAAGAATAAGAACAGGAACAAGAAGAATAACAACAACAACAATAAAAATTAAGAACAGCCAACACAGACCACAATCAGCAATAACAACAACAACAACAACAACAACAATCAAAGAGTAATTCGAGCGTATTTAAAAAAAACAACAACAAGGAATTCAAAAACGAACTCGTTCCGATCTGATGTCCTGTCATGTCTGATGTCCCTTCATGATGTCACGCAACACGAAAGATGTTATAAATGATAAAATTTAAAAAAAAACAAACAAAGCTAAAAATGAAAAAAAGAACCTTAAAAAACAAGCTGAACAAAATTCCATGCGATGAACATAATGTAAAAGAAAACGATGAATAATTGAAAAAAAACAACAATAACAAATTAATTTGAAAAAATAAATAAATATGAAAATTAGTCGTAAAATAAAAACAGAGCGATAATGATAATGATCAAATAATAATCAATAATAACAACATATGAAAAAAGGAAATAATAAAAAAAAAAACTGAGCAAACACATTAAAATTATTGAAGAACACGCAACGTGTTTAAATTTTCAATAAAACTACAAAAACCAATAAAAATAAAACCCAAAAAAAAGACAACCCCTAAAAAATATGAAAAAAATTGATCGGAAGCTACAGAAAATAAAAGAAATTATAACGGATAATAATAATAATTATAATAATAATAATAATAATTATAATAATAATAATAATAATTATAATAATAATAAAAATTTTAAAAATGAGGAAAAACTGACTGAATGATTGAATGACTGACGGAGTTTGATTCATGATAATTCCTTCTCAAGCGATGGTTCACGTTTTTTGTAGTCTTGTGATCTCCTTTTTTGCCGTTTTCTTAATTTTGCGGTTTGAAGAACCCATCAAAAAATGACCACAAAATAAAATAACAAAAGAAAAACAAAGAAACAATCAACAACTCAGTCCAGCCAGAAGACGATGATCATCACGATGACGACGGGGATGTACAAAGAATAAGGATTAAAAAAATGGTGCGAGAGAAGACATAAAAATAAAAATAATAATTAGTAATGGAAAAAAGGAAAAAGAAGGACAAAATGAAGAAGAACAAAGGGAAGACGAAGAACAAGAAGGTGAAGAACAAAAAGAAGGCGAAGAACAAAAAAAAAAACGAAGGAGAAGAAGAACAAATGAAAAGCAAACGCATTTTTCGGACGTCATCCGTTGTGTCCATTGTTAAGTGAACTTGACCCAAAAAATTTAATTTTTAAGATTTAATTTTTGTTGCTATTTTTTGTTTTTGGTACTTGAAAATCTTTATTCAAATGAAAGTTAGAACAACAAATGAATAAATGAACCAGCGACGACTACAACAACTTATCCGTTTCTACCTGTTTTTAGAAGTCTTTAAAAAACTTTGAAAAAATATGAAAAATCCTTAAAAAATTCTCCCACGAATTATTTACCAGAAAAAATATTTTATTTTAAGTAAAATAAGCAAAAACGAGTAAAGCATGGAATAAAAAGTATGAGAACTAAATTCAAATTTGAATCTAAATTGAATCGCAATCATTTAAAAAGCAAGAAACGCAGAGAGACGCGGAGAGAGGAGAAATCTGAAGAGATCAAGAGGCTGATAATTGATGAGAGAAGGACGAGAACTGAAGGAACAGGAATCCTGAGAAGGAGAGAAACCGGAGGAGACGATAAACTTGAAGCTAAGAGACACCGGAAGCGATGAGAAACTCACTTGATGAGGTGAGGGACGTGAAGAGATCAGAAGAGACGAGCGACCAACTTGAAGAATGATCTACTGGCAAAGATGATAGACGAGAACTCTGAACGATCTTGTGGACAGTTCGATATATTGTATAAATACACACACAAGAAATACCTACATACAACATATGTACTTATATATTTATAAGGTTCCGATCGAAACAATTGATCGAAAATTTGCGATCAAATCGAGTCACAAATTGACACAAAAAGCAACAAATTGAGTGAATATGAATGCGATCAAGAAAACTGATTGAAAATAAAACCGAACAAATAACCGATTGAAGGATTGATTGAGCGAGTGTGTGAGGGCATGAGTGAGGGCATGAATGAATGAATGGTGTCTGGTTCAACACGGTTGCCAAAACAATTTGCCGATAACTCAACTCAACGAATTCCTTAAAGACAACAACAACAACACGCAACAACAACAACAACACGCAACAGCAACCAAGCAGTTTTTTGTTCGGGTTGGTTGCTTGCTTAGTGACTTTGTTGCTGTTGTTGTTGTTGCTGTTGTTGTTGTTGTGGTTGCATGCAAGTCATTTGGGTCTGGGCACCCAAACACAACTGGCCAAAAGATTGAAATAATAAATTCAGCAACAACAACAACAACAACAACAACCAGATACAAAAATAATAATAATAAAATAGTAGTTCTTCTATAACCAACAACAACAACAACAACAACAACAAACCTGGTTTTCATCTAAGATTAGAAAAGGTGCGAGTGTAACATGTTCTCTTTTTTTTTTGTTGACAGGACGCTGGCAACCTTTCCTTAACCCTTTGAGACATGAAAATCAAGTGTTAAATACGACTCAAATTCTTCTTTTTCAAACGTTTTCCTCTACTTTTCATGATCTCCGTCCACTTCTTCTTCACTTTCTTCTTTGATGTTCTTCTTCTTCGTCTTTGTTGTTCTTCTTCTTCGTCTTTGTTGTTCTTCTTCCCGTCTTTGTTGTTCTTCTTCCCGTCTTTGTTGTTCTTCTTCCCGTCTTTGATGTTCTTCTTCCCGTCTTTGTTGTTCTTCTTTTTCTTTTCTTCTGCTTTTCTCTCTCTCTCAACAAGAATCTCATCATATTCTTTGTTGTTTTATCGGAGGGTCCGATAATGTTCAAGATATGGACCAATATTGTTACTCTGGGGACCATAATTCGAGGATCGGGCTGTTTCTTCCTTTTCCCCTCATTTCACCGCACTTTTGATGTCTTTATTATTCTCTTTAATCATGAGTTTCTCCCAGCAACATTTGTCTAAAGTCAACATCGCTCAGAGTCGCTTTGAAGTCGCTTGAAAGAAACGCTTCACACAAAGGACTCACTACACCCATCTAGGGTTCAGTTTATGAGACATTCCGGCGCAAAGGGTTAAAGTATCTGGCAACCGGATGGATATGAAGCGGTGAGCGATGGAATTGGGTGGAGCAGGGGCGGAGGGGGGGGGGTCTGATCGAAGCCAAGGGAGTCGCTCAGCGGGTGTGTCGCGTCGTTCGTGCATATGTTCAATGATAAAAACATACATTATTTTGTACAACAAAAATGAAAAAAGTCGTTGATGTTTTTGTATTGTATTCATTTGAAAAAATTGGCAACACTTTGAGGCCATCGGCGGCCACCACGACTACTCTGTGGCGTGATTCTTTGACTTTTCGGCCAGATGCGACTTCATCGATTGAATTGCGATCGACTTTCCGATAGTGCTTGTGTTGCGTTTGAATTGCGTCGACTTCGTGTTGTGTTGATTCGACGTTTCAATGTTTGAACCGTCGCTGTTGTTGTTGTTGTTGTTGTTGCCGATATTATTATTGCCACTATCGGCAACTTGTATCTACGGCTATCGGCTGCTGTTGGCAACCACGCCGGGTCTCTGAATCGAATCGGATGGCATCGCATCGGATCGATCAATTGATTTCGAGTCAATTAAAAACGTGTTCCTTTCGGTGTATTATGAGGGTGGCCGGGTGGTGGGGGGGGGGTGAGGAGAGGGAGTGGTGGTGGATCATTGAATCATTGATCTCTTGATCTCTTGATGCACTCGAGTGATTTTTTCAAGATTCCTTTCTTGACATACAACATGAACTTTCAGGACACTTTTTTTTAATCCTTTCGCCAGAATCTTGACCATCTAATCCTCTTACTCGCTTCTATCGTCATCATCATCGTAACCATTATTGTCATCATCATAACCATCATCATTATGAGCGAGTATAAAATTAAATTACGGCGAATTAAGTTAAATTATTTGCAGCCGATAAAATAACCAATTAACAATCAATTGATTACATTTTTGCCATAATTTACAATTACAACAACCGCAACAACAATGACAGAAACAACAACAACATTTTCAACAACTTCGATACTTCAACGCTGGGAAAAATCGAACAAAAGTTAATTTAAATTCGTAAATTATACAAAATGAATAAGAAAAACAACAACGATAGCGACCACAACAACAACAAGTGTCCGTCTTAAATCGCACCGTCAGAAAATTGAGAAAAATGAAGGGGGGGGGGGTGGATGGGGGAGGGGCAAAAGTGGAAATAATATTATATTCAAGTAACGGAATCGTCACGTTTTCACGAGCCGGCTCAAATGCCAACTGAAAGGAGCTTAGAAATAACAACAACAACAATAATAATACAACAACAACTACGCTTGTCCGTGATTCGGTCCTGTTGACGTCGCCGCATCGCCGCAACAACAATTCACGCATTCAATTCAACTGCGTTGTCATTCGTCGCCGTTGCATACGAGTGCAAAATCATCTGGCAACACTGGCGAGTTATGAATTAAAACTCAATAAAATCATCGTCAATAAAAACGTTTCTGGCAAAAATAATTGCTAATTTATTGAACATGCATGAAACACGTTCAGATAAGCGACGGAACTGCAACAACAACGACAGTGACAACAACTAAAACAATAGTAACGACAACAACAACAACAACTAAAACAATAGCAACAACAATAATAATAGCAACAATCATAACAACAATTATAATAACATTTATAGCAACAACTTTGACAAAAGTGGAAAAAAGGTGGCAACACTTGTTGCAGTTTTTTCACCTCTTTTTTGTGATAAAAAAATATAATAAGTGAAAAATTAAATTTTGGAAAAAGTACAACTAAGGAAATCAAATCAAATAAAATAAAGAAAATCAAATCAAATAAAATAAAGAAAATCAAATTAAATTAAATGAAATAAAATTCAATAAAAACAAATAAAGTAAAAATACAATAAAATAAAATATAAAATAAAAAATAAGAAAATGTATTTAAAAAAATAATTAAATTTAATTATTGTATGAAACGACTATTAAATTGATTATATGTAAATTAAAATGGAAAACGGCACAAAAAAACCGCATATATTCATGTTGAAGATATGAGTGTGTGTGTTTGTGTTTGTGTGTGTTTGTGTTTGTGCCACCCTGTATAGCAATTAAACTAATCCGCTGTGTTGGAATACGATAGCATTGGAAAAACACCACAGAAATTAGCTACAACAACTGAAACCAACGACAGCAGTGACAACAACAACCAGAAACCGAACTGAAACAACACACAACAACAACAACAACAACAACAACAACAACAACCAACCGACCAACAGATGTGGGTCTCTCTTAAAGGGTTAAGCAAGTGATCGTGCACCGTGCAACAGATTCCAATCTTTATTGATTGCTTAATGAGCGAGCTCTGTGGTTGCTTTGTGCGCTCTCTCCCTCTCCATCGGTCCACCTCCCTCCACCCCCTTCCCTCCCCCTCTCTCACACACACACACCCATACTAGCAATTAAAAGAACGTTCTTTTCCTTCTCATTTCAACTGGTTTCACGCTGCATTCTAACAACGAGTTCCTTACTTCAAGGTCAACGTTGACACGATTCTTGCTTCATTTCCACCTTAGATTTTAATAAACATGATCATGGTTGTTGCTGTTGTTGTTGTTGCTGCTGTTGTTGTTGCTGTTGTTGTTGCTGTCGTTGTTGCTTCTGTGTTGCTATTAGTGAGAGTTTGTTGCGGTTGCCCCTCGCTTTGATCCCGCAACTAATTTGCACTTTGATTTGTTTGAGTTGCTGTTGTCCACGTTGATTTATGCGCAGCCGCAGCAGCAATCGATGACAATGACAACAACAACAACAACAACAACATGCATGATGACGTCGGCCGACTGTGTCAGTGGACAAAACTACGATTTGTTGTTGTTTTATGGTCATTCTTTGTCTCAAGCTTCAATTCGCTCTTTTCAATTTCAACAAAACTTGTACAAAATCTATAAAAACTTGTATAAATATAAAATATATGTATAATACATGTACAATATATAAATCATAAAAAGTGTATATTAAGAAAGCTTGAAAAAATCGCATGCGATAAATTAAATAAAGCAATAAAAATAAACCGAAATATTATAATAACTAACAAACAGTGATTAAAATTGAAGTGGAAATCATTTTTAATAGTTTTCAAGGATGTTAAAAAGCATTCCTCCTCCTCTCCCTCTCCTCCCCCTTCAGCGCCCTCCGAAAATCAATGATCGACTTCTCTTGTTTATTCCCACGATCCAAAGGATTCTTTTTTTTCTAGTTTTGTTGGTTTTCTTCACCAATTTTTTTGTTGGTGCCATTTTTGTTGTTTCCAAAACCTCATAATTTTTTTTCCTTTTTTATTTCCATCCACTTCACTTCAATATTTCAACATTGTGTTTTGGGTTTTGTTGAAGTAAATTTATTTGTGTGTGTTGTTGTTGTTTTTTATTTTCTCGCTGTAGTTGTTTGTGCAAAAATAAAAATCAAAAATCCGCCTCAAATAAAAATGTCCGACATAATTAATCAAAACAAGAAAAATACCGTTACACAAGCTATAGTGGCGACAGAGGCGGCTCCCCCGCTGCGGCATCATGAGTAGGTGAGGGAGGGGGGGGAGGGGGCGGAGGGAGGATTATGATGTGGAATGATCGTGTCAGCTTAACACTTTGCTCCACAATGACTCATAAATTGGACGCTGGATGGGCGAAGTGAGTCTTTTGAGAGAAGCAACTTCAAAGCTGCTTTGAGAGATGTTGAGAACGCGAATGATGTTCTCAGGATAAAGAGAATGAGAAACATATAAAAAGTGAAGGTGAAGTGAGGGGAAAAGAAGGAGTAAAGACATTGGTCCGTACATTGGACATTGTGTTAGTTGCATTGTGTTGGACGACACGACAATATGAGTCACATATGTCTCATGGACATCGAACACAGTTACAAAAAAAGCGGCATTAATTCAAAATTTTTTATTGATCAATGTTTAGTTTTTTCATTTCCAAAAAAAAATCTACAACTCAAAAAATCAGATATCAATAAATAGTACATGTAATTTTTTCTTAACGCAATGAAAATAATGCCGATGCAACAACAACAACAACAACCGCAAGTGCCGCCAGTGTTATTAACAATTCAAAAGACCAACAACAACAACAACAACAAAACCGTAGCCTACAAACATATCGTTTTTTTACGTGAGAGGTTTTTCTTTGGTTTTCCTTGAATTTAATTTGTTTTTTGAGCAGATGTTTTATTTTCCAGATATGTTTTGTGTGTTGGTGGCTTTTTTCGGGGGTTTTTTCGTGGCCTGACTCAAAAATTATGATGTTTGACATTTTTAACCTTTGCGTGAATATTTAATGTAAAACAGGAACAACAATAAAACAACCATAATAATAATAATAATAATAATAATAAAAGCAACAACAACGAATGGTATATCACATCAATTGTAGAATTTATATTGTTATTTCTATTGTAGTTGTTGTTGTTGTTGTTGTTGTTGGTGTTTCGATTTTTCTGTTGCAATCGTTGGCAATCTTTTCGTTGCTCTTACTGTGATTGTTGTTTCTGTTGTTGTTGTTGTTGTTGTCCCTGTTGCACCAACCTGCCACACCCACACAACAACGACAACAACAACAACAGCAACAACAACGCACCATCATAAACAATAATTGTTGCGCATGCGCTCATTTCTTATCGCCGACACTTCATCTCGCTCACTCTAAATTTATTCTAACTGTTTTATGGGTTTTTTTTTTTGGATTTTCTTTTTTTCATATTTTTTTTGTTGTTCTTTATGTTGTTTTTTATTGTTGTTCTCTTTTTTCTTCCACTATTTTTGTGTGTTTCTGTTCAAAATTGTATTTAATATAAATTTTTTGTATTTTTGTGTTAGTGTTGCTACGTGTTTCTTTTTTCCATTCCGTTTCCTCTGGAAAATTATGTGGCAACGCGATGAAAGATTATATGCTTTTCATTTGTAGTAACAAATTAGAGCGAAACAACAACAACAACAAGAGAGACAACAATAGCAACAACGAGAATGTTAACTACCAATTAGTAGATCTAACAGAAAATCGTGTTGTTGTATGTAAACACGGTGGGGAGGGTGTGACGCTGGGCTGGGAGGAGTGTGCATTGCGTTGGGAGGGGTGGACAGGGGAGGGTTGGTTGGTTTGCCCGTCGATTGTTGGGTTCATTTGGTGATAGAGTGGCCAAACCTGCTGAAGTTGGTTGAAGTTGCCAGCTGGTTACAAGGAAATTCATTAAATTATTCATTCAGTCATTCATTCATTCACTTATTCATTCATTCATTCATCCACCTAAGCATTTATTCATTTGTTCATTTACTTATTTATTTATTCTGTAAAGATTGAATGGTTTAAAACTATATTTTGAGAGTAATACTCTGCATTTTCAAGCGTTTCCCCACGCATCCTTCATTCAAGTTCCGCATTTTTACATTAATTCAATAGTTGCGAGTGTTTCCAAGCATTCCTGAGCTTTTCCAAATATTTTTCCAAGCACTTGCATCCGTTCCTAATCATTTCGTAGCATTCTTAAGCTTTCTCATGCGTATTTTCACAGTTTCAGGCGTTTTCACGCGTTTCCACGCGTTTTTAAGCCTTTATTTCTAGCATTTTTAATCGTATCTTCTAAAAATATTTAGCAATTTTTTAAAGAATCACTAAGCGATGCGTTGTGAAGTTATGCGCTCTGCATTTCTACACGTAATTCGTTGTGATTGCGTGTCTCATTAATGATTTTTACGCGTTTAATGCGTTTCCATACGTTTGCAAAGATTTTCTTTCACTTTTTAATATTCTGCTGTTACTTATTCAAAGCATGTTTAGGCTCAGTTTCACTTCTAAGCGGCTTTTCTTTGCTTTTCTCTGCGCTTCTTTGTATTGCGATGCGCTTTCATGGCATGGAAGCGTGTCTAAGCGTCTTTAGGCGTTGTTTTTCCACACAATCATGATCAAGAATTGGCGCTTACGTACATACACACGTTCCCATGCGTTGCTTGAGTTTTCAAATGCGTTTCGATTACGTTTGCTGCGATTCTGGACGTTCCTTCAGATTTCTCTGCGTTTCTTGCGCTTTATAATTTAAATGTATGCGTTTTTATGCGTTTCTCACAGCGATTCACTTTTAATTCGATGATTTTTATTAAGAACACGATTGTTCTTTCAATGTTTCTTTCGCCTTTTAATGTTTCTTTCGCATGTTTCAATATTTTCTTTTATTGCGATTCTTTTCTGATGCGTTACACTCGTTATTCGTTCATGCGTCGTCATTATTAGTGTTTTAATATGAATGTGTTTATGTGTAAGTGTGCGTGATTGTATATGTGTGTGTGCTTGTGATTTCTTGTTGTAATTCTATACAACGACGCTGAGTTTGTTTGCATTATTAATCCTTACGGCGTTGTATTGCGTTGCGATTATTTTTAATAAGATTAATGATCCATTCATCGATGTTTTTATTTCATTTTTACATATTTCTCAGTCTGCGTTGACTGTATTGCGTGTTTTATTATGTATTTTAATGCGTTTCTTCATTCTTTCTAATAGATTTTCAAGAGTTTTTGTATTTAAATGCGTTATTAGGCTTTGCTTCCTTTTTATACGATTTATTAGAATTTCTATGCAAATTGCTGGAATCTGTGGATGTTTTATTGTGTATTTCTATGCATTTAGAACGGTTTACAACATTCTTTTGATTTTATTTGTGCTTATTTCGATTTTATGGAGTTTTACTGTGTTTCATCTTTTAACAATTCTTTTCATGCGTTTCCTTGCACGTCTCTTTAATGGAAAAAAATGTTTAGAAACAACAAAAAAACGCATGACGTAAAAACTATCCCAACATTTCGACAACAACTGAAAAAATTCAAATCGAAAAAATTGTTTCCAGTGAAAATCTTAGCCAGAAAAAGTGTTGGCTGATAAAACACTCAAATGGCACCGAAAACAAAATCGAAAAGAAGTAAAAAAGGCTGAATTGAAGGTTCTTTTAGTCGTTATTCTTGGACTAGATGAAAAAAGAACCTCCTGAAGCTGTTGTTTCTCCGCGTGTGTTGATGTCGTTTCTCGTCCTGCGACGACAACAAATCGCATCAACTGAATATCATCGAAGCGAAGTGAGATAAACGCCTCAAATTGAGTTAAAGGTCACTTTTGGACGCCTGCAAGCAACATCAACAGCAGCAGCAGCAAAAAATTATACAAGAAACCTAGGAAAAAAGCGTGGTCATACTAGAGAGAGAGGAGTGAAGGAGGGACGGCGTAGTTTGAGGAGTATCGAAGCAAAAACTCAACAAAAAACGGCTCAACAGAGGAGAGACTCAGGAATACAGCATCATGAGGAGAAACTCAGAGGCATCCTTCGGGGAAGTCTTCGGTAATCCCCTCTCCCTCCTCCACCCCTCCACCTTCTCTTTCCTCCATCCGTGAATCCTCGCTTAGAACCACAGATTCCAGTAGCTTCAACTGCAGCACACATCAGCACAGGACTATCATCATGTCGATGATAAAACATGATATACTCATTAATGCACTAACTGCTGAGTCCCCCCTGAACACCCCCCCCCTGACCACACCACTGGCCACCTTCACCCTTCTGGCTCGGGTTTAGAATCTGCTCTGCTCCGTTCGTGTTCAACAGATGACCGAGCAGAGTCGTTTAGTTGCTGGTCAGCTCGATCTAAGTGAATGATGGGTAGGAAGGGGGGAGGGAGGTGCCAAGTGAGGGGAGTGTAGCGGGGGGAAAATCTCGACATGTAGAGTCACAACAGTTTTTGCGATGTTTGCGTTGTTCGAGTGGGAGTTGTTGTTGTTGTCGATCCGGAAATACAGCCAACACTTTCTCGACTCGTTTCCGCCGGAAGCAATAATTTTTTCGATTTGGATTTTTCTCTTCTCCAATGAATCGAGTGATGGAGGACATCCTCCCCCTCCTTCTCCTCTTCCTCCCGTTCCTGAGCTTCTGTATGAGTATGTAGGTTCTGTGTTGGTGTTGTGAGTGTGTGTGTGTGTGTGTGTTTGCGTGTTTGTGGTGTGTGTGTGCGTAGACTCCGTCTTGTTTTCGCTTTTCAGGAGCGCTTTGAGGAGCCTCGGGTTCCTTTTTTCAGTTGTAATTCAAGCAGTGAATCAATTTTTGCCCAGTGATTCGCTTCACTTCCTTGATTTTGTTTTGGTTTTTTCGGTTTATTTCGAATCTTTCGATTTCATTTCATTGCATAGAGTTTTCATCTTTTTTCGCTTGGATTTTTGAAGTTACTTTTCAGTTTCTTTCTTAAGTCTTTCGTTAAAAATGCTATTGAATCGGGTAAAAACAATGATGGCAACAACAATTAAAACAATCGATTAAACACATTAAAACAACAATAAAGACGAAACTCAAGAATTTTTAATTTCCATTTAATTCTAAGCGGAATTTCAAGCACATCAAAGTTGGAAAATCATCCAACAACATGCGTGTGTGTGTGTATGCGTGTGTATTAGTGTGTTTGTGTGTGTTTCTCTCTGTTCGTCGTGTGCCCTTGTTCGCTGCATAAATTCCACAATCATATCTACATGTTGTTGGCGACTGATTTATTGTCCACAACGCTGTTGACCTTGACGACGATGACTTCCTCTCCGAGCACCACCAACTCACCACCTCTCTGGCTCTCTCTCGAGCTCTCCGGCTGACTGCCTGACTTTTCACGCTGTCCGCTTTCCCATGCTTAAAGTCAAGCTTAAGTTTCTGCAGCTTGTTAGTGCATAAAATATGCAGTTATGTGTGTCTATGCATCTACAGGCACATGCTTCTACATGCTGCAAACAAACCCGAGTGATGATGAACGAGTGTATCGCGAATTCGTCTGTCTGTCTGTCTGTTTGTCTGTCTGTCTGTCTCTCTGTCTGCTAGTCGCTCGGTTTCGATTCGCATTTTATTAAAGTTATCAACAACGTTGATTGTTGTCGCTTCCATCGCGTCGCCGTTGTTGTTGTTGCACTGTGAACACTCTGTTTTGGTGGCGAAAAAAGTTCCTTGTAACGTTACAGCGATAGTGAGAGAGATGAGATGTTTGAATATTTAAAAACGAGAATCATTCAATTGATGATTAATTTGATGAATTATAAAATCATTCAAAAGAATTTAGTCAGCATCACTTCGGAATATTTTTTCATTTAATATATTCTCTTCGGAATAAAATATAGTTTTCGTTATAGTATAATACAGTGTTGGAAGATACTCTTTGAATATTCAGAGTGTGTTTTCTTAAAACTGCGTGTGTACTCACCTTATGGGCTCTGATGGGGGCGCCCTCAGAACAAGCTAATGTGACGTCCACCAGACTCTCGTCCTGTAGTAATTGACTGAACACCCCTAACAGGTTGGATTGATGATTGTTCCACCTCAAGCAGTAGTGCTCACTGCCCATGTCGGTGACAGCTTACGCTGCTACAAGAGAGAGAGAGAGAGGGAGAGAGAAAGAGAGTGAGATTCAGATGGAACACAGAGAAAAACCATGTCTAAACTACGATCGAGTTTAGTAATAATGATAAACTTAAATTAATTAAATGAAACTTAATCTAAACAACGAGCTGCAGTCTATGAATGCAAACTGCAGCCGCTGTCGCTTAGTAATCGTGTTGCGTTGCGTTGCGTCGCCTCTCCTCGCGTCTGTCGATTGTTCAACACGCAGGCAAGAGGATCAAAAACACCGCCGACGATATCGCGGATGCGTGTCTTGATTGCTACACTATTAAATCAATTGCTAAAGTGAGGGGAGGATTGCGATGCGGTGGGAGTGGCAAATTGCACGTCGGCTACTAATGAAAAATATGCATTCAAGACTCACAAAGAGAAGCAACAAAAAGAGAAGGAAAGCGCTTCATTTAAACATTTCTGAATGGATGAATGCATGTGATTTAAACCTGATCAGGTGGTCAACTGAGAAGCACACGCACACACACAGACACACATATACAAACACACTCACACACACTCACACACACACTCACACACACTCACACGCACATCACGCTCAATTGCAGCAGCATTCGTTCAGCGCACTCCTCCGACGCAGCGTTGAGTAATTAAAAATTATTCATAGCATGTGGCAACGCTGCGAGGTAATTGTGATGTTAGTTGTTGCAATTTTTGTTGTTGTCGGTGATGTTGTTCAATAATTATTAATTGCAATTTGATTAACTTTAATTATGCGTGAGTGTTCACATGATTGCATTTAATAAATGAAGTGGATTGTCCATTGCAGCAATAAGAATTACAACAACAACAACAGTCATACCACCACAAAAAAGAATCTCAAGAAACGGTTCAGAACTCAGGTTTTTAAGGTTGTTATATTTGCTGTTCTTGTATTGTATTTGCAGTTATTTCTTGTTGTTGCTCCGGTTTTCGTGGTGGTTGTATGTGCTAATATTTAGTTCCATATTCAATTTTGTTAATGACTGTTAATATACGAGCATATTTATCAGTATATTGATGCATTAATAAAATCATTTACCTCACTACTTTTATCATTATCATTCATATGAATTCCACTCAATCCATCATTTCAACAAACTTCTTCAGTTTAATTTTGAATCTTATTATGTCAATTTTTGTAAATAATCAATACATCACTTTGTTGTTGGAATATTGAAATTTTTTTTACTGTTTCTGTTTTCAAACTTGATTATACTAAAGATTGCTTTTTAATTGATAATTGATCTACCTTTCTTGGCAACATGTCAATTTTCAGTCAATTAATTGAATCGAATTTCATCTTCTATTCACTAAAAACTCATTAAGTATTCATTAAGTGCTCAATAAGTATTCATTGAGTATTCAGTAGTGATTAAGTATTCGTTAATTAAATATTCTTACGAATTCATTAAGTTTTTTAACAATAATGACTTGTTAAGTATTCATTCATTAAATACTCTTAAGAATTCAGTAAGTACTCGCTAAGTCTTCAATATTTTTCAATAAGTATTTATGCATTATTCATTAATAAACTATTCCTTAACTATTACTCATTAATCTGTGAGTGTATTGAGTATCAGTATTAAGTATTATTCTATCAATATTTGTCTCTTTTTTCTCACTAGAAAATGTTATCTTTTTCTTTATTTTTATTTTCGTCTGCGCCGCATTCAATTATTTTAAATCAAATTAAATTAAATTAAATGTTGTTGATGTTGTTAATGTTGTTTCTGGTTTTTTATGTCTTTTTTATTCGATGTTGTTGTTTGTTGGTTTGTGTTTTGGTTTTAATTGCTTCATTAAATCTGCGCAATTAAAAGAGGTGCGTTTTGCGTATCAACTCGTTTTAAATGAAGATATTATTTTGTAGTTGTTGTGATGGTAGTTGTTGTTGTGATTTTTTTTGCTGTTGACATGTTTTGATCTCCTTTTAAAGTCACATAAATTTATTAAACGCCGCCGGCTGTGATGGCAATTAAAGAGGTTGGCCGCCGCTAATTTTTCTACATGATTACGGTAAAAATTAGTTAAAAAATTAACTTTTAAATTAAATTGAAATTAAAAGTGTTTTCGAGTATTTTTCAGGTTTTCGGAGTCTTTCGAAATGCAGATTTTATCGTAGTTGATATTTTTAAGATTATATTTTAGATTTTTATGAAAATTTTTATGAAATTTTTTACAGAAAACTTCATCAAAAAATTCGTAACTAATCCTGTTTCAATAATATTGAAATACATATTAAAAATAAGTGATTAAAAAATCTGCAAACCAAAATCTGGCAACACTAAAGACTAAATTGTTTTGCATACAATTAGATTTTATTTTATGGGCTCTCATTAAAAAATCAACTCTACTCGATCCGATTCGATTGAATTAATTTCCATAAAAAAGTAGTTCGATTTATGAAGTGGCCACTAAGGTTGGTTGGCATATGTTGTTGTTGTTGGTTTTGTTGTTGTTGCTGCTGCTGTTGTTGTCGATGAATGCCTCTTAATTACGTTAACAATTAATATTTCCTGCCTACTTTAAAACTTCTCTGAGCTGCAGCTACTTTTTCTTGGTGCTGCTGTTGTTGATTTCTATACTCATCTAATCGCAACGTTAAACGACTGTAATGGCAACGCTACTTAAATTTCACATTTCCTAAAAGAAGTGATCGTATATGAAAAGAGGCATAAAATTGAAGCATTGATCAAAGTAGTGAAAGGTTTCAAAGCATCGATCGTTGATGCATGAAGAGTTCCATAAAAAAGATGCATAAAAAAAGAGTAAAAGTGAAGAAATAAAGGAAAGGAAGAACAACCAGAGAGGAGAGACAGTGGTGAGTAGAGTAGAGTGGTGAGTAGCGAGTCGAGTGGTGAGTAGAGTAGCGAGTAGAGTAGCGAGTAGAGTGGTAGAGTAGTTAGTAGAGTAGCGAGTCGAGTGGTGAGTAGAGTGTTGAGTAGAGTAGAGTAGACTCTTCTTGCGTCGTTAATGTCTGTACTTGTAGTTGTTTGTGTCGCTCCCTGTGAAGGTGGCAACGCTTTCAATCTGCATTCATAAACAAGAGAAATGTTATTCGGGATGGGATCAAGAGTGGGCGAGCGGTCTCTTGAGATCTCTCCAGGGTTTTTTTTTCTAGTATCGTATAATATTTTCTCCTCCCCATCAGCAGCTAATTTTTAGCTATCTTTTAATTACTACTTAAGGTTGTTTGTGTTGTTGTTGCTGTTTTTTGGAGGCCTTAAAAGCCAAAGATTTCAGATTTATTAATCCTTCGCTTGGAGGCACCCCCGCTGCACTTCCGGTTGCTATGAATTGCCACAAATCGCACGAGCACGTATGATGCGGCTATCAAACAGTGGAGGCGAACACGAAATTACCACTTAATGAGGCAATCAAACTCAAATTTATTGAAACAAATAAAACGGGGATTTACAGCGCTACGCACGGCATGCGTCGTTTATGGAAATGAAAAATGGACAAACAGACAAACAAACAAATAGACAGACAAACATACATACAAGCATTCAATCATACAAACACACACACGCACACACTTAAAGCACCTGCTCATGATTGCGCTATGATTGCACCGATCGGCAGCTTGTTTGCTGCTTTCGGTGCGCGTCGCTTTCAGCTTTTTAGTGTTCGTAACGAGCGCTTTGATCACGATCACGATCATGGAACCGTTAAGATCGTGGACGAGCTCCGTTGTCACCGTCATGTTGCTGTGTAAATTATTGCTGCAGCAGCATCAGCAGCAGCATCGAGCAATTTCGTGGTGTTTACAAAAAGGGGTAAAAACCAAACAAAACAAGACGAAAAACGGTAAAATAAAAAAATACAAACTATTAAGATAAGTAATTCAATTGTGTGTGTGTGAGAAATTCGAACAACAACAACAACAACATCAACAAAAAGCAATAAACTCTTATCGATCGCTCGATCTATCGATATCGATCTTTTAATGCGTTGCGCTTGCGAGTGCAAGTTTATCACAGAGAGAAACAGCGATAAATTTCATAGCTCAGAATTGTTTATCGATGAGGAAACAAAAACTCGGCCAACGCATTCTTAATTCATGAATTAAATCGTTGCGAAAGAGGAGCAGACGAAAGAGCAGTACAAGAGGCAAATAAGGAGGAAAAGAAGGAGCACAAAAGTAGCCAAAAGTGTGGGAAAGGAGAGACCATTAAAGCAGAAGGTGTCGCCGAAACAGCAATTAAAACTGGCGAATGTGGGAAAGTAGTAAATATAGTAAAACTAATGCTCGAATTCTTTCAGAGAAAGTAGCGCAAAAGGTAGGCCGTGGATTAGTAGAGAATATCGTACATAAAGTAGTAGAAACACCCAAAAAATGCATAAGAATGATTTAAACTTGTATAAAATATTTAAAAAAGGTAGTAAAAGACGCAACAAGAAGCTGGCAAGAAGAAGAACAACAACAACATCAGCAACAGTGAAGAACCACAACTGAAATGCGTAATAAAAGTCATTGTTTTTGTAGTTAAATGAAAACATGGTAAAGTAGAGAAAATCTGTTTGTATACAGAGAAAACTGCAGTGGCAAGAAGCAGCAACAGAGCCCGAAGAAACACTAACAACACAAACAACAACAATGAGCAGCTGATGCGGATATACGCAATAAAGCTGCCAATAAAATGAAAACATTTTGTGTTTAATTATTCAAGAGCAACATTAGAAAAAGAATAGTAAAGAACAGCAACAACAAAAGGCCTAAAAACAACAATAAAATGAAATTCAGCAACATGCAACATTATTTCCACAGCCGTAGAAAATGATTACTATGATTATTAAGACCAGCAAAATGTTGATGAAGACCAGCAAAATGTTGATGAAGACCAACCGTGTTGACGAAACATGTATCAATCGAATTGCTTTGAGTGTAGCAAGAATTGTCCACACGCTATGCTCTCAATAAAGCGTCGAATGCAAATGAATTTTTTTGCCTGCGCGACGTATGAGCAACATACAAATATTGTTGCCTACTACTGTTGTCAGTGACGCTGTTGTTAGTTGGCTTTTGCTGCTGCTGCTGTTGGTTGCTGTTGTTATAGTTTTTGTCCTTGTTTTCTTTTCTTTTCTGGTGATTGTTTTCTTGGCAAATAAAAAGTTCGCATGTAAATCAAGCGCAAACAACTGCAGCAACAACAACACCAGACTAAAATACAACAGTAACAATAAAAGTAGCACCAGCACTGGCAACAACAAAGACTAAACTACATTTGTTTGTTTGTTGTTGTTGTTAGTTAAACTAACAATTAAAGTCAGAGCGCGTTGGCAACCAAAACAACAACAAGCACTCTGCAGCTTTAGTGACTGCTACCGCTCGCCGCTGCTGGTTGTTGTTGTTGTTGTTCGTGATGCAGGCTGCTGGTTGTTGGTTGCCGTTGCACGCATGCGTTAATTAACAAAATTAGTATCCCACGCCTGATTTATGAATTAACAGATTGATCGCAGCCGCGCAGCCGCCGCAGTTAAACACAGCTATTTTAGCACAAGTGCAGGTTATGGAAAGAGAGAGACAGAGAGAGCGAGGGAGAGAGAGAGAGACCGAGAGGCACGGAGCAGAGTGTGTCAGCAACAACGAGCTGCTGATGTTGCTTGTTTGGTCGCTACAAAAGAAAGCACTAACGAAATGTTGAAAGTGCCACAGCGCATGTTGCGTCCGTCCGAAGCATCATGATGCGTCCGTGTCGTGTTCCTGGTTGCTGCCTCCTGCTCTGGTTGCATGTGGTTCGTTGTTGTTGCAGCACTGAAGCGTTAAAACACATTTGTTGCTCGGTGCCCGTGTAGTTGTCCCGGGATTTATGCCAAATGAATGCTAATCGTTGCTGGAATGTGGCAACGCTTGCGTCGACAATACGTTCCGCCGAATGGGGGCAACGCAAGACAACGCAACACGAAAGCTACGCGGTTGTCGCGTGAAATTGGCAAGCATAAAGCACAGCATCGATAATGAAAGAGCAACAACGACAAGAAAAACGCACCACGGAAACATGTGATTGTGAGTGATTGTTTTTTCTACGAACTGCTTTATCGACCGGGCGGCTTCATTGTTTCCCTGTTGTGTTTGTGTGTGTGTGTGTGTGTGTGTGTGTTTTGTGTCTTTTGTGTGCCTTGAAGGTGAACACTTTTATAAGGTTTGCCTTCATTTCAGAGATTCTGATAAAACTGTCGAAAATATGATAACCGAGATAGTGAAGTAGCTACCGTTACTTCTCTGACATTATTAATGACAGTTATAATGACAATAGTGACATAGATAGTGAAAATGCATGTCTGACGTTGAAATTACTTTGAATTGACTTCTATAGTGACAATATCAGCGATAGGAATCGAGACCAAACTCAATTTCGTCATGAAGACTCGGTTCATCTCCCGATCTTCTGATGATCGCAATATATTATTATTAGTCATAGAATATATTACGATGAAAACATGGTGTAGATCATGGTTATGTGCACCGGAGTGGAATGAACCCATGCCGAACACGATCGGCGTTGACGCTTTTTCACTCTTTCTCGTTTCTTTAGTTACGAGTTACAGCGATTAACATTGAAATCGATCGACCTGCTGAGTGCAACATGAGGTTAGTTGTTGGCTTTTATATTTTAATTACTACACCGATCAAAATACGATTGTTTAAACTTGATCTCTCCGTCTCCCCCCCCCCCCCCGCCTGCCCCGCGCCATCCTTCGGCGATCTTTTATGACTTTTTTCTGCCGCAGCTGATGTCTTTCAGCGAGCAGAGGCGCAGCTCAGCGATCCACCCCCCACCGCGAACAGTAGCCGATGCTGCAACCATCATTAAATAGTTTTTTACAAGTCGTTGTTTTGTGGTTGTTGTTTGGTAGTTGTTGTTGTTGGTTGATTGCTTGTTGTTGTTTCTCGTTGGTGGTGGTGGTGTTGTTGGAGGGTTCGTTGTTGATCGATCGCTGCTGCATTTGTAGCTCCTGAGTTGGTTTTTTGTCTTCAATGAAGTATCACCGTCTGGCGGCCACTTCAGGCCCTCCCTGTAGGGTATCCCGACCACGGCCACGGATGGATTATGACCCTGGTGCTGCTGGACAATCGGAGCAGCGGCTGATCGGCTATCAACTCTCCTAAGTTGTAAATATTTCGATCTTCTAAACGATATTCGATCCAATCGCGATCCATTTCTTGTGTGCAGATCGAATCGGGTTCTTCTTCTTGGTTCTTCTTTTTTCCTTTCTTCTTTTTCGTTTTCTATTTACTCTGGCTTCTGGCTTCTGGCTTCTTGCTGCCTCTCGTTGTCTGGAGTGCTCGCTGGAGAGCACGCTATCCGTTTTCCTCTGCCAGCCTGGGGGTCGCTCCGGTCCGCTCGGAGCCCGAACTCATTAATATTAATTTGTTCGTTTCTATGAGTTATTAGCCATTTTCTAATTAAGAAATCCAGACTGGGTGCCTTCAAAGTTGGTGGAAAAGCGGTGCTTCGGTTGTGGCTTCTACTCGTTGCTGGTATTTCGGCGGTTGGCCAGCGGCTGGGCCATCAAAAGTCCGACTTCGGTGTGCCTGAATGGCTGGCTACTGAAACTTATCGTTGTTGTTGTCATTTGCTGGCATGTGTGGCAACATGCATGCATGTTAAGAGTGCATGAAAATGCTTCTGTTCCGCTTCAATTTCGAGTCGACTTCTTGAGTCGTGTTTTCCAGATTCAGTCGATTCTGCAGGTGATCCTTTTTACATCGCCTCGCTGTGGAATCCGATCTTGGAATCTTTATTGAGCCTTGTTTCTTGAAGGTTTCTCGAAGGTTTCTTGATCCTTCAGCTGATGCTGCTGTCGCTGTTGTTTGTTCTCGATGCTCGATCGTTTTTAATATTGTTTTATATAATAAAAATGCTAGCAATCCGCGAAATGAGAGCGTAAAAATTGCATGCATTTTTCACATCTGCGTAACGTGCGGCTGGCAACCTTCTGAGTAAGCGATCAAGCGATCAGCATGTCTGAATTTCAGTGTAATTAGCGTTGCGCAATGCGGCATTTATTGGCGATCGCCGCGATCGGAGTCTGGTAATCAACAAATAAGCAAATAAATCAAAACCAACAGCATAGTAAAACAACAATAAAAAAGAATGAACAACAACAACAACAACAACAGCAGCAGCAGCAGCAGCAGCGGCAGAAAAGGCATGCGTTGATCGTGCCGCTGCGGTATTTTATTCTCAAAAGATCTTGAGCTAGTTTTTTCAGCAATTATGAAAATTTAATAATATTGCTGCTAATTTGTGCGAATGCAAATGCGAACACAGGGCAGGGGGACGGGGTCACGCGGGTCGGACGGACGGACGGACGGACGGACGGAAAGAACTCGAAGTCTGCACATTTTTGAAGCTGCAACCCGAATGGTCGACGCCGTCTTCATCGATCGCGGCTTCGATGGCTGCCGATGAGATCGTGGTTGCAAAACCAACGCGCCGCCGATCGCAGGTCATCTCAGCGCATCGCTGGCAGGTGCAGCGTCATCGTCATCGTCGCCATCGCCATCGCCATCATCAGCAGCGACGAAGAGGATCGCCAGCAGTCGCTAGAAACAATACTCGTACTTTTCGCCAGCGACACCTGAGCGTCATTGTTGTTGTTGTTGTTGTTGTTGCTTGTGTACTCATTCGTAAAGGTTGCTGTTTCATTTTATTGATGCTGCTGCTATTGTTGTTGTTGTTAGTGATGGTGTCGCTGTGGTTGTTGTTGCCATTGTTGCTTGCGTAACTGTTTTTGTTGCTCGCACACTTTCATAAGCTAGCATTTATTCGGGTGGCCACATTTCGGTCATCAATAAATAAAGTAATAAAATAAAAATAAATTCTTACTTAATTGAATTTAATTGAATTTTGGTTTTGCTGTTGTTTCGCTTTTAATTCTATTTTCCCCCGAATGAAACAACACAAAACAGAACTTCAATTCGTCGGGGTTTCTTTTTTTCATACATCACTTCGCAATAATTGCTAAAACGTGCGATTACAACAACGACGCAACACTCATAAATAGCAGCAGCAGCATTGAGCAAACCAACCGACAACAACAACAACAATAACAACAATAACAACAACGTCAACGACAATCAATTGTCATTTTCTACGCTTCGACAAGAATCAGCAGCGAGTTGAAGGCGATCGCAGAATCGTTAAAAAAACAGCAATACTAAAAATTTGACACGCAAAACGTCAGTGTGACATTAGTACATAAACACACACAAACAAACATACACACTCACATCCATACACATTAATATAAATACCAGAAAATGCTGAAAAGACGCGCTCTTCTGATTGGTGACACTATTTTTTGGTTTTCGGAGTTGGTTTCTAAGCCAAGACAACAACCAGCGAGTCGCCTTCATTTCACGCCATCCGATTGATGGTCATTCAGACACAGAATACACACAAACAAAGAAAGACCCATACACACGTCTTGTTCAAATATCTAGTATAAAAGTGGGGCTGTCATAGTTGTTGTTGGTGTTACTTCGTGGTTGCAACATTCAATTGTTGTTGTTTCTTCGCACCTTGTTGCTTGCTGGGTTGTTGCTTGCTTTTGGGTAGCAATTTTCATTGCTGCAACGCTGTTAAGCAGCTAATTACGCAGCCAGATACACAGTAATCACGTTGTCAGTGGCGCACTTGCAACACCATGTCGTATGTTGCATGAATGCACGAATGACAGCAGCTGCAAGTACTCGTTTCGATTTCACAATAAAATAATATCAATGTTTATATTGAATGATCGTGGATGGTTGTTGCGATCGATACACAACAAATGATGACAGGTTTTCAGAGGTTTACAGGTTCTATCTGTATATGAAGTCATCGAGTCAGCTCAACTGAACAGACTCTTTCAGTTCCCGATATATCATCATTTCCTTGCTCTGGGTCCTTGATCATTCCATCCTTCATTCCCTCCAGCTTCTTTTCCCTGTGAATCTCAACGCCCTTTCGGGGTGGGTGATGAAGATGGAGACAAACCCTTCCTTTTACATTCTATTTAGACTCTCTATAGGCTTCCAGTAGTTTGTGGTGGCTGCACGAGATCATGATTCTATTTCTTTACCTTCTGCAGGATGATTGACTGGAACTGGAAGTTGTTTAGACACACAGACACGCTTTGCAGCTACTAAATTTCAGCCACTTTCAATTTGTCATCATGCTCTAGCTACTTTAAATGTACACACACACACACACCGACACACGCACACACACCATCACACACACACTCATATTTAAATTGTCAGAGGCAGCAACTTCACTCAACATAAATCACAGCAGTTGCATTTTATAAGCGATGGCGGCGGCAGCAACATCATTTATCAACTGAACATGCGTGCAGCATGAGCAACAGCAGCAACAAAAACAACAGCAACAAGCGAATACATGCACATGTTGGTATCGCAGCAACGACATGAGCAACAGCAGTAACAACATGAGCAGCAGCAACACGCAGCAATAGATCAATAAAACACTACGTTGTGAAGTGAGCGACGACGATCGGCTTCAGTAACACAACCAGAGTTGCATGCAAGAAAATACACTGTTGTTGTTGTTGCTGTTGTTGTTGTTGTTGTCGTTTGTGATGTCGTTGATTATGGCGAGTAACAACATTTTAAAGCTTCTGTTCTGATGTGCGTTTTACGTTTTAATTGATAAAAAAAATTAATCTAAGCTAAAAAAAAATATCGCATGCGATAAACTTTGTAGCACATCAAATTATTATTGTTGCTGTTGCTGTTGCTGGTTGCTTTCCTATCGCAGTTAATCTCGATAAACAACACACGCTGCCACCGTCAAAATAAATAAAAGACAACAATAAAAACTACAACAAAAATAAGCAAACTAATTAGTTTAGAAAAAAAAAAAGAAACGATTCCTTAAAAAAGAATCAATAGAAAATCTCGCTTCTTTTGTTGTTGTTTTCTGGGTGACAAGCTTTTTAATGACACGCAAATAAAAATGCCAAAAAAAACCCAAAATCCGTGTGTTGCACGCAACTTGTTTCAAAGGTGATGAATGTATGAAGCAACAACAACAACAACAACAACAACAACAACAACAAAGAATGCCAGCCTCAACAACAATGCACGAGTAGTGAAAAAAACGCAGAGTTTTTTCTGAATTCGGAAGCCGTCAAGTGGCAAGCAAGCAAGCGTTGCAATCAATTGTGCAACATGCGAGTAACTGAGCAACTGTTGCTGTTGCTGTTGCTGTACTCGGTGACCTTAGCCGCTTATGAAAGCGCCATAATTTTCCGGAACTTAAGCGATGGCCGCCGATGACAGCGACAGTGGCGGCACCCACAAAAAAGTAGCACGATTTTGTTGTGTGTTTTCACATGTGTTGCTCGCTGCCACAACAAATTGTCGCTGTCAGCTGAAAATCGTTGGCCCGTTCAATCGGTTGTTGTTGCATTCTTGACCCTAATCCGGAGCCTAAGCTGACAAATTCCAAGCGGCTGCCGGCCGGGTGCCCAGCGCAGGAGCCGCTCGACGCCGCTTGACGCATGCGGGCGCGTCTGAGTAATGCAGCCGGTGGCTGTACCTACACGCGTCCGGCGCTGATTACGTTGAAAAGCGCGAAAATCCGTGTTCGAAAACAAAGTAAATCCTTTGACAGCTCATTTAAAGGCGGACCGAGCCGCCGACGCAGCGAACGGATCGAGAGAACAACGCGCTTCCATTGGAAATGAAATACAATGCAGTTGATAAGCAGGGGGTGCCTCAGAGACCGGCTTCGGCGGCTCAGCGCGCAGCCTGGTAGTCACTTTTGCAATCAAGTCGCAATCTCATTAATAAATTGCACTGCATGAGCTGCTGCCACCGCTGCCACCGCTGCAGCCGCCTCAACCGCTACTTCATGCAGCGGGCCAACTCCTGGCTTGTTTTCAGCCTTTAAGCTCAGCTTAAGCCACAAAAGATCATTATTTGTTGCTGCTGTTTGTGTGGTTGTTGCCTTGGCTGCTGCTGCTCGCTTGTGGCATATCAATTGTGAGCACAGTGAGCGTCGAGAGGTGGCGCTGCATGTGCATTGTATTGATTTCAACTGCTGCCGCATGCCGCATTGTTGCATTGCCTTGCGTTGCGTTTGAGCCGCGTTGCGCTGCGTTGCGTTCATAGAATTGCTGCCGCGCCACGCTATTGATTTCCTTCTTGTTGTGATTGTTATTGTTGTTGCTTTTGTTGGTGGTTTTGCACGCACACACACAGTACGTGGTAATACAAGCTGATAATTAATGACATTTCAGTGTCAATTCCTTGTCTTTTCCGCATATTTTAATGCATAAAAAAACTATAGAAAAAGGGTGGCCAACGTTTGTCAAACTTGCTCAACATGGTGAAGGTTTTGAAATTGCTTTTAAAGCTTACAATTTTTCGTATTTTTCTTCGTCTGTGTAAATTTTTTACAAAGCAGTTTTCTTTATAAACTTTTTGAGACATTTTTTTGTGTCAATTAGCTTCTTTTTAATTTAAATGGTTTGTGTACGCACTAAGGGAATGTTAGTGAAGGCCATCATCATGGTGGTGAGATAGAGTGAGTGAAAGAGAGAGGAGAGAGAGAGGAGAGAAGATGGATTCTTATTTCGAGAATTGTTTAAAAATTACGTCTTATAACATGAGTGGTGAATAATAGCAACAGCCAAAATTATGTATTGTATAATAACAGTAACAAAAACAAATAATAATAAAATAGTAATGATAATAATAATAATAATAATAATAATAATAATAATAATAGAAATAGAAATAAACAGTAGAATAACGGTATCAATACTGAGATCGATTGTGCTCAGATGTTGCTGGTGTCTGGTATTGTTGCTGGTGTCTGGTATTGTTGTTGTTGTTGTTGTTGTTCCAATTGCATTTGACTGTAATGCGATGTGGCAACTTGACGCATAATGTTGCCACCTATAAATGTCAATGGTAATTGTTGTTGTTATTCGCATACTATACATACATCAGTAGTCGTTGTTTTTGGATTGTTTCAACCGTTCAACCGTTCAAAACAAAAGTTCAAGACACTTATTTTTAAACACCCACGCCAAAGAAAAGCAGATAAAAGAATTTATTCAAAAAAATAAATAAAACAAACAAATCAAATGTGAAAACTCTCGGAGTTTATTTTTCACTGAGGTTCTCTGTAATTTCGGCAACTTTACGATGGTTGCCAATCGGCGAGTTTGACGGCGGTCTTGAGTTGGCTGCACCCACAGCAAAGGGCGTTCGTTCGGTGGTAATAACGGTAAATCCGTAACTCCTAGCAACCGAACCGACGAGCCAGGAAACCAAGAAACGTTGATTTAATGGGCTGGCGGGATGACTGACCGACTGCCCGACTCCCCGACCGACCGACTGCTCAACTGACTGGTTCACGTCTGTCACGTGTGTCTCATATTTTATGTGTTTTGTTGCGTAAAAATGCTTAAATTATTATCGTTGCGATTAAAGGTTCTCTTGACCAACTTTGGTCATTGTTAAAGTGTTATTATTCCCGGTCTCCTTGTTGTTGTTGTTGTTGTTGTTCTTTATGTGTTGTTCTTTCTTCTGCTTAGTATCCGGTTGCTGCTCCTGCTTTTTTATTACCGATGTTGTTGCTGCTGCTATTGTTATTGCTGTAGAAATACTATGACAACAACGACAAGATTTCTATTTCTACGTTTCTATTCTCTTGTTATATTGCTGTTGTTGTGTTGTTGTTGTTCTTTTTAGTTTACTTTAAGTGCGCATGCGTGGCATTTGGTCGTTTATTTTACTTGTTCCGTTACGTTTCAAGTCAAACAAACAAAGAAACAACAACAAAAAGCCGATAAAAACCACAATAGTGCCAAATAAATAAACACCAGGAAGAAACTATAAAAGTAAAACATTAAAATAAAGAAAAAGTTTGTTAGAAAGAACATGAAATTCTATTTTTTTGTTGCCACTAAAAACGATAAATGAACAGTTGTTCCTTTTTCGAAACAGATGGCGACCAATTTTCACCTTTTCCTTTGCAATGCCCCCCCCCCCACCTCTCCCCCATGACCTCTTCAAGTCGCAAGAGTAAGCAAAAAATCAAGAAGAGTTGAGATAAAAACTGGGTCAGTGAAGTGAAGTTGGGTGGAGTTCAGAGACTACGGAGAGATCTCTACAGCGACCCTCGGTACCGTTTAAACCCTGAATTCTAATAAAGCGGAGAAAATAAAAAGAAAGAGCAAACGACATAAAGATACAAGAAAAGAATAGATAACAGAGGAAGCAACTTTTGAAAACCTTCTTTAAGAAAACTTCTTTATAAATTGAATGTATAAAGAATGAAGAAAGAATAAGAAATGAATGAAGAAAGAATAAAGAAACAATAAAGGATCAATGAAGAAAGAATAAAGAAACAATAAAGGATCAATGAAGAAAGAGTAAAGAATCAATGAAGAAAGAATGAAGAAAGAGTGAGAGATCATGTCAATATAGCAGATGATATGAACAACAGACAAGAAAATGAGAAGAAAAAGAAGACCAGAAAAATAAATCTATTCTCAGAAGAATATAATACAAATCAAGGATTATTTAGATTTATAAAAGAGTGCTTGTACTTTTCCAACACTTTAGATTTCATTGATTCTATATGTAGATATGCATTTTGAATATTCCTCTGTCCCTCTCTTCCTTTCTCATCATACTTCCGTCTCTCTTTTTCTGCCTATCTTTCTCTCAATGAACAGAAAATCATCTTAATTTTGATGGGAAAACAAATTTTCCGTGGGAAACAACCAGGTTGTTGTTTTTATTCTTGTTGGTGTTTGTATTGTATTTCCTGTTGTTGTACTAATATCTCAAGACGCAGCCACTAAACAGTCGCCCACCAAACTTCCTTCTCCTACTAACCTGCCTTCTTTGCTTCCCCCGTCGCCCCCCCCCCCCATAGCCTCTCAGCATCCGCCGCAGTCCCTCGTCCCCTCATAAACGCGGCGTTGCCAATGCAAATTGATTTAGAGAGCTATTTGCATAAACTTCAGACCTCAAAGCCACCAAAAAATAATATAAAATAATATAAAATAAATAAACAAAGCATAAATCAATGGGTCACAACGGCAACAGGAGAAGAAGAAGGTGAGGACGAAGAAGATGAAAGGAAGGAGAAAAGGAAGGAGGAAGAAGCAATGTTGCAGCAGCAGAAGCATCAAAGCAGTTAGTAAAACCGCAGCAGCATTAAAAAAGTGCGTCGTCCTCGTCGATTGCATGCGACTTTTTTGTTGAGTTTGCGAATCAAGTTGAATTTCTGAATATTTGTTCTTGTTTTTGTTCTTTCTTCTTGTTGTTATTCCAGTTGTTCCTTTAGTTGTTGTTATTCCTTGATCGATTCCACAAAACGCAACAACGCTCTCTCATCAGTAGATGCAAATGTTAACCAGATCATTTGTGTTTCTTGTTGTTTGTCTTTGATTTTATTTGTTTTGGCTTTTTTATATCGTGCAAACATTTAATAATATTGTTGTTTTGTTTTTATTATATTGGTTCTTTGCTTTTTACGCACGATTTCAAGATTTTGCATAGATTTTTAAAGTGATTATTTTTGTACTTTTTCTATTTTAATAATTTCGATGCTATTTATATATTTCAATCTTTCTATTTTATATAATTTATTATTCTATAATAATAATAATCGTGATGCTAATAATAATCATAATACCAATAATCGGCATTATAATAATAATAAAAATAATAATAATAATAATAATAATAATAATAATAATAATGTTGCTGCTTCTCTTCATTTGAAAAAAAGTCACTAATTGCGGTGCTGTAGGCTTGTTTCTTTGCTGTTGTTGTTGGTGTTGAGGATGCTGTTGTTGTTGTTGTTGTTGTTACAGATGCTGCTTCTGCTGCTTCTGATCGCTTCGGTGCGTCGTTTCGTCGATGGCCCACGTGCATTCATCAGGCGATGCGTTGAAATTTGCATTTGGTACTCGATCACTTGAGTAACATGATGTGGATGTGTTGGTTTCTTATTCTTCTCTTCTTCTCTTGTTCTCTTGTTCTTCTTATTAGTGTATTATTGCAGTTGTTGTTGTGTTTGTTGCTGGTGCTACACACGCTTCGTGAGCAGTGACTTCAGAAGCAGCGAAGTTAGACTTGAAGCACGAAGAATGCGCAGAATATGAAGAAGCAGAAGCAGATGCTTTTGCAGAGGAGGAAGCATTCAAAGTGGCGCTTCATTATGCAAAAGCATCATCCATCCGATCCGATGCGCTCGAGACGATGCGATATTCAAGTGCAACTGTTAAACGCATCGACGCCGCGCCGCGCCGCGCCGCGCGTTGTACGAATGCACCAACGCACACACGATATGCGAGGCGATGAGTGGCTGGATCGATGAGGAGCCGCCGAAGTGTCGGAGTCGCTTGGAGTTGGAGCAGCATCAGCATCGGTTTTCTTAGTTAATTCAATCGTTTAGTGCGATGTTTATGCTGATGCTAAAAGGCGACTATTAAAGAGCCGCTTCGCTCGCTGATTGTGACTTCGAACGACGCGTTCAACGTTCAGCGTTCGCTTCAGTTTTCCGCTTCATTTCCTCTGCGAAATAAATACGTTTTCTCATTTAATAACTTAATTAAAAAGCGCACGTTTCTTTCAAACGTCGAGCGTCGTTGTGAGTGCGTTGAAAGAGCGCCGTCGTCATAATCGAGTGCGTCGCTTTAATTTTTCGCCTGCTTTCTTGTTTTCTTTTTTCGTTTTGTAATAATAATTAATTGAATTGATAATGGAACTGATAATGGATGGAACGAAAGGTACATCTGCTTGTTTACTTCTAATAATAAAGTAAAAATATTCATCTACATAAAAGAATCATAGATCACTTTCTCTTCTCTTCTTTCTTCTCTTTCTTGACTTCTATCTTCTGTCTTCTCTCTTTTATCTTTTATCTTTTATCTCTTTTCTCTTCTTTCCACTTTCCCTTTTCTTCTCTTATATTCCCTTCTCTTATATTCACTTCACTTCAAAATAACAATGATCAATCGATTAAAAACCGATCTTAATTTATTAATGAATTAATTGATTTTTAGTAAAGTTGTTGATTGTATTATTATTGTTGTTATTATTATTGTTGTTGTCGGTTGTATGGTGTTGTTGGTGGTATGTTATTAATTACCGTTACAAGATTTACTAAATATCACGCTAAACAAATGAAAATAAATGAAAAGACATGCTCAATAAATGAAAACAGACAAGAAAAACAATACAAATCACAATAAAACTACTCGTAGACTTCATCGTGGTGTTGTTGGTGTTATTATTATAGTTGTTGTTGTTGTTGTTGTTATTACTATAGTGTTAATAAATACATCAGCAACAACAGCTTCTTCCCTCTTTGTTCCTCCTTCCCGCTGCAAAAGCGCTCTTTACTAACTCTATCTCTCTCCCCGCCTCTTTCTCTTTGCCATCTTTCTGTTTCTCGCTCCACCCTCCCCCCCCGCCGCCCACCGCGCTTCCCTACACAGCGATTTTATCCAATTTAACCAGGGCTGTATTCATTAACACTGCAATCAACGCGATTTAGTAGCGCCTTCGACAACAACACGGTTGGTGGTGCTGCATGTTGTTGTTGCTTTTTTGGTAGTCGCTTTTTTTTTGACGTTTTTGTTGTTATTATCTATGTTTTTGGTAGTTGTTGGCTGTCGCTCTCATTATTATTGTTAGTTATTGTTGTTTATGTTCTGGTTGCTTGTAGAGCTCTCGTTAGTTAATTGAAATTATTAAAAAATACCGACTGTAAAAAAGTCTGTTAAACAGAAAAAAAATAATTCAATTAAAATTATTTAAGTAAAGCAATAAAAAAATCACTTCTGTTTTTGAACATTGATTTAAATTGATTGATCAACCGACTTCTCTTTGTTCTTGTTGTTATTTCATTCTCCTCATATTTCGGTTTCTTCTTCTACGACCTTCTTTTTCCTTCTTATATTGTTTTTGATCTTTCTTATCCGTTCTTATCCTTTTTTTTCCTTATTATTATCGCTCAATCGGTTTCAACTGTGTTGTTGATCCCTTCTTTTGTTGTTGTTAATTCTCAATCTTTCTCTTCTCGTTCTTTGCTCTTCAGTGCTTTTTTGTTTTTGTGTTATTAGCATTTTTGAAATGAGTTTTTTTGGCTGTTTTTTCTTCATTGTTTTAAAATTATGTTCTTTATTAATAATTAAAAAATTCAAAACATATTTTCTGTTCACTTTATTTTTGATGAATTTATTTTTATATTCTTTTTTGTGGTTTAATTTTCTACAGTTTTCATTTTTATGGTTGTTTATATTTTCGCCCATTTTTTAGATTTTCTGATTTTTGTTTTTTGTTGTATTTTTCATGTTTTATTTAAGGTTAAATTAATTTTAGTCGTCACCTTCTTCTTTGCCTTGTTGTTGTTGTTGTTCTTGTTGTTGTCGATGGTGTTTATTTTATTCGATGTTCTTATTACTGGAATTATTTTGTGCTGATGTTGCTTTTAATGTTGATTACCTTAAAATTGTTGTCGTTAAAATGTTTTCTTGATATTATTGCCATTGTTGTTGCTATTGCTATCGTTGTTGTTATTCTTTTTTTTTCGTATTTTACTACATTTTTTTGGATTTTAAGTTTTCCTTTTATTGTAGTTTTTTTTTCTTTGGTCACTTCTTATTGGTTGAATTTTTTGTCGTGTTCTTTGTTCTTTTTGCCATTCTACTCGTTATCTTTATTGTTGTTGTTGTCTTAATGTGTTTCTTTATTTAAAAGTCCAGCTTAACAGGTGTTTTAGTTATAGTTGTTGTTGTTGTTGTTGTCGTTACTACTATTGCTGTTACTACCATTGTTGTTGTTGCTGTTCTCCGACTGGTTCCAGCTTCTAGATTTCTTTGTTGTTGTTGTTGTTGTTTTCGTGTCTTTACTTTTATTTCTATTTCTATTGTATTTAAATTGATTTTCTGGTTTTTCAGTATAGTTTTTCTTTTCGTTGTATTTATTTGTATTTTTGTTGTAGTTTTCGTTGTTGTTCTTGTTAGTGTTTTCTTTGTTTTCTTATTTCTTGTTCTTCGTTGTTTCAACTCATTACAAATAACTTCAACTCGTTTTCTTAATCATTTAACATTCACTTTTTCTTGTTATTACTATTATTATTATTATTGTTGTTGTTGTTGTTGTAAGACTGGTCGCTTTTTCTGTTGTTGCTCTTATTTTACATATCTGTCGCTCTCCCTCTCTCCTCTCTCCTCTCTCTCTCTCTCTCTCTCTCTCTCTCTCTGTAAATTCTTTCGCTATTCTAAACATTTTGAAAACTTCATCAAACATTAAAAAGCATCCAGTTTCGGATATTATAAAGATAACTTTAGCTTTTTATGGATCGGCTGTCGTAACCAAAGCCAAGCCTAACCCAAGAGAAGACTCCAAACCTGCGATGATCTCCAGTCGAGTTGTAAATCAAAAGAGTTGCCTCGGAAAAACTCAGCCACTGAAGCAGAAAATTACTTTGAACGTAATTTAGAATAGGTTCCTCCACTTGGGTCTGTGCTGTTGTCCTACTCTAGTATGGCGGTGAGGATGTGGGAGGGGGGGGGGGGTGAACAGAGATGCTGAGGAAGGAAGAATTCGAAATTAAAGATGTTGTTGTGCAAACACCAGAAGCCCACTCTTTTGAAGTCGCTTTAAAGTCGCTCTGAAGTCGCTCTGAAATCGCTCTGAAGTCGCTCTGTTGTTGTTCTCATTTGTTCTTGTTTCCATTGTTTTTGTTGTTGTTGTTTTCTTAAAATTCGAGCTACGTGGATGGTGGAAAAGTCAAGAATCAGAAGGAGTGGCCAGCAGCACTGTTGGGTGGATGGGAGGATGGGTGGAGGGGGGGGGGGGGCGGAGAAGCAGTTGTTAAGCGTAAACGTTCATCGAACACCTGAGTACACAGAAATAATTGAAGCTGCAATTGTTGTTGTTTATGTTCATGTTCGTGTTGTTGTTGTTCATGTTCATGTTCGTGTTGTTGTTGTTGTTGTTGTTAGTGTTGCTGTTGCTGTTGCTAACATTCGAGTGGTTGCAGCTGTACTCGTAGTTTCATCATTGAGAGGTTGACGCAGAATCCGAGATGCGTTCCGGTGCACCAGCGAACGTGCTGCCGAAGCGTGGGCTTGATAGCTTCGTGCTTCTGTTCGTGCAGCGAGTGGCTTGTGTGACTGACTGTCTGTCGGCTTGACTGTCTGTCCGTGCGACTGTTCGTCGAGTTGCGTTGTTCTGCGATTTTCTGCGTTGGCCTGTCTTGTTCGCCAGGATACGAGCGACGAACATGAGCACCGGCAATGCTGCAGTGGTGATGGTGACGGTGGCGATGACGGTGGCGATGACGGTGACGGTGACGGTGACTGGTTGTTACAGCTGGTGATTTGTTGTTGTTGTTAATCCTACTGTTTTGCTAGACGTCTCTTAAAAACGTTTGACGAGCTCAAAACATGCGTTCATTTGTGATACTTTTGCCACCCGTAAGTAATAAAAACATGCAACAACAACAACAACAACAAAAACAACCAACAACCAACAACAAGAAAAAACAACACACATATCAAAACCAACAACGAAGCTGTCTTTATAGTCTTCGAGAAACCGTTAAGTTAGCTCGGCACCACAGATACGCCCACTAAGAAAACCAGCCCACCAACCTACCTGCCGCACCCCTCCCTCCCCCCACCCCCCTCCTCCCTTCGCTCTTTGCTGGTGGTGATGGCTACCAACAACTCCGAAATATTTGTTCTCCGCGGTATTTTTTGAACAAGTGTTTCTTTCATTCGTTCGTTTTGTATTCGTTGCTTTTAAATACAACAACTGTTGTTGTTGTTGTTGTTGTAGTATATTCCCCGTTTTCCCCGATCGCTGTACTCGTCGCTGTCTAAATATCACCAGTTTGTTGATTTCTTTCTCGTTCAGGTTTACATTTCTTATAATTTTCGACTTTTATGCTTATCTTTTTTAAGGCTTTATTCAGCGAACTTAAGTTAGTCAGGATAAATTAAATATTAAACTCAAGAGATCTTTTAAAGAATGGGTCGAGAGTAGAGACTTGAGTCAAGATGTGAGATCTGTGAAGACTGAGAGGAAGATCGAAGTGGAAAGAAGAAGACGAAGTGTTGAGACTGACATTAAAGAAGATTTCTGACATCTCGGTTAATCAACTCGGATAAATTGCTTTTGACAGATCTTGTATCGAAACGCATTGTATTGTATCTAGTGTATCGTACAATATATCTATGCTATGTATATCTTATTCCTCATCAATAATGATCTTTTTCAAGGCGAAAATATTTCAAAAGAGTCCTTTAAACATGAAACTTTTATCCTTTCTCAACCTCTTAACGCTCTGAATCATGGACAACAACCACAAGAAAAAATGACCAGAAGCCATTTTTTATGTTTTTCCACTTTTTCTGCTTTTCTCACTCGAAACTTCAAGCAGCTCGAGTTTCAATTTGAATTTGAATTTCAATTTGAATTTCAATAACGATTTCGAATCCAATTCAATTAAATAAACATTTCAATGTGAATGCAAATCAATAAAAATTAATTTGCTACGTTGGCCAAGCAAAGCCGCCAGATATAAATATTTTTTTAAAAAAACATTTAAAATATATGTATAGAAAAAGCAACCCCCACTCCCCCCGCCACCGTCTGCAAAAAATAAGAAAAAAATACCAACGAATGCATTCAAATCTTTGAATAACAATCGTTGCAGTCGAATTTAGTTGAAAGATTCGATTTTCTAACGTGCACCGGCGCAGTAAAATTGACAGTAAAACTGAAGTAATAGAAATAGAAACAAAAAACACAACAACAACCAATAAAAGACCCTGTGCTAATAGGTTTTCTTGTAGCACAATCCACAGTCTACCGAATCGCTTGGACGCTGCTGAACCATTTAAAAACCATTTGAGTCACGTTACAATTCATGAATGATTATTGTTGTTTGTGGCAACTGCTGGCGATCGAAGGTACCAACCGTGGACACCAACTAACATGCATTTAGTAGGTTGGATGTAGGATCGGGCACGAGCAGTAAACAAGACTTCATGCTGTATGTACCCCGGGCGATACGACACGCAGGGCGGGGAGGGGGGAGGGTTGGGAAGGGTCAAGAGGAAGTGGTCTAGGCTCTAAAAGTGTGCACCCGGCCACACTTCATGAACGATCGTTCGTTCGTTCGTTCGTTCGTTCGACGCTTATTAATTCATTTGCAAATCGAACACCCAGCTTGAGCCTGTTTGTAGTCAAATGAGTTGCCACATTTATCGCAGTATGTCTCTCCGTCTGTCTGTCAGAATGCCAGAATGTCTATCTGAATGTCTGTATGTGTTTCTGTCCGATTAAGCGAGAGCCCATGTGCGCTTTGTTGTTTCATTGGCTGGATTTTGTTCTACTATCCATGTTTCATCTATACTCGTAAAGGGAAATCTTTCTCTCTCGCTCTTTCTCTCTATCTCCCTCCTTATACGCTCCGCTCTTCTTTGTAGATGTCAGCTCTTTCTTTTGCTTCCCTCTGTCTGTAAAATTGACCATTTGGTTGGTTTGTCTCTTCATTTCCCATTTGATCTCCCTACTAAACTATCTATTGATCAATCCTTTGAACTAACTTATTTATTTATTCAGTTATATACTTCATTTATTTATGTGGAGTGATAAGTTTGTCTCTTCTGTCCGTCTTCCCTCTGTCTTTCTTCTTCATTTCTCATATTTTATTCTCTTCTTTCAACGGAAGAACCACGGTAACTACTTAACCAGAAATGGGTGAGTTCCCTTTCACTTTCTCATGCCCTTAAAAGTTTGCTTAAAAGTTTGATCGCGGAAAATCTGTTGATCTGTCGTGATATGCCCATTTTTATCAATGAAACATACTCCAACACGATCATTCTGCTTTCTGCCACCCTCTCATTTTTCATTTCAAAGAAGTCAGAGGCAGAAACAGAAACAGAGACTGAGACAGAGACCGATATCGAGTGAGCGACAGAGACGGACCTGTTGTCTGTAGTGTTGCGCTTATACAACAAATCGTTTTCGCTTTCGTCGGGGACATTTTGCGATAACTTTTTCGGTGACAGCCGCCTCGCATTGATTAATTAATGACAAGTGCGTTCATTACTTTGGGCAGCACCCCCGCACAGGGCAGCTGATGGATTTCCCCAAAGGCTGGGAACGCTGCGAGTCGAACAAATCGATTCACAGACTGGGTTGTTGAGTGTCTTTTTAGTACTTCAAGGTTTTTTTCTCGACTGTAGTTTGTTGCTTTAAGGTTTTTGTTGTTATATTTTTGTAGTTGTTGGTTTTGTTGTTGTTGTTTTGGGGTTTTTCTGATGGCGGTCGCTGGTTGTCGGTGGAGCCGGTGGTGCTTTTCGCTCACTTCATTGATCACTTTTGTTGGGCCATTTTTTAAGCTGTTGGCCATTATTTCTGCTATGCAACTTAAGTGTTTGCAGCTGTAATAATATTGTTAGCACTACTGTTGTTGCGCATTCTGGTCGATGTTGTTGTTGTACTCCATGTTGTTGTTGTTGTTCCTAACTGGCTGTTGGAATTTTTATCTACTTGCATTACTTTAGCTCTTTAGCAACAACAAAAACAAAAAAAAAAAAACAACAGCAACATAAAAATACTGAAAAAATACCTTAATTTTAAATGTATGTAAAATTTTAGTGAGTCGTTTGTGTATTTTTATTGTTAACTATATTTAATGCTTGGACTTTTTTTAGTTTTACATTTTTTATTATTATTTTTCGTTTTTTTATAAGTTGATTCACGTAACTCGTGACTAACAACGCGTTGGTTTTCGTGGCTTTCGGCTGCTCAAAATTAATGAGTTACGAGTATCGATCGCAAAAAGCATTTAAAAGTTTAGAAAAAATTCATTTGCGAGGACTTTTTTTCTTTAAAATACAAGAAAACCAACGAGATAAAAAAAATAATAAGAATAAAAGAGGAAAACAATAAAAAGAATATGTATAAATGTAAATAAAATATAGTATATAAACAATTAATTAAAAGCTATTAAAAAATAACAAATTTTACTGAAAAATAATTTCTATACAAGACCATAAAGTTTTAAATATTCTAATAATAATAATAATATTGTATTTAAATAAATAATACACTCACCTTTTTTGTAAATTAATAAAGCAGAAAGAATTCTTTGTTTAACTCACCTGAAAAGAAATTAAAAAAGAAATATTTTTAGAAGTTTGCAGGTTTTAATAAACAATGTTTCATATATTAATAAATAAACTCGGGAACTAAGTGAATATTGCTAACAAAATATAACAGCAACAAGAACAATAAAAGCCAACAACCGAATAGAAGAACATTACAAAAGAGTACCGTTTGAAATTCCTTGAAAAACTCCTTCGCTAAACAAATCAGAAACGATTTCGATAAAAAATTAGAGAAACTCAATGAAGGAGTGAAGGAAGCAACAATGAGAAATACAACAACAATAAGGAGAACAACAACAACAAGGAAAACAACAACATTATCTTCAACTAACAACACAAGCAGCGGTTTGTTCAGCTTCAGCTTTTTAAGCGCCTCAAAAACAGGCCACGAAAAAACCGTATTGACGATGCAACGCTGCACACGACGTTACCGATAAAGAGAGAGAGAGAGAGAGAGAGAGAGGGAGAGAGTGGGAGAGAGAGAGAGAGAGAGATGGAGAGAGAGAGAAAGCGAGAGAGAGGGGGACAGTATAAGTTTCCTGCAAGACTTCGGAAAACAATCCCCATCAGCTTAAGTTATAGTTTTCATTAGCCGCCGATAAGCTCTCGAGGCTCTCAACGGATCGGAATCGGATCGAATCGAATCGACTGCATGCACGGTACATGGACATGGTCATGGAGGCCGTTGTTGTTGTTGATGCTACTGCATGGAAGCTGAAGCTGCGGCGGAAAGCAGGAAAAACGCAATATTTTCAGTTCAGCGGCGTTAATTTCGAGTATGAACGAGAGTACATGTAAACACTTTATGTTGGTTGCTGTATGTGTGTCTGTATTGGAGTGTATGCCTGCATGTGTGTGTGTGTGTGTGTGTGTGTGCCCATTGATGACCTATAAGACCGCCGCAAGATCGACCACCATCAAAAAATGTGTGGCAAACGCTTTAAGGCCAAAAATATGCGGCTTTCAATGCGGAAGCAGATACGCAGTAATTCCCACACTTTAGTGGACTATCTTTAGTGAAACAACAACAACGACAACAACAACAATAATAACACCCATCAGCTGCTTTTTCTCTGTTTTTCTGTTTTTCTGCTCTTGATTTCTTTTTTTTCTCTATTGAATTCCAAGGGGCTTTTTTCCTCTTCAACAGTTTATCAGTAGGTCGGTAATTTTGTTGTTTTTGGGTCCACATAATTTGTTGTTGTTGTTGTTATTATTGTTGTTGTTGGCTTTATCTTAGAGACAGAGTCTATCTTTTAGAACTTCAATTTGGTTGACTTGGTTGGCTCAAAATATATTGAAATTGTGTCTTTTTTGCGATTGTTTTTTAAATTATTACAGTTCAACATCACAGCAGCAGCAGAATTTCTGGAAGAATGAAGTACAATATTCCCAATATTCCAAAAAAATGGGAAAAAACAATAGTATTAATATATAAAACACAGCATAATAATACTAGAAATAATGGAAACAAATAGAATTCTTTGCAAAGAAAACTCAATTCAATCAACAACCAAAACTATAAAAAATAGAACTAAAATCTTGAAAAAAAGAAAGAAAATTAAAGTCAATTGAAGTGAAGAGAAGTGAGTAGAGTGGAATAGAAAACTCTAAGGTTGGTAACGGTACAAAAATCGCCTTCTCTCCTTCTTTAATCGAATATAAGAATCGTGAGCGAATTTCAGAAAATTCGATTAAAGTAGTTTTTTAATAATCGCGGATGCGGCACCGAAAAAAAAATACCACTGGCGCCCCAAAATAATGAGAAACTGCAAAGCGTGGAGGCGGGCGCTGGCGGGCGGCGTGGAGGGGGGGGCGAAAATGCAATTAGAGGGTGGATGCGTTATTAATGTAGAGCACATGACGTTGGCAACTACGAATACACACAAACACACAAACAAATGTACCCAAAACGATGCTAGAAGAGGCAACTGAGTAGCAAGAAGATGAAGAGCAACAACAACAACAACATTAATAATGATGAAATAATATATTGATGAAATTGGCAACTCTGATGGCTGCAATTTTACAGCGAAGCGGAGTCACGAGACACGCATTCACAATATAAACATACGAGTATAGAAACATGATGCATGGTTTATGAGATGCTGCTGGACGTCTGTATGTATGAAGAGTGAGAGCAGTAATAGTGCAAGCAACAACAACAACAACCCTGACTGGCGCTGTGAGTTGGTATGCGGAAGCGATGCGTTGTCGACTTCAACGACGACGACGACGAAGACGACGACGACGACGACTAAAACAACGTTTTAAGGAGATCTTCGCTAAGTAGGAGGTGTTCAGAAAATGCGAACATTTCGAGTAGCTCGAGTAGAAAACGCATTAAAACGCCAGAAGTGGGCGTTGCAGCAGCAGCGGCAGTGGAGTGGGTGTGTTTGATGAGCAGAAAAAAAAATTATCCACATATCCATAGTAGAAGCATTTATGTATGTAAGTGTGCGTGCGTGTGTGTGTATAAGGGGGTTTGGTAGTAAAGGAGTAACAACAACAACAAAAACAACAACAAAAACAATAATAATAATAATAACAGCACCAGCAACAACAACAACGATGATTACATCGATCGCCAAAGATCGATGATTGTCAATTTTCAAGTAAATGTTAGCAAGTATACGCCACAATAACAATAACAACAACAACAACGACGACAACAGCAACAACAATAATATGTTGTTCTTGTCTACTCTTTTTTGTCCTATTCTTTTCTTTGATCATTTATTGTAATCGATGTAAGTGGAGAAAATTGCGAAAAGCAAACCCACGACTTGTTAAAGCAAACGACAAACAAACGAACAGCAATAACGACAGCAACAACAATAGCAACAACAGCAACAACAACAACAGCAACACCAGCAACTAGCAATATTAATTAAATTGCACATTTTTTTCCAGCACACGTGACAGCTACAAAGGAAAAGTGTTTCGCCATCAAGTAAGAACTTTATAATTAGTTGATTTTAATGATCGATATGCGAAGCATAATAAACAGCACCAGTTAGTCAGTCAATCACTCAGTCAGTCGGTCAGTCACTCAGTCAGTCAGTCAATTACTCACTCGGTCAGTCAATCACTCAGTCGGTCAGTCAATCACTCAGTCGGTTACTCACACAGTCATGCAGTTAGCTCGACTTTCTTTTCCTTTAGTTACTCAATTAACTCCGATTCCAGAGGAGGTTCCAGCTTAACACTAGACTCATTATAGATCCAGTATTAAGATGGACGAGTGAATATGTTGTCGCTGTTGTTGCTGTTGTCGTTGTTGTTCTTGTCATGTTTGTGTTGCTGCTGTTGTGGCTGTCATTATTCCGATTAGTAAAAGTTGTTAGAATTAATGGAATTTACAATTTACAACACTCACATATACAAGCTACACAAGATGTTTAATTTCTAAAAAGGGTGATTAAACAACTTCGTCATTTAAAAGAAAAACAAATCTCAAGCTTAAAAATTAATATGAAAAAATTACTATTAAAAATGGAATCCGGCGATCGGTTTTATTAGCCATTTTTTGTAATTCTTTGAATTCTACTTATACTACATTAATTTCTGTAAAAATTGTGCAATATATGAGCAATATTATTTTATTAAATGAGAAATAAATTGTATTTCCTTGAAGGCCTTAAATACCAGTAAATCTACAAGAATCTGAATGAGAGGTGGCAATTATTTGGCCACGTTGGTGCCATTAAATGCAGCCAGCTTCGCCTGGCATCCAACCAGCATCGATTCGGTTCGATTCTACAGAAACTAGTCTCGAGTCAGGAGTCTTTCCGGAAAGAGGAAGAAGAGACCGTCCTAAGTCAGGATAAAGATTTGTGTACGAACTGATGTTGCTAATGTTGTTGCTGTCGTTGTAGCTGCATCTTGAATCAATCCCAGAAGAATTTATGAACGACCACAAACGGAGAGCACAAAACACAGCAGCCGCAGGCGACGCAGGGGTCTCGATGGTGCCAACTTCATAGCAATTCCGGGCCAAAATGAATTGGACAGCGTAGAACGAAAGCCAACAGTAATTAAGACAAGTTTACAATGCAGACAGACACGCGTAGGCACACACACACACACATACACAAACAAACACACACATTTAATACATATATAAGACACAAACACAGCTACAGACGATCTCAAAGCATAACAAATGAGTGTACAATGAATTATTATGATTTGCACAAATGTTCTGCAACTGTTTAATGACAGATTGCGAAGAAGAGACGAAGGAAGAAGAGAAGAAGAATAGAAGAAGAATAGAAGGAGAAAAAAAGGCGTAGAAAATGAATGAACAGAAAACCAGATGCGATGCCAACATCAATGAAGTGGCATGAATGAGACGGTGGACTACCGTTTTTTAAGAAACAGACAACACACACTAACAGAGAGAAAGAGAGAGAGAGAAAGAGAGAGAGTGAGAGAAAGAGAGCGAAAGAGAAAGACAAAAAAGTGTGACAAACGAACTGTCGTTTCGAGCAATCTATGGTAGCAACTCCCCAGCTGGTGGCTTTGGCACAGCTTCTTTCTAACGAATCCTACAAACAACACCAGCAGCAACAGCTTCTGTGGACATGGCGACTCTCCGGCGTACGTTTTCCTGCCCGAGTTCGCTGGAGTCCTCGCTCGCTTTGGCATCACTGGCGCCCGTTTCCTTTGCGGGTTCAAATCACTATAATTAAGATATGTGGAGGGCATTTTTGAAAATTACCAATCATAAAAGCTGCAAGCATTCATTGCTTCATTCATTGTGTAAAGCAAGTCACAGCAACAGGAACAGCAACAAGAACAGCAACAAGAGCAGCAAAGAAACAACGACAGCAGTAGACGAAAATCAACACTTGTAGCGTGGAGATGGAGCTGGCGATGATGTCCACAGGGGGCTGTTGAGGTGGGAGGGGCCGGCAGCTAATAGATGCTTTGGAGGAGTTGAAGAAGTGAGTTTTTTCCCCGCGCTGGACTTTAATAAATATTAAATTGTGGCGCTGTCACATCACCAAAGCCGCCAGAAGTGTTGCCAGAGATTTATTCATATGCATACTGAGTGTGGCTGTGGTTGTTGTTGTGATTGTTTATAGAGGAATTTGCTGGAGTTGTTGTTGCTTTATTTTAGCTACACAGAAAGTGGTTAAATTTTAATTTGAGGCAAGAAATAGAAGAACTACACGACAGAAACAACAAGAACAACAACCACAACAACACCAACAACATTAACAACAACGATTCACACTGATTGGTTTTGACACTGAAGTGTTGTCTGAAGTGGTTTTAAAGAGGTTCTTAACGGTGTTTAGAGGGCTTAAAAAAATAATAAACTTGATTTCCAAGGAAATTTTCTAGGAAATTCTTTTTTTTTTAGTCTTTCATTAAAATTAACAAGTTTTTCATAATGTCATCGATTTAAAGAATTGATTTTCACACCTGCAAGAGCGAGAACCAGTTCTAAATTATATTTAATAACAGCCTAATCATCAGTTTGAAATGCGTTCCATGTACTCGTATGGAAATCTGGCTCGAAGGACCATTTTTTAGTTATTCAAGAAATTATTATTCTTCAAAAATTCATTCAAAAATAAGCTCGATTTAAATAAATTAATGAAGTGAAAAAAAGAGTGATTAATTAGTTAAACAAAACTCTGTCTCCTTTAGATGACAGTATATCTTCTTTAGGAAATTTTATTCCTCTAAGAAATTCGAATCACTGTCGAAGAGACTCGAAAAACTAACCGAAATCTTGATCTAATATTAATGCTTACAATATAATAATTACGCTTGTGGATTGTCTTTTATTATCCATAACAACTGAGTTCGAATTGGTTCGGATTGGAAGCGAATCTTTCTAAGAGATTCTAAATAAACTGTTTCGTAAAAAGTTGTACTTATTTAAAACTTGTACTTAGATAAGATTAGAATTTATTCATACTCTTCAAGAAGTGATCGCGATTTAAAAATTATGCAGAGCCTCCGGAATCTTCTCTCAGTTTTGGTCATCATCCCGGATCGGATCGGGACGGAAGATCAACAGACTTCTAATCGAATTGGCAGGATTCTTTGTGGGACTGAACTCCCTCTTTATCTACCTCTTCCCTTTCCCTCCGCCCCCCCCCCCCCCCCATCTCCTCTCTTCCTCTTTGTTACCTTCTTCGAAGAGCGATAAGTTATCTAAGATCGTTCTTGATGTATGACAGCAATAAATCGTTCCTTTAGCATTTCATAAATTCTATTTATGAATCTTCCAACCTCTCGCGATCGTTCGCTTTGGTTGGTTGGTTGGTTGTCGCGGTGCGTCTCTCAACCACTTCGCTGATCCCAGCAACAGCTCAATTAAAGCTATTTAAACAGTGTTGTTTTATAATTCATTAGCGAGGCGTCGTCCCCGCTTTACAAACGATTTTAATGGGCTTTCATTTAGAAAACCACGATTATAGCGAGCCACCAGTGAACACCACCGGAACCGGCAATGGAGAAGAGAGCCCCCGGGCTTGGCAAGCAATTAAAATACAATTTCGAGCGAACTTGTTGCTGTGTTGTAAATCCTTCTCGGTTGTTCGGTGGCTCTGGTTTAGGCTCCGTTTCTGTGGCTGCGTTTCTGTGGCTCTGTCGCAAAGCGGCTGAAGCGCATTTGGCTTTAAGCTTCACTTGATGTAAATGTAAATTTTTCACTTGTACATCGGGATCAAGTGAATTTCAATGGCGACCTAAGCAAATGATGACCTCGAGGCTTGTTTCGCGAGTGCCGGTGTTTAGAATCGTTGTTGTTGTGGTTGCGGTTATGGTCTGTGGTGTTGTGCGGGCTGCGGTTCCGTGTCAGCCATCTAATAACTCGTCCTGATCGATGTTAACCCGTTTCGGTGGCGGTGTTGTTCGGTGTTTCGCCTTTTTTTCAATTCTTTTTAAGACGCCTCCAGCAGCACGTCTTTCGACGGGATCTGGTACGCATTATTATCACTATTATCATTATTATTATCATTATTATCATTATTATTATCATTATCGTTATTATTATTATTATCATTATCGTTATAGTTATTCTTATCATTATTATTACGATCAGTTTGAAGTTAAGTCGAACGAAAACAACACCGCCATCTGATGTTTCATTGCATCCGAGCGGCGCTCGACGCGTCCGTTTTGCATGCGTCCGCACTGTAATCCGCAGCTGCTCGAGACGACAAAAACACTTTTAAAATGCTTGAAGCATCCGCTGCTGCTGCTGCTGCTGCTGCTGATTTGTATATCTAATTTTTTCCTATCCAACCCAGAGCTGATTTGCTATTCGCTCCACTGCGAGTAGATGGAGCAGATTAGAGTGCGTCAATCCTGAGAATGCGGCAGTGAATCCCGAATGATCACCACGCGGCCCGGTGCGGGGTGCGTGGAGGGGGGGGAGGGGGGGGAGTGCGCATCGATCGGTGCACTAGATTTGCGGTTCGCTGCATGTCTGCAGGCTGCACTGGAGTCTGTGAGTGGCGGTGAGCGGCATGTTTGTCAGGAAATCAAGTCAAATCAGCTGCTGATCAGTCATTCGCAGCAACATAATAGCAAAATAACAGCAACACAACTACGCCGGAGCAACAAGTGGTTTGTGCGGACGGAAGCCACATGGTCCATGGCATGTTCCAGATACCGTTTCCAGGCGCCTTTCGCCCGTCGTTTCGCAGCATCGCCAGCGGCGTTGACGATTAGCAACGCATGTCAACGAACAGCGACGCACAAGCGACATCCAGCGGCACAGAGACATGATCTACCTTCAGCCAGCAATGCAAATCATTATATTCTACATAATTACAAGTTACAAACACTGCAGTCTGTACAAAGAAGCGCTCTCTTCTGGTCGCTTTGTTGTTGCTGTCGTCGTCGCTGTCGCATCGCGCGATTATGTAATTCTTAGTTTTACAATAGTTGCTTATTTGCTTGAATGTCGTTCGGCTTCATTTCAAGTCCACCGACAGCAAGAATAACAGCGCCAGCAGCGACAACATTTACAACAACAACACCGAGTTCGCCCCTCACAGTTTCCCGTCTCGTGCTCAAGCCTCGCTTTCAATGCTGTCGTTACCTCAGCTGCATGTTTGATTTGGGTCGTTGATGAACGCGCTGCAGCGGTGTGGTGGTGGTGGTGGTGGTGGTGGGTGTTTCACATATACACATAAACACAACACACAAAAACACACACACACACAAAAGAGTTGACTGTGTCACTATTAACAACAACAAACGAATGACAACCACGACTCTAGTGTCACCTTTTTGCATATTAAAACAGCTGGAAGCTGAGTATATTCTATATAATTCTGGTACCTGTTGTCTTTCTTGTTATTGCTGTTGTTGTTGTTGTTGTACTTCTGATGGAGCAAAGTGAAAGATAAAATATTACATGACCATATGAGGTGTCATCTGATGGAGTTGCTGGCACCAGCACAACAGATGAAATGCAAAAATATTTCATGCAGTGCATGAAAATGATACAGTGGGACAAATTGGCTTCGAGAACTTTTATAATAACAAATAATAACTACAGAGAAATTATATTTAAGACATAGATATGGTTTTATAGTTATACTTTTAGATAAAGTTATCCGGCTCGAAGGATCATCAATTTTAACATGAAAACATCAAAATAAATAAAATAATTCAAAAAATCCTTTCGTGGATATAAATGTAGCTTTAACAAGGGGTGTTGAGAGATGGTGAGGGGGAAGGGGAGACAGGGGGGATAGAGAGAGAGAGGGATAGGGAAGAAAACGAAAGAAACGAAGAGTGGAGTGGATATTGAAGAAAGAATGAAAGGTTTCCAAGAAGAAGGCTCACTAAAGACGTGACTATTCTTATCTTTTATACTGAAATACTAGGCAATTTGATCATTGTATAGATTTATATGCAATCAAGCTCTTAAAATGACCCACTGTTTATAGAATTCAGGGAACTACTTCAGCCAACCGGTTGCCTTAGCTTCCAGTCAACCTGCCTCCACTCTTCCTTCCTCTTATTTGACATATTTTAGGTGCTGCCGTTCGCTGTTGGCCGTTGCATTTTATGCACTGGAGAGAGATAGTTCTTCTTCTTCTTCTTCACTCTCAAGCAACATCCGAACACTGAAGGATGGATGCTTCGCACAAACACACCTTCGAAAAGACACGCGATTCATTATGTTGGGTCTTCAGTTCTGTTGTCCCTGTCACGATGCCGGCAGCACGGATGTGTTGCTTGCCTGCAACTGCGTTGACAGTTTTGTGCAAATGAGATCAAGAGTAAGAACAAAAACTAGAACAAGAGCCGGGCGAATGAAGAACTCCAACAACACTCCACTCCAAACCAAGAAGAAGCGGAGAAACTTCTCGCCCATGATCTCCTCTCTCCGCTGCACGATCGCTCTTTCATGCTGCGCGACAGAATCGCTTAAGCTTAAATTAACTAAATGAGTTTATAAGCAGAAGTAGCAACGACGCATGCGTGAAGGTGTCACTTTTTATTAAAGATTACATTGACATGAGCTGAGCGGCGCGCGCGCGACAGAGCTGAGAGCCCGCGATCGCAGGCGATGAACAACAACAACATGAGTGGTGGTGCTCAGCCGGCACCTGCTACCAGGCGCGGCTACAGTAGCTACTTAATGAAGCCGGCGACGTTGGAAGGAGTCATGCAAGCGGTGAGGCGGTGATGCAGGCGGTGAAGCACTAGAAAGAAGCTGCAACATTAAGGATGCTTGACGACAAACATCCAGCCGCCGTGGTTGTGTCCGCGTTCGTGTCCGTGGCCGTGTTCATGGTCGTCGTCGTGGTTGTGCCTGTGGTAGTGGTTTCTCGTCGTGGTCGCTGTTGGCTTTCTGAGTAAATCATTCCGCGGTGCCTTTGGAAATTAGATTAGTTGCTGTAATTAGTTAATAACATGACAGAGCGTGTCCAAATGAAGTCTTGACCACTTGGTCATTCGGCGTCCGTCCCCGAACTAGTGACGGCTCTGTGTCTCGCCGCTCTCCCCGCTGCTCCGTGTTGCTCCGCGCTGCTGGTGGAATGACATGAAAGCCATAAAACGTTGTTGAGCATTTTGATTGATGGTTTTTTGATGATTTTTCGCCGATAGCGATTTTCCTCCTGCGATCTTGTACAAAAATGTACACGCGGTTTTTCTCCACCTCGCTTGCTTTTTTATTTATTTCTTAACTTATTTATTTATTTTTATTTTTTAATTGTACGTGTTTGTTTTTAATTCCTTTCACGGAAAACTGGATCGAGTTATTTTAGTTTCAGCGAGATGATTGATGCTCATCAAGCATCAAGCTTGGAAAAAAAAGGAAAAGCAAATGTTTTGCATAAATTTAATTGATATATTTTAGCACGTGATAAATTTTATCATTTTACGAGACAGCAGAGAAAAAATGTACTAGTATAAAATGTATCTGTCCTTGTTTAGGATAATTTATATGTGTATTATATAGAAACAACACTTCACTTTAATCTCCTGTAGAACAACAACAACGACAGCGATGAGGATGACGATGATGGTGATGATGATGTGAAGAATGAGCTTAATTTCAATGAACGACGAGAGTTTTTAAGAGACCGAAGGAGAAGAAAATACGTCGTTGAAGAAGGAAGGGAAGACAAACAAAAGGACGAGTACAAAAACACGCAACGCAACGCATTCTCTATTCAAAAGCTGTTTAATGAAGACATTAAATGGGTTTTACAACCTGTAAAATATGTCCAAAAGTTAATAATGTTTAGATGATGACCAGAAGAAAGATAGAACGAGGAAAGAAACTGCAACTATACTAAAGCGAAAGCTGTAATGTATCTCGTGTTTATTTCAGCTTCAGTTTAGTTTCAGTTCAGTTCAGTTAAAAGTCGGAATCGAATGATCATTGTTTAAAGCCTAATAGGAGATAAATTCACCAACGTAAAGAACTCAATTGAAACTAATTAATGGGAGTGCATGAGAAACTTCTAAGAATGCTTAAGAAGCGCTTTTAAAGTACTCTCGAATGAAGAATGAAGCAGAAAAACTCTGCAACTTGAAATGAAAGAGATGTCTATTAAAGAGTTCGAGTTGGATGGCTTCAAATGTGAGATAAAGAAATTAAATTAAGTGAAATATTTAAATACAAATCATTTTTATAATTATTCAAAAGGTATTCAAAAGGTATGCAAAAAGAATTAAAAGAAGCATAAAGAAAAAATTACTGACACGAAGGCTTTTAAAGTTAAACATGTGATTTATGTTAAATCACTAAGAAAGAGAAAAAAGGAAAAAAATACAAGAATCTAATTAAACTATTCAGATGGACAAACAGATGGACAGACAGAAGGACAGACAGACAGAGGATCGGACGGACAATCGGAAGGACAGAAGTGAATCGACTCAAAGGGTGACGCTGATCATTTTTCTATACCTGCCACGCCTCCTTCCGTGCGTTACAAACAGAAGGACAAACTTAGTAACACGCTTTCAACTTCCAGCGAGGGTGTGTAGGGTATAAAAAGAAAAAGAAAAAGAATAAAACTCCTTTTTAATGTATTCTTTATAACATGAGTAACTTCATTTAATTGAATGCATGCTTTATATCGCATTTGAAGATAATACAAATCTATACGAATGCATACGAAAAGAAACCATAAAAAAACGCAATGTCGATTGTGAGAGAACTTTATGAGGTGCCTTTATAATCAAGAAATAAAAGCAAAGAAATTAAAAGCGTTTGATTATTTTAATTCCAGACACATAAACTCGTAGATAGACGAAGCTTAATCAGTGTTCATGCAATCAGAATTACTAAATTATTGGATCGAATATGATGATTCTTTACCCCAAGAAGAAAGAAAGAGAGAGAGAGGGGCAAACAGAGAGAGAGATAGAAAATGTCTACATTCCTTTGAAATACATATGATAATCTAATCTTATCTGAGTATTTACGAGGTCACTTCTTAAAAGTCTTGAAAGAGTGCTTCGATGAATATATTGCAGTAGATGAAGAAAACCGCCTTCACTTTGAAATGTCAAGAAGTGTGTCGATTCAGATCACGTCCCAGTTACGGCCAACAACTCCATTAATTAACCTGCTTTTATTTCGGAGGTCTTTGCCAGGTTCTTCGGAAGCCTCCAACATGTTCAGAAAACTAAAACCCGAGCGGTTCAAAAACAAGAGATGAACATGTCTGGGAGGGTGCGAATTTCGATTATAGATCCGTTTCTTCAGTATACTCGGATATTTCCATATGAATACTTGAATGAGAAATGATTTAAATAGTGAAAAGATCCGGCTCGAAGAACCACTCAAAATGAATTCTGTGAGATCGATTTGCCTATAAGATAGCACTTTCCACACACTATGAATGAAGAATGATAATTTAATTAAATCTTTAGTTTTTGAGAAATTGAATCTTGGTATTTGCAAAAATTTCAATTTCGACGCTTTATCCGGCTCGAAGAACCAAAATTTTTCACACAGAAAGAAATTAAAAAAAAGAATCTCAAAAAATCAGTCCGAAAGAACGGACATGATTCATTTAGTCAAAGTGACTACCTTTTTCAATAAAAGACGGAAGAAAAACTATAGCAACATCAGCGAAATCAACTCCTGTTGATCAAAAAACCCCAGCAGCAAAAAAGAAGAAGAAACACAATAAAGCCCGAAAAGAGAAACGAACAAAAAGAATCGCTCAAAAAAAGATGCATCCGAAAAACATCAACAACAGTTAGTTAGCCAGTTAATATGACCTTCACACTATATTTTCAATGCCATTCAGCAAAAAATGAAGAGGAGGAGTAGAGTAGAAGAGGAGAAGAGGAATCACCTCGAAAGGGAGCAGAAGCTTAAGCAGCATCAACATCTGCATCGGAATCGGCGGCGCATCGTCACCGTCAACGCCGTGTTGTTGTTGTTGTTATTGTTGTCTGTTGCTCCAGTTATGACCACCAGACAGAAAACAGCAGGAACAACAACAACAACAACAACATTGATAATAATCACCACCATCATCATCAAAATTGTGCCAAAGACTAACTAAGCCACAAAAGAACAACAGAAACAAATGCACAAAAGAAATACCAAAAAGAACATGAAGACGAAATGAGGACGAGGAAGACGAAGATGAGGACGAGGACGAAGAGGAGGACGAGAAAGACCAAGAAGAAGTGGGGGAATTCAGAAAACTGATGCAGAGTCCAAAATCCGAGAACCGTTGAGCCAACAGACGGCTGCCGCGAGTTCATATTTTTGTATCTGTGACTTTTGGGGCCAAAGTATCATCATCATCATCATCATCGCCGTTGACCACAACTGTCCACCACCTTTGTTGTTGTTGTTGTTGTTGTTGTTTTTGTAGAGCCCTTTGCAATCGCTGGTCGAGTTGTATTCAGTATTCATTCAAGGCTCTAATCGCCTCAGCTTCACTTTCAGAGAGAACAAACGCTGTTGCCGATTTTAGTCATTCGTTGGTTTTTCGTGTCCGGTTGTTGCTCTTGTTGTTGTTGTTGTTTTTGTTGTTGTGGTTGTTGTTGTTGTGGTTGAGGTTGTCTTGCTACCGTTTGACATGTGTTCGGTGTCCGATGTGTCCGACTTTGGCCATATTTGTGGCCGACTTTAGATCACTTGTTGTTTGCTCTATCTCTCTCTCTCTCTCTCTCTTTCTCTCCCTCTCTCTGTCTCTCCCTTTTGCTTATGGAATTTTGCATTTTTTCATTTTTATTACAAGGAATGCTTTTTTCGTTGTTGTTTTTGATTGTTGTTGCAGCATCAGCATCACATCAACGATACTCTGATTCGCTCTTGTAGCTTCCTGTCGCAGTAGCTTGTTGTTGTTGTTGTTGTTGTATTTCGAGCTGTTGTTCGAGTTGTTGTATAAGTTGTCGTTTTTATTGTTGTTGTTGTTGTTGTTGTTGTTGTTGTTGTTTCAGCATTCCTCTGAGAGCACTCGCACGTTCTTCCTCACTCAACGCCTCAACGCTTTGAAGTGCATTGAAATTTAGTAGGTTTTTTTTTTTAATTTATTTCGCTGTTGGGTTCCTTTCAGTCGCTGTTCTTGTTGTTGTTCTTGTTGTTGTTCTTGTTGTTGTTTTTGCACTACCAACGGATGTGTGATGTTTTAGTTTATTGATCCGAGGCGTTTCCATTTGGTTTAAGTTGTTGTTGTTGGCTTTGTTGCGGATCCTTTTTTGTTTTTTATTTTTTTTTTGTTTTTTTTTTTCTTGCATAGTTTAGTGGAGGAAATCAATTGATTTGATTGCTTTTAATTTGCAGCTTTTAGAGTTGTTGTTGTTGTTGTTGTTGTCCTCCTAATCGGAGGAGGTTTTCCAACACCAGCTGAGAAGGAGAAAAAAAATGGAGATGCTTCTGGTTTTTCGAGGTTTTTTTGTGGCTCCTGCTACCGGAATTTTAAGTTGGATACCCTACAGTGAGTACCATAGAATGGGTTCTGCTGATTAATTTTTCAAAACGGTTTGCAATTCATAATCATTTTATTCATCGTAATTTTATTCATTTGAATTTTAATTCCTTATCTCTAAATTCATTATATTTTCATTCTTCATCTTTTAATTCGCATTCCTTTTATTCATTTCCGTTTTATTGACCAATCATTTAATTTATCACGTTTATATTCATCATCCTTTTATTCATAATCTTTGTGTTCATTACTCATTTTATTCATATTAAACGGTTTCATATCATAAAGTATCATGGTTCTTTCAAATCCTAGAAAATAGAGTCCAATGTGATAAATAGTAACGCAAGTAACAAAAAACGTGGGGAAAACACTAGAAAATTATCGCCAAAATGTCCTCTGAATAACGGTAACTCGACGCATTGCATTCAAAAGGAAGCCAAAACATTACACAACGAAAAAGAGTTCAAATAAAAGAAGGAAATTCAAATTACAAGCAGCACAGAAAACAACAGCAAATGACATGAGAGGCAATAAATAGGTACGCATTTGTAAGGTAACACATGATCACAACAACAACAGCAACAACAAGCAAACAACAGCAACAACAACAACAGCAACAATAATACGAACAACTTGAATAGCATTCAAATCAACAGCAGCCAAAACTACGGTAAAAACAGTTGCTGGTTAAGAACAACATTGTTGCCCCCGAACTGCTGCTGTTGATGTTGCTGCTATTTTCTGTTGTTACTTTTATGGACGACGAGCTGTTGTTTTCCCCGAATTGTTGTGCATGTGACTGTTGCTGTTGTTGTTGTTGTTGTTGTTGGTACTGTTGTTGTTGTTGTTGTTGGTACTGTTGTTGTTGTTGTTGTTGTCGCTCCAGACCTAATTGTTTTGGCTCGAATGAATGGAATTCGACCACTTGCAAAAGCCGGCCAACAGTATATCAGCCGTGCGTCTGTGTGTGTGTGTGTGTGTGTGTGTGTGTGTGTGTGTGTGTGTGTGTGTGTGTCTGTGGGTCTTAATGCTTAAGGCCATTTAGTGTCAAATTCAATTGGCAAGAACAAGCAACGCATGCGGCAGCAACATGAGACAATAACAACAGCAACAACACGAAGAATGAGAAGCAATCGTATAGCGAGAAAAAACCACAGAAGCCCAAAAAAAAAGATTGCAGAAGGATATAAAAAGCTAAGCAGTGAAGCAGGGATGAAAAAGAAAAGCAAGAAACTAACAGCATCGAGAGGGGAAAAAGGAGCAAAGGTACAGCAATAACAAGAACAAAAATAGCAACAACAGCATAACAGGAGCAACAACAATATAACAGGAGCAACAACAAGAGTCATAATAATGCAAAATAGAAACTACGTGAAGCAACAACAAATCCCAACAACACCAGCAAGAAGAAAAAGAAGAGATAGATAACAACAACAACAGCAACAACGGCAGCATCGACCATGGATTCAATTTGGTGCATTAAACAAGACCAAAAATGGGAGCTCACACTACAGCCGCATCACAGCTGATGCTGGAATAATAGCACCACAACAACAACTACAAAAACAACAACTACAAATACAACAACTACAAAAGCAACACCTACAAAAACAACACCTACAGAAACAACAAAATGAAAAGAACAACAACAGCGACGAGAAGATGACTTAAAACTGAAATGAAATGAAAATACAAAGTAACAACAAATAAAAAACCAGCCAAAGCACAATACAGAAAAGTGTGCAACATTTGTTCAGGTTGCCAACAACAACAACAACAACAACAACGACAACAACGACAACTGCTCGTAGTATTGAAACAATTGCAAGGAATTCGGTCAGCAAGAAATGCAGCAGTCCACCAGCAGCCACCAGATCAAAAGTTGCAACAACAACGCTGGCTGGCTGGTTAGCCGACTGGTTGATGGTGGTGATGGTTAGCTTCTGATGACGATGTTGCTGGTGTTGATGTTGCTGATGTTGATGTTACTGTTGTTGGTGTTGCTGTTACTATTGATGGTGTTAGAGTCTGATGTTGTTTTGCCTGCTGTTGGTTTACAAATGAGCGGCATGAATGCCATGTATATCAATGATAGAGCTGACGTCGTCGTCGCAACAGCAACAGCAGCGGCAACAACAACACTATCGACATCAAATCCTCAGACAACCGCTGCACCATTCGCAACCTGCATTTGAATTGCATTTCGAACATCGGAGTCCATCGAACAACATGGAAGAACATTAACGAAAATTGTGCTCATAAATTTGATTTAAATTGCAACGATTACGGAAGCAAGAAGTCGGTCATCTATCTCACTCACTCTCTTTCTCTCTCTCTTTATCGATCTCTCTGTCTATATGTCTAGTATTAGTTTGTCTGTCCTTTTGTCCATCTGTTTATAGGTTGGTTTTTTTAGATAAAAGAACGAGATGATGAAGAATAGCAGGAAGAATTCGAGAAGAGATCGAGAAGAAATCGAAAAGTGATCGAAGAGAGATCAAGAAGAGATCAAGAAGAGATCGAGAAGAGATCGAGAAGAAATCGAGAAGAGATCGAGAAGAGATCGAGAAGAAATCCAAAAGAGATCGAGAAGAGATCAAGGAGAGATCGAAAAGCGATTGAAAAGAGATCGGGAAGAGATCGAGAAGAAATCGAAAAGTGATCGAGAAGAGATCGAGAAGAGATCAAGGAGAGATCGAAAAGAGATTGAAAAGAGATCGGGAAGAGATCGAGAAGAGATCGAGAAGAGATCGAGAAGAGATTGAAAAGAGATCGGGAAGAGATCGAGAAGAAATCGAAAAGTGATCGAAGAGAGATCAAGAAGAGATCAAGAAGAGATCGAGAAGAGATCAAGGAGAGATCGGGAAGATAATAGATAGGTCGATAAAAATGCGAAGTTGAATGAGATCAAAAGACATGAGTGAGTGATCGCTGTCGATGAACTCTTAACTTCAGAGAGGATTTGTATCAGTCACCAGTCATCCTCCCCCGTTTTTCTTCGTCTTTCCTTTCCCATTCAGACCGATTGCGCCCGTTTTCCCCACCCCTCATCATGCTATCCCAACTGATTGCCAAGACTGCAATTTTCTGGTCCATTAAACTCCATCAAGGATATAAAAGAATAAAGATGGTGAGTAAACACGTGTTCAAGATGAGATTAAGCCATTTACTGTGAATACATTTTGTATAAAAAAAAAATATGTTATTAAAACTTAATCTGGTAACTACTTAAATGATGGAGTGACCGAATTAATTAAATACAACAACTCGTTCGCTTTCTCATTGGAAAAAACCAGCTTTTGCTAACGTTTTAATGAGACAAGAAAAGAAGAGAAAATAATGTTTCAAAAGTCAATTTTAAAGGTTTTTATCTTTTTCTCTCTGAGTTAACTCAGTCTGAGTTGAGTTAATTTTATGGGCTTTGGTCTGGGTTCACAAACAGCATTCGGTTTAACCGTTCAGGCGTTTAATTAGTGTCTACAAGCACGAAAAACTTTCAGCAGAATTCGCCGGGTTCGACAGTTCAACTGCGGAGGAAAAAAGAACAGCAAACGCAAAGATACACAAATAGACAAGCCTCTGTCTGTCTCCTGTCTCTGTTTGCTCCACTGTCCGTCGGTCCGTCGGTCCGTCTGTCTGTTTTCGGTGTCTGGGTGCCGTTGGGTGCGTAGGCGCAGATGACATGAAATTCATACGCTTTCTTTTCGGTGCGCGCCTGCTGCTGCTGCCGGGGACTCCGAATTGACCGAGTTTACCTACGAGTGCGAGTACCTCGTACGTGCCTCGTTCGATGCCTTCAGAGGGCATCAGAATGTTACACAAGCCATGCCAGCGAACGGCATCTCAGCTGGACCACGTTTAGCCTCGCATTCGATATTCGCGTGGGCTCACTTTAAGCACTCACTTGCCCGAGCCAAGTGTTGTGTGAATCTAGCGCAGGCGGCGGCACACGGGGTCCCAGCGGTCGGTAGCCGTGCGAAACAACGCAGAATCGAATTCCTGACATACGTTCAACACTTTGCAGTCCGTCCGTCTGTCTGTCTTCTCCTCCTCCCCCTTCCCTGGATTGTATCCTATGCTGGCGGCTTAAAATTCTGCTTAAACAACCGAACATAAATCTTGTTAGTAGCACTTGCAAACTAACATTCAAAGCACATGCGGACGGTGAAAAATAAAAAAAGCGATTGCAAATGCGAGAGTTGCAGCTGAAGAGGGTGTAGACAGCATGCGGAGGGAGGGGGGGAGGTAGGCGGCGGTAAGCGACGCAAAAATGGTGCTTTGACACAATCAAAAATTGATTTGGTCACCTGGACAAACAGTACATTGTTGCTATTCTTTGGTGGTGTTTGTTGTTGTTATAGTTCGGGTGTTTTTCTCTCTCTCTCTCCCCCTGTCTCTCTCTTCCTTCCTTAGCTCTTGTGAAAGTCGCTGCTTTATATGCGTTGCTGCTGCTGCTGCTGCTGTTGCCGGACAAATGAATGTTTTGAATAATGATATGACAGCGCGATCTTAAAGAAATATTATTTTGACATGCAGAGATCGTTAGCAAATGTCAAATTCTTGTTGCTCTACAGCGACTGCGTTGCGTCGAATCGCGGCGACCAAAGCGACCGAAGCGACCGGAGCGAGTCGCATGCGGCACTTGAGAGAGAGTGAACACATTCAAAGAAATAAAACCAGTGCTTAAATTAGTGTTCATTAGTTAGTTTAGTTAGTTTTGGATGAATTTTGGAGACTTAACAAAATGATTATATTTATTTTTAATATCTTGTTAGTATGTTGTACTCTGTAGATTGTAATTCTAAGTATACAGTAACTCGTAATCTTTTGTTGTTTGTAGTTCCTAACCTTTAAGTGACATTTTATAATATCTAATCAATAATACTCTAATATAATAGGATCAACACGATCCGATTACACAGTCTTCAGTTCATAATCTGTATATCACACTATCATGTATACAGTACAGGATCTATAGAACGTAGTCTATAAACCGAACGAAGAACGCATTTCTTATGAGGTCCACATGAGATCTGAGATCACAATTTGTACTTACTTTATGAAGTCTTTTTCTCTGTGTATTGCGTACCATAGAAGTACGTAAGTGCATCTGTCACAGATTAGAGATCACCTTGGAGAAGCACGGAAATGTTTCAAGCTCGGTAGTTGCAGTGAGCATCAGTTACTTGCGTTAGACGGCCCGATAGACAGACGCTTCAAGCCAGACGTTGGCGGTTGCTCGACTTTGAAGTGGGTCCAGTGATTGATAGTGTTTTCTGTTTTATCACTTGTGATAAATTGTCCACATACCACATCACTTGATCAATGACTTCAAATCGAATGAATGGACTCTCGCACAAAGCAGTAAAGCAGCAGATGATTTCGAGTGCGATTTTCGCCAATTTTTTCTTTGCTTTTCTTAATTTGAAAAGTGATCTTGTGCTGTGGTGATCTTTTGTGGAGTCCGAATGATCTGGATTTCAGGTGATGATCTCGATCTGAATTCGCATTTCTTTTAGATAATCGCACGCATTAAAAACGCGCTGCTGTTGTTCAGTCCCCCGAACAAAACGAAATCCAGTAACTTGTGGAGTGATCTTGCAAGAGCTTCAATTAAGCCGCTCTGCAATCAACACTAATTCATTGCTGGCCATAAATAAAGAAGAACACTCGAGCGGACACACACACGGATCGACGTCGTCGGACGGAACACGTGACCGCTGTAAATTGATCTGCGCCTTGCTCTTGATCTGGCTGCCACTCGACTTGATCTTGTAACGCTCGGCACGCTGCCGTATATCATGGCTGAACAGCTATCAGCGATGTTATATAATTTCATAAATTCACTCGCTCACAAGAAGGAAAGAAAAACGAGACGAGACGAAACGAAACGAAATGCGACAAAAGGAAAGATAAGAGAATAAGCAATAAAAACTGAGGGGAACGAAAACATTTTTACAAAAGATTGCACTCAACGATCAACGATCGCCGAGCAGCAGCAGCAGCAGCAGCAACAACATGAAGTGAAGATCATCGCCGCACACACCACGATCAATGAAGCTCATCGCTTTCAATGTGCAGAACCGCTCGCTGCTTACGAGTACCACATTCATAGGTTGGCGGGGGGTACAGCGGGACGGGGGGGGGGGGGGACGGTAAGGAGGCAGGGATCTGGGGATCTGAGAATCGAGAATACCGAAGAATCATTAAAGAAATTCCTTCGAATCTCGTAAATCACTTGAATGCCACCGAGTGTAGGAACGGCAAAATGCACGATCAACGAATAGCGATCGAGTGAGTGTTGGCAGCATCTGTTGTTGCATAAGCAACATGTTGGGATGGTTGTTGTCGTTGTTGTTGTATTACAAAGCACACAGGTGGATACGGAGGTTAAACACACGCGCCAAAATGTGAGAGGATCAACAGCAGCAACAACAATAACAACACTACTTAATCTTTTGCATTTCGGTGCATATTAAATGCTTTTAAATGGCTGGTTGTTGTTGTTCGCTAGTGTTGTCGTTCGTCGGTGTTGTTTTCGTTGTTGTTGTTGCTTCATCCTCCACTCATCCCAACAACAAGTCGTTATTGTTGCCGTCTTTAACCCAGTGGCACACATTCGATGCCGATCCCCTTCTGATCGTGCATCCTGCTGACGGGTTGCACGATCCGTTTGTATCTTTAATTCACAGCATCTTTTAGCTGCAATTCTTGTTCTCACTCTCTCTTCTGTTCTCTCTCGCTGTATCTCTCTCGCTCTGTCTTTCCTTCTTCTTTCTTCTTTTCACCGTTTGTGCATTTTTTGACGATCGCGCGTGCTGCCGCTTAATTCGCTAAATAATCCGGGGTGGTTGTTGTTGTTGTTGCTGTAGTTATTTTTTTCTTCTTTTGCTGTTGGCATCTCTTCAACATGTGTTGTTGTTGTATTCTGTAATTTTACTCTCATCGTATGTTTGTTTTGTTTCTTTTTTTTGTTGATTTTATTTTGGACTTTTATTTTGACTTTTTTTATTTCTATCCATTTTTTGTTCAATCATTTCAATTCTTCTGTTATTTTTATTTTTTTTCTTCCTATTTTATGTTTGCTTTTTATTCAGCTGCAGGTTGTTTTTCGTTTCGTTTCGGTTATTTTTCGTGCACTCACCTTGACATTTGACAGCAGATGGCAGCACTGTCGCGCAGCATGTTGCTGTTGCCAATCGGGTTGCTTTTGGCTTGAAGTCGACGTCGGAGTTGCCAACAACAACAAGCAACGACAGCGGCAGCAACGAAATGTTGTTGTTGTTGTTGTTGTCGCAGCATGAGCTTAAACATGAGTGCTGTGGCCGAAAGAGCAACAACTGACTCATTTAAGCTGCATCAATCGATTGCTGCGTCGCTGTTGCTGATCATCGCCAACGCAATAGTTATGCAGCTTTGTTGCTGTCATCAGTAACTTGATTGTTAGTCTGTCTGTCTGTCTGTCCGTCTGTCCGTCCGTCTGTCCGTCTGTCAGTCGCTCGGTCGATTGCTCAGATAATTTTATCCAATAACATTCGATTATATGCGGTTGAGTACGATTAAATATCATGTATCGGATATCGTAGATACATATACATATAAATATGTATAATTAATAATTTATTATGTAATTCCTGCCTCTGTTGTTATCAGAAACGTGTCGCATGTGAATCTGATCGCATCAGAATCTGCAGCAACAACAACAGAATCGAATATACACCACAATCACAACAACAACAACAACAACAACAAAAACAAAGGATTCCATGTGAATAAGTGGTTGGTTTTTGTTAAAAACAATCACAAATACAACAAATAAATTCCTACGCTTGATTTAGTATACTTTTTTTCTTAAATGAGAAACGTGTCGGAGAGGCAAAAAACAATAGCAACAGCGATAGCAGCAACATTTGTTTCAATTCTAGAATTAGCTGCAGCGACAACAACAAAAATAAAACAACAACAACAACAACAACAACAACAACAACAACAAAAAATAACCCGGTGAAATAACGCAGCTTTCAAGCGTCGTGTAAAAACTGTAACTAATTTAAAAGCAGTGCGAAAGCGACAAACATTTTGTTTGCATTGTATATACACATCATATATACAGATATACATACATACACATACATCATTACATATATTTATTTACATACTCATTGTATACATTATAATTATTCATAGACTATATAACATAATAGAGTATATACAGATAAGAAAATGAGAGAATTTAGCGAAAGAGATGCATAGATAGGAGAGTGTGATAGAGAGAGGGAGGGATGTAGTATATCTCTGAGTTCCTGAGATATATAATACTATAATAGAACCAACCGTGCAGTTACCGAGTGTAGGGTGGATATCTACATACATATATATACATATATACTTAAATATAAAAGTGTACATATGTCAGTGTTTGTTTGCTTGTGGGTTTGTGTTTGTTTGCTCGTTTGTGCAGTTTTTCTAAAGTATCTACATAGATGCATCCATACATATGTATGTGTATGTATGTACGTATGTACATGTGTGTAGGTTTTTACAACTGCGCGCGTGTGACCTTCAAAATGATTGAAGCAAATAAAAATGTAGATATTCACAAAGAACTTTTATTTATTTGAAAACAAAATAAAATACAAAAATGCTTTAGGTACAGAATGTTGGAAAACAGTAGTACTCAGTAACTCAGTCAGTCAGTCACTCAGTCACTCAGTCAACCAGACGCTCAGGTAATCGATCGTCTCTCGATCAGTCTCTCGATCAGTCACTCAGTCAGTCACTCGGCCAGTTATTCAATAAGTCAGTCAGTCAGTCACTCAGTTGTTCAGTCAGCCGCTGAGTCATTCACTCAGTCACTCAGTCATTAATTCCGTCATTTAGTTGTGCGAGTAGAGTGTGACTATTATAATATTATTATTGTTTCTGTTTCTGTTGTTGTTATTGCATTCTATCCTATTTTTTCTTCTTCTTATTATAACTTTTATTATTTTCTACTCTTGCATTAAACAAATTTAATTACATTTTTAAATGATTTCATAGCCATGAGTTTTTAGAACTTGTTGCCGCCGATGGCTGCGATTAACGACTTTCGTCATACGTTATTATAGCTTGGTTATTAAAATTTCAAAAAAAGGCAACAAACAGATGTCGTTGCTGTTGTTGTTGTTTTGTCATTATCACGATTATTAAGCAACCAGATAACTCTACTAATAATGTGCCTATATAGTGTATAGAGGATAAGTTACTCGGTATCTGAAGTATATAAGTATAAGTTACCCGATATAACTAATATTTATCAAATATATAATATATATCCATCATCATTAATGCAGAAATTGGAAAAAACCAGAAATTCTGCTAGTTTTCATTCAGTATCGTGTTCGGTATCGCTTTCGTTATCAGATATAAAAAAAATCGAGTGAAGAAGAAAGCCTTTCATTGTAATAAACAATGTACCGTTAGATCCTTAATTGCCACAAAAATAGTGGGCAAAAAAACCAGCAACAGAAGAAGAAGAAGAAGAAGAAAGGGTCAAAGTGGACGAGGAAGAAAGTTTCACCTTGTTTCGTGATGATGATCAGTATATTTGATGTATTATTTGCTAGACTCCCAAAAAATGTCCCTTTCGACCAACTTTTATGAGAAAAAGAAGAAAGAAAGCGACAGAAAAAGCAGGTTAACGGTATATAGTCGCCGGTACTTTTAACTGTTCTCAAACGGTTCACGACCGGAAGTGATATGGTTTTAAGCGCAACATTTTTGGGCCCTTTCTTCATTCATCCATTCGATCATTCAGCCATTCATTCATGGTGGACAACGCGGCTTTCATTTTAATTTATGGCCAACATGCGAGCAAGCAGTAAATTTTTGGCAATGAGCCGAAAATATTTTGAAGCCACATCAGGCGAAAAGGGCATTTTTATTGTTGCTCTTTCGCTGATGTTGTTGATTGCCAAGCGGCTGATGCTTTGACAGGAAGACGCGCGGCTGCACGAAGGGGACGACGCGCGTTGCCGCTGCTGCTGCTGCCAAAAAGTAGCCCATTAAAAGGACCTCGAATCAGCGATGGATGGGAACCAGCTGCCGATGGAAGGAAGAAAGTTCGCTGGGACGCCGCGGCCGTTGAGTCATGCGAACATCAACGTCATCATCACGAAGACGTGCGCCAAAAATGCGAAATAAGCGAAAAAAAGGACAACCGAAAGTGAGAGCTGAGTCTGGATATGAACCCAAATCGAAGGTTTTAATTCGGACATTAAAAGAACAGGTGAAGAGGGAGGAAGAAGCCGCGGATGATGCAGCAGTGCAATGAAAGGAATTCTTAAAAATTACCGATCGAGAGATAAAATCGATTTCGTTTACAGACGACATCCGGACGAGAGGACGAGACGAGCCGAAACGACAGCAGATGGCTTTGCGTAGGATCAGAAGGGGAAAGAAAGGAGGGAGAACGAAGAAGAAGAAGAAGAGTGCCCCCATCCGCGAAAAGGAGGGACGCATTCTTGGCGCGTGTCACTACTCGTTAGCGGACGCACATCATGACATTAAAAACTCCGCTACGCGACGTGACACGAGTTCGCGCTTAAACAAACCGATAAAAAAGATACCGAAAGATACCGAAGAGAAGAACGAAAAAATACCCCATCCATGGAGGAAGCATTTTTAGTGACCTACTTGAGATAAACCAACAGCGGTGCAGATGCTGCCACTACTTGTTGTTGTTGCTCGGGTCAAAAAGGAGAGGAGAACGAAAAAAAGGATTAAACAGGGAAGAAAGGGAGGAAGGGAAGAAGTCATCGTAAGAAAAGAGGGAGAATAGGAAGAGAAACTCTGCGCAGATGATGTTTATTGTTGGTGTTGGTGTTGGTGTTGGTGTTGTCATTGTTATTGTTTTGGAATAAACGCATTCTTGAACACGGACAAACAGACTCAGCTATTTTATAATCCGAATATTGTTATTGTTGTTTTTGCCGTTGATGCAGGTTTTTAATCTCACAATGAAAGCGTTGACCAACTGTTGCCAGCAACAGGAAACTATTCATTCATATTTTCTCTTCGAGTGATTATTAATTCGCTTTTCTTGAGTTGACTTCAATTGCATGTTTTCGAAACGATCTCCAGCCCACTGAGGAAGACCCACAAACGTGCCGCTCGGTCGTTGTTGTTGCTGCTGCAGCTGCAGGCTTTCCGGCAACAAATCAGAGCCTCTCAATGATGAATGCTACGAATATTTAAAGCACACGCCTCCCGAGCAAACAAACAAATCGGCGAACATTTGTTGGAGCGCGAAGGCGAAACGGTCCGCGGTCCGCTAACCAGGTACGCATGGGGTACCATTATAACGCTTGAGGATCGACCGACCGATCGAACGAATGGACGACCGATCGCACGAATGGACGACCGATCGATTCCACTCACTCATCGCATCGTCGCGACGTCGCTGGCGCAAATGATAAATTCACGCTTTCAACGCGTTAATTAAAAGATGGATTAACTTCTGCTGCCAGCCAACATTTCTCGAAGATCCCGTGGAATGTGCTCAGGATTCGCTGCGTTCGCCTCCACGATGCGTTGCGCTAAGCTGCGTTGCGTTGTGTTGCAAAGATTTTGATATATGAACGCATTAGAATAGAAAACACCCAACACAAAGTGTAGCAAATGGAATGAGTTACGGGAATAGGAAAGGAAGAGGGACACGGGTGGGGAAAAGTGAGGAGAGGAGTCGAGTAAGGCAACCTGAAAGAAGGAGACCGGAAGAAGTCGGGAAGAAGACAGAAAGGAGTCGGGAAGGAGTTCAAATGAGGCAGAATGAAAAGAATCAGGAAAGAAAAGCGTCATAAGAGTGAGGGAGGGGGGGAGGGAGGGAGGGAAGGAGAGAGAGAGCTGTTCGAAGTGCGAAAGAGATGTGAGAGCAAAAGACTGCAGTGTTCATTGTTGAATGTTGCAGCTGAAGCCTCTCATGTTCGACTTTGGACGCCGTGGAGCAAAAATGCAACCGCTTTTCACTGTTCACTGCCCATCCCACTTCTTCTTATGGTATCCCTCCCCTCGCCTCCCCTCCCCTCCCCTTTCTTTTCCCCGCCTCATTCCTCCTCTCAAAGCTTTGCTAATAATGATTGATTGTTGCTTTTACGCATGCGCTGCAGCTGTGCTTTTAAGTGTGTGCTTCAGGTTAGGCGTTGGAAGGTGAGAGGGGGGGGGGGGGGGCGAGAGAGGCGACTGCGGAAGAGGAGGTTTGTATTGATATGAATTGGTAGCAATTTTCTACAACATTGCAAGAGTATTGATTAGAATACGTCGACTCTGATCGACCTCTTTTGCTGACCAACAATCATCAATTATTTCATGTTGCTGGCTGCAGATGCTGTTGTCGGTGTTGTTGTTGGCGTTGTTGTTCTTGTTGTTGGTGGTATTCATGTCATTGTTGTTGTTGCTGTTACTCTCCTTGTTACTGCTTTCAGTTGCTTTAAAAGCTCACTAAAGATACGAGCTTCTTTTTTCGATATAAAAATTTGAAGTTTTTGTTTGCGGAAATATATTTGAAAACATGTTTCAAAAAAGAAAAATAAAAATCTCAAGAAAAATCAAGGAAACCAGAAGCGAAAAAAGGATTTCAAACAAAACTAATCTTTGGTTAAGAATTCAATTGAAAAACTAATGAATTTGGACCCGAAATAACAACAACAGCAACAATGAAAAATCATGACCAATCAATTGTTCGGTAAACGTTGTTGTTGCCTCTAAAGTTCTTGTTTTATTTAAATATTTCTTCTGTCACAATGTGGAAACATTTCAAATCTTTTAATCTAAATGCTGCCAGCAACATGAAAACAACAACAATAACAACAAGAACAACAACAGCAGCAAGTAAGAATTTCATTTAAATGCGAGCTTCAAATTAACATGTTTCTTTGTAGTGCCGTTTGTATTGTTGTTTTTATTATTCTTGTTGTTGTTGTTGTTATTCTTGTTGTTGTTGTTGTTATTCTTGTTGTTGTTGTTGTTATTCTTGTTGTTGTAGTGAATGTTGAATGCCATTTTTTTTATAGCGCATGTTCAGCGTTTTCTGGTGGCCACAACGCATGTCACATCATAAAGCATAAAAACGTCAAATTAATTGGATTCGAGCAATGAATTGAATTGCCAAAGTGTCACACAGCAATCACCCCCCTTACCCCTCCCCCTCCCCCTCCCCCTCCCACGATAAGCAACCCGTACATGCTACTTCCTTGTATAGAAAATCATAAATAATAATAAATAATAATAATAAAATTCTTTTGCTGCTGCTACGACTTTGTTTCGTTTTGCTAAACAGTTGTTCATGCAAATTGTTTTACAACAACGACAACGAGGACAACAACAACAACAACAACAACAACAACAACAATAACAGAAAAACAATTAAATGAATAAATACTTGAATAAATATGGAAAAACAAAACTATGACTTGAACACTATGCTTGAATGTTCGCTTGCTTGACAAGAGAGTTGTTTGTTGTTTTTGTTTTTTTGTAGAACGTGTTTGAGAGTATTTCTGGTTGTTGTTGTAAAACCAAATTAATTACATGCCGTTTCTGTGAGGCGATAAAAATCCATGTAATAATTATTCCAAGAAACGTTTCATTTGACAGATACACGCACTGTATCGAGTGAGTTTCGAATATGATTGAAAGTATTCAATCACAATATAGAAGAATTTGTACCTTATAACACTATAAAATGTTAGAAAGATAATAATGTAGTGCATAAAAATACGAGCACTATCGTCCAAATCTACATCCGCATCATTCTCATCACTCATCCTCATCCTCATCCTCATCTTCATCCTCATCCTCATCTTCATTTTCATCACCCATCCTCATCCTCATCTTCATTTTCATCACCCATCCTCATCCTCATCCTCATCCCCATTCTCATCATTCATTCTCACCTCCTCATTACTCATCCTCAATCAGAGTGAGTTCGGCCTCAAGGCGTCTAGTCTGACATGGCTCATCCCCATCACTCATCACTGACTGCAGACTGCGTCTGTTGACAACAGAATTTTGTTTGTTAATTTTTTTCGTATCTCGTTGTTACACATTTCTCTGCTTTGTTGTTGTTATAATTTTGTTTCTTTATCATTTCATTCTTGTGCTTATTATTTACAACATTTTATTTCTTTGCTCGCTCGCTCTCGCTCTCGCTCTGTCTCCGTCTCTCGATCGCAATAAAATAACTGATCTTGAACTTGAACGATTCAATTGGCGAGCGAATGAGTGAGTGAGTGAGTCGTCGGTCGGCTGTTCATTAATTCGGTTACTCGGTGAAGGTTTTGTTTTCATTATTATTGTTTACACTTGCTTTAGATGATTATTTTGATGAAATGTTTTGTGAAATATTTTTACAGTTCACATTTAGTATTTATTCTTATCACATTTTGTATACAAATAAATAAATACTCCAACATATGCTTACATACATACTACATACATATACACATACATATACAATACATACATATGTATGTACATGTGAGACTTTCAGTTGTGTTTTAAATATATTTTTGCGCAATACTTTATAAATATCTTGAGACAAAATGATGATTTCAGAATTCGTAGGTGATTCAGTAGAATATTGCACACTATATAGCACAGTATTTTACTCAATATTATGCGTAAATTATCAAAAATCAATTAAAGTTTATAGGGAAGAAAAAATATGAAAAAATATTGTACAATTTTTAGCATAATATATAATTTAATGCTACACAAATCTCGGAATCATCACGAAATGAATATTGAGGGAAATGTTGCACAATATATTGCGCAATAATATCGTGTGGATCGTCAGCAAGCGTGAGAATAATCGATTTTAGAAATTCTAGGAAAACAACTGAACAGATTACCGAATACCGAAAACGTAACGCGACGTTATGTACTCAAATTTCACGCATGTCATAATTTATTATTAGAAAAATAATTTTTTTATTTTTCCAACATAATGAAGAAAAATTAAATTTTTTAAAAAAATAGTACTCATTGCGCAATATTTTGCACAATTAGACAAGCATTTTTTTCTTTCGAAATACATGCAAATAATAAATAAAAGTAATAATAATTTATCAAGCTTGGCCAGCGTGAGAAAATCGATTTGAAATAGTTTACCAAACATCAAGTTTTACTGCACTACTGTCAAAATATTGCTGCGGAGCAAGGAAGAGGGGGAAGCTGGGTGTTTGCGGAGTTAGGGGTTCATGAGGGGCGGGGGGGGGGGAAATAACACAAAAATTAATGATGCGAACAACTGACTAAACTGACAGCAACAACAACAGCAGTGGCAACAACCACAACAGCAGCGCCAACAACCACAATAGCAGAAATAACAACCACAACAACAGAAACAGCAACAACTACAACAATCGCAACAACAACAACAGTAACAACAAAAGCAATTTTCCAAAATAGCATTTTTTCCAAGCAACCCAACCTGAGAAACCTGAGAAAATCGGATTGATTTGAATTTCAAATTCAAAGCACAAGCAACGAGCGAGTGGAAGAACGAACGAGCGAGTGCTGGCTGTCAATTTAACAGTTATGCGTGGTGACGTTTACCCCAGCACGCGGTACACGCGGCGTAGGATGAGTGATAAGTGACGATTTTTATCTTTACAGCAAAAAAAGTGGAAATTAAAACATATTTTTAATCATATTCATACTGATGAACAAAAAGTATTCGCAATTTCTGATACATACTGCAATCGTTGACGTATTTTTCCCATAAAGAAGACGAAGAGTCGCACAGAATTCAAAGACTTACCTAAAGAGAGAGAGAGAGAGAGAAAAATTTTAGTTTAGTATTTAATTTAAGACGAATTGTTAAATAAAAACCAAGTTCCAAGTAAACATTCCGTCAGTCTAACAATAAGACAGCCAATCAATCTGCTGACATGATCACTGATCACTCACTCACACACTCAATCACTCAGTCAATCAATCACTCACTCAATCAATCAATCACTCATTCAATCACTCAGTCAATCACTCACTCACTCAATCACTCATTCAATCACTCATTCAATCACTCACTCAATCAAATTCTGCTTAAGAACTCTCTTGATCAAGTTTTATTATAATAGTTTTCAAGCAATAATTGAGCACAATTCAATTGACGCCCATTCATGAGCCACACCTGTGCTGCACCTTTGACCCACCCCAACTAATCGACAGACCCATCGACCAACCAACCCACCAACGGACGAACGAATAATCGACAAATCAACCGAATGCTTTCAATCTGGCCAAAAAGCCGCAGGCTGTTTGTTTTTTTTTTTTTTTGTTTGTTTGAGTGAACAATTGAATGGGCAACAACAACAACAACTACAAAGGAATTTCTTGTATGACTTGACTGTTGTTGGTACATTATTGTTGTTGTTGTTGTTGTTGTTATTGTTGTTGTTGTTGTTGTTATTGTTGTTGTTGTTGTTGTTGAAAGGCCATTCATCATGATTCGAATGAGTTGCTCGGTCCGCATTCGCATTCAACACAATTGAATTGCAGTAACGCGCTCAGAGTGTTCAACTGCATATTTTTTCAGTCATTCTTTTGGGACAATCGAATTGTTATAAAAAGAAATTAAGTCACTGTTTCGCTTTTTTTTATTGTACAAAATGACTTTCGCAAAAATCAATGACGGAAATTAAGAACAAATCACTGATGATGACTTCGATGAGTCTAATGATCATGACGAGTCGATTGTGATGATCGTGAATGATGTTGATGGTGATTAAAGAAATGGTTATGAAAGAGTGCGAGATGGTGACGAAAGAGATGGAGATGGCGAGGAAAGAGAGCGAGATGGCGAGGAAAGAGATGTAGTTAATGACGATGTCGGGAAGATGATGGACAGAGAAGATCATAGAGATGGTCATGGTCATGGACTTGATCATGATGTCAATGTTGGCGATATGATGATGCTGTTGAGAGGTTCGATTTCAAGGCCAATTGTTGTGTATCTCGTGATATTGTTGTTGTTGTTGATGTTATTGTTGTTGTTATTGTTGTTGATGTTATTGTTGTTGTTGTTGGTGTTATTGTTGTTGTTTCTGGTGCCGGTGATCGACTATTTAAGTGATCGTCCAGGGCCCTTGACTTGAATGACGACGATTGTGAATTTTGAACATCGAATTCTTACTTAATTTTTAAAACTATTTTCTTAGAGGATTTCACAACAATTTAACGGAATTTTAATCGATAACCGATATGGAATCTATTTTAAAATTATAACTCCAAATTAATTCTTTATTTTCGATATTTGAACAACGAATGAATTACATATATAAAGTATACGTCATGGGGAACCACACAAACATGAGAGTATCTTTAGAAAAACATTGAATTTATACTCATTTATACTCTTTCTTCTTTCATTTTTGTGTCACTCGTTGCCATAACTTTTCGTCGTTACTCTTTATTGCTTGTCAAAATGGCTGAGATTCTTTATGACGATCTCCAGATCGAAGTGAAAATCGAATTAAAATAAATTGTATAGAAAAACAAGAACAACAACAACCACAACAACACCAATACTTCGACGACGTATTTATTTACAACAACAAGCATTTATAAAGTTAATAGTTTTCTTTGGTTTTTTGGGTTGCTTTGGTTTTTATTTTATACAGGTTTTTCTTGGGCGTTTTTTTATTTTTACACGCTTCAAAAGACAGGTTGAACTCGTAAATATTTTAGCTAAGAGGTAACAACAAAAACTGCAATAACAACAACAAGCTAAATAAGAAGAAAAAGGGGAAAAAAGAACCAACACCCTCATTTTTAGAGTGTGGCGCACTACACAAGGCGTGGCTTGAGTCATGTGAATATATGCGAGTTGTTGTTATTGTTGTTGGTTAACACTGTGTTTCTGCGTGTTGTTGTTTTTGTTGTTTCACTTGTTGTTGTATTTTTTTTGCTGCATTGCAAATGCGCTCCACTTTACACGATTTCACGTAGACACCCGCATCGTCCGCACCCACTGACACAAGTACCAACAAACACACACACACACACACACACACACACCTTCAGCGCCGCCCACTCTGCCCACACCCATGATTACGAACAGTGCAATAACAACAACAACAGAAACGACACTATAAAAAACTATAAAAAACTATTGAAAAAATACTATGAACACAAGCGCCGCCGCCAACAGAGATCCCTGCAGCCCCCCCCCCCCCCCCCCCCTTCACTCGTAACCAGCAACAGCGCCCTCTCTTTCGCCTTCGTCGCCTTCATCAACGACGATGCTAACTAACAATGTTAGCAATTTTCGCACTGCTTTAACGACACAAAAGAGGGCGCCACCAGCGCTATGCAAAGTATAACTGTAGTGTGCTGTGTAGTGTATTTATTTAAATTCGGAAAAGTGTGTGTGTGTGTGTGTGTGTGTGACTTTATAATGCCGCTTGACACGTAGTCGAAAGTCAAGCAACGAATAATAAAAATGAAGGCATACAAAATTGATTCCATTCGCAGCAAATTGGCAACGCAATTTTAGGGGGAAAAAAAAAAATAAAAACTAGAACAAAAAAACAACGAAACAAGGAGAAAAGAAAAGAACAGAAGAGAGCAAAAAAATCACTAAAGAATTAATCACGGGTTACAAAGGAGAGGCACCACAAAAAAGTTTGTATTATTTAAATATAATTAAGAAATGATTAGTTAAAAACGGTTACTTAAGGGCGGAAAAGCGTGTCCCCAAAACCACTTAAAAATTAAAAGTTTAAAATACACTATAAACAAACAAAAATGTGGTCCTTCGAGCCAGCTTTTCTTCATATCGATCTTTACTCATCTTGTTTACTCGAGAAGTGCAAGGAAGTGAAAATGGCCCCCAAAAAAGTTCTCATTCATTTATTCATTCATTCATTTCACTTTTCTAGCTTCTCTCCCCCGTTTTACGCGCCTCAAAGTCACCGCGAACGTCGGCTTGATCGATCTTGAAAAATCGTGGGAAAATCGAATTCCTTTCATGAGACATGAAGCATTGAACAGTGAAAACGACTGAAAATGGAAACGCTATAAATTTATTGTGGCTGGGGAGGGGGAATCGAACAGAAGGGGGAATAATGAACAGAGAGAATAGGAGAGGAATACTATATAAGAAGAAGAGGGGAGTAGTGTAGAGTAGTGAGTGGAGACTATGAAAGAGGAATGCGGAGAAGAGGGAATAATGCGGGACATGGTAATGGTGAGAGGGAGGGGTTAAGGGGGAGTGGACGGAGATCTAAAGACAAACAGATTCGCAGAGAGACAGACATATAGACAAATAGACAAATAGACAAACCGACAGACAGACAGTCGTTTGCGACTAAAGGCAACAACAACATCAATTGTTTCGATCGTGGATCGAACACGATGTGCATGTGGGTTGCTGATGAAAGTAATAACAACAACAAAATAAAAATAACAACAGCACCAACAACAATAGATCAAAGTAACAACAACAACAACAACAACATGCCAGAAAATAACAGCAACCAAACATTGTTTGGCGCTCAAATGATGCGATAAGCTACATTAAATATTCGCTTTTGATTTTCTAAAGAAAAATGTAAATTGATTACAACAACAACGGCAACAACAACACACTTTGACAATGCCGCCGCCGTTGCTGATATTGTTCATTAGTTGTTTGTTGATGGCGATGATGATGTTGTTGTTGCTATGGAAAAATTCGAAATCCTAAAAAGGTTCAAATATCCAATCTATTCACCCAGCGAAATTCGTGGTCCTTCGAGCCGGAAATTCAAAATTCACCCCGCGAAAACTCGACTTCGTAATAACTTTTCTGAAATCTATCGAAAACCTGGTGACAGGTGACAATTGCATTCATTCTTAGTACCCAATTCTGTGTGCCAGGGAACAAATAATTATTTATACGATTATTCATACAAACGTTGCTGGTCCTTCGAGCCAAAACAACTTCACCCCGAACAAACTCCAGCTCCGAATCACTGCGAAAAGTGGAAGAGAAACTGAAAGAAAAGCGGAAAAGAAACTGAAAGAAAAGCGGAAAGTTAAGCAAAATGATCACTAGCAAAAATCTACTTAAGCCCGGAACGGAATATCGAATCACGATCATTTGTCACAAAGACGGGCGTGAAGATCATCACAAAAATTGAGTTAATATTTTAAGAAGTTACTCAAAAAACTCACCCTTGTTGCAAAAGCAGCAGGCAACAAATAAAATCGAACGAAAGTCGAGCAAACTCTCGAGAACGTGTGACAACGAGACCGTCTTCGGTCTTCAACAGTTCCGAAACCCTTTTTTATGGTTTTTGTCGATTTTTTCGACTGTTTTTTTACAAGCTCAGACTTATTTTTGAAATCAGTCAGATGCGAACGCTGCCGGGTGCCGCTGCAGATGACGTCAGCCACGTCGAAATGACGCTTTGACACGATCGCGGAATTCTTGTTGCACAACACGAGCGAGCGAGGAACGTGGCTGTGATTGTGTATGTGTGTGTGTGTGTGTGTGTGTGTGTGTGTGTGTGTGCGTCGAACTGAGTGGATAGCAATTAATATAGAAACTATTTGCAGGAATTCAGCATATTAACGCGTTTGAAAGTACGGCTAACGAATGTTTGTTTCTTTGCAGGAAAAAATCACTAAAAATCGTAGAACTAAAAAACTTATCACCGCAAAATTAATCACTGAAAAATGGATCACTGAAAAATGGATCACTGAGTAATTAATCACTGAAAACTGAGTTGATTTCGTGGCTTCGGTGGACTGTCAACCGCGCGTTGGGTTTGCGAAGCAGGCAGCTTTTGATGAGGAACCCACACGAGGCGGTGCGATTCGCGAAGTGGTACCCTTGGCCGCGAACACTGCGCACTTTGAGAAGGTCGCCGCAGACGCGCGGAAGTGCGGCGCGTTGCTTGGACGCGCTCGCCGATGCGGGAAGTCGATCGCTGCACAGTTCGAGTGTGGCAAGTGAATGAAAGCGGTGCAAGCAGAGCGCCAGACAGGCGGAGAGCGCACACAAGATGGCGGACGATGCGATCGGCAGCTGATCGCAGAAGCAGACGGAAAACACACTACAGAGGCAGATTATATCTACTAAATTCAATAAAAATCAGTCAGCTTTTTCTACACACTGATCTCGTCTACCGGAAGTGGTTAAAGCGTGACTCCAACGCTTCAATTTTCAGAAGAATTCGTTGGCCGATCACGCGATTAGAGTCAACTATTTTCAAAATAATTTTTTCGTTTTTCTGTTTTTCACAATTTCTCGAATAGATTTTTCACAATTTTTCACGATCACGTTTGCAGGTGGCCGAAAAGCGAAAAGAACACCGCAACAACTGCGAAGAACTGCAGAAGGAACGCTTGACAAACGCTGCAGAGGAAAGCGAACACCGAGAATACGAACCAGAAACGGAACGCCAGCCAGAACGAGAAGAAGATCGAGGAAAACAGTCCGAAAACACTTTGAAATTCCGCCAACGACGTTAAATACGACGACGCGACGCATTCGTTGCAAGCAGCGTTGAGCAGCAGCGGCTGAAGAACAAACTTTCTACACGAGTCGCGTCGAGGCGAGTGCGAGCAGCTTTCGCAATACGCGACGCGATCGCTTGCGCACTTTTTTTCCCATTTTTCATTTCATTTTTTTGCAATGTACTCACTCGCGACGATTGCAGCCGATTTCGAATTAGAACAGCAACAGGCAACAACAACAACAACAACATGGCGATTTTGTAACGTGTACTTATCGCTGCAGCTGCCGTCAGCCGCACGATCGCACGTTCGTCTGTGCGAGAAACACGCGTACTTCCCGCAACGCGCCCCGGAGACACCGCAGCGCAGCCGAACTCTGACGCTGCTGCCGTCGACTAGCCAACTGGAGCCGATAGCGAGGATGGAGCAGCGAAGCGTCATGCATTCTTTCCGCAACGATCGCACGTACATACGTTCAGATACGAGTACGTCGAAGCGACAGAATGGGATCAGAATTCAGTCACTCACTCATTCTCAGTTCGGACTCCCGGCCAACAACAACAACAACAACAACAACCCTCTGCCATCCACCCACCCAACTGCCACGAAGCGAAGACCAGACCGAAGTCCCCCGCCGATGGGCCCCCCCTCTCACCCCCTGCCGCCCGCCGCCCTTCGAAACAAACCCAATCAAGTGATCGTGTGTTGTCTGGTGTTCTAAATTGCAACGCAGAGAAAATAACAACAACAACAACGACTTGAGCAGAAACCCGAAATGTCATTCGGCTGGGGCGAAATGGCACGAATTCGGTTTGGCTGCAGTAGCAACAACAACCAGAACAACAACGATATAAACACACACACAAACCATTTCACTGTCAAGGTCGATCGTTGTGCCGTACTCTCGATCGTTTCGGTGCGATTCCGCTGTGTGTTTGCCTCGTTTATCTTTTGTTTCATTCACTCTGCTCTCCATTCAGCCCACTTCGCCTCCCTCTTCGCCTCCCTTTTCTTCTGTTCCGTTTGAATGCGACAACATGAATCAACAACGACAACGAAAACGACGACGCGTTACGATCGCAACGCAACACTTTCAACGAACGAACGAGAGAGCGATCGAGCGAGCGAGCGATCGACATCAACGCAAAACTTTCGACGATCTCGCTATCGTGATCGTGTTCAATGTCAGCAATGCAACAACAACAACGACAACAACAACAGCAACAACAACAACAACAACGAACTTGATAACAAATAACAACAACAACAATGCATTTGAGTGGTGAAAATGTACGTTTGTCGATAGGAAACGAACGAAAAGAGGAGGGGGCGATAGAAAGGGGTGGTTGGGTGGTTGGGTGGCGGTGTATGACTTGAAGGGTGTTCGTCGGGACGGAGGGTAGGGAGGGTGGCGAAGGTGTAGCCTCTGAAATCGGCTGCGTTTTGCTGCTGCTTACATAAGCGATTGTAGAACACTATCAGCAGCAGCAACAACAACAACAACAACAGCAACAACAACAACAACAACATTGCAACCACATCACATGCTACAATGTTGCCAAGCGATCGTATTATGTGAATAAAATTGAATACTTTTTGTTGTTGCCAGTTTATTTGCATTAATTTAAAGTGGCTCTCATTTCTAATGCATGCCAAAGAATTAAATTATAAAATGCATTAAATCAATGAGCCAAAAGATTCCAGTCAGATCCATCGAGATTGTGAACTTTTTCCCCAAACTACTCACGAATTATATGATGTAAAATTCGGAGCTCAGGTTCGCATCCAAACGCGAACGCAAGATTTTGCTTCACTAATTGTCCGTCTCGCTCGCACAACGCGAATGCATTCATTCCGATTCATTAGTCGTCGTTAGTCGCGGCATCGCTAATAATAAATTTGAACTTGAAAAGAAAACGCGAAAGCCAACAAAAATAAACAAACAAACAAAAAAAAAAGGTTGTTGTAGTTGTTGTAGCTGTTGTAGCGGTTGTTGTTGTTACAAACACACACAAAAGAGAAAGCAACAAGATTGCAAATGAATATAAAGAGAGGCGCGTAAATATAATTTAGCAGCCGCTGATAACCTTAAAGCAACAACAACAAATAACAACGAGATGTGTTTGTACGCGTGCAGGCGTAGATTTGTAAAGACAACAACAACGACAACAACTACAACAACAACTGCAGTTGTTGGTGATGCAATAATTAATATTTTTTCCTCACTTTTGATGTTTGTTTACGCCGAATTCGATGTCGCCTGATGAATTTATTTGTTGTTGTTGGTCTCTGTTGTCATCATGACCCGGCTTCTCTTCTCTTTTCTTTACCCCCTCCTTCCCTGATCGCTTCTTCTTCTTCGTTTAACCCTTCCAATCGAATCTCATTGAATCTGTGGGAATGCTTTTTGACCCCGAAGCACTTCAATCAATTCAACGAACACTACAACAACCATCATCAATTTAAATGAAGACATAATTTGACGTAAGCGACGTCAAAGTTCAGGCTAAAAAAAATTATAAAAGAAAAAAGTGAAAAACCCTCAGCAACCAACAACAACAACAACACGTTGAGAAAAATCATTAGGAGCAGCTTTTAAAGCGGCTCAAACTGACATGTCGGTCACTCCCACTGAAGGAAAAACAACAACACGCAACACTTAAAAAAAGGAAAAAGAAAAAACATCCCTGAAGATGAGCACGAGAAGAGGCGACGAAGTACGACGAAGTGCGGTGCAAATCAACGAACAGCGGCGAAGTGTCAATCTTAGAATGAGAAGCAGCACACACACACACGAATGCATGCAAAACAATCGTGCGTCCGAATGGCCGAAGACGTCAGCAGATCGGGTTGGTACTCGATAATGAAGTGAGACTGGACAGCAAGTTAAATGAACGAACAGAAGAATGGCACGATTAGGAGCAGCAGAATCACAACAACAAGAACAACAACAACAAAAGTGGAAGAGGTCGAACAATTACAAAAACAGCAATAACAACAACAACAACAACTTGAAGCAACCGTCATACACAGCAACAACGTCAACACTGACCGATTAATCTGAATCCAAAAATTGTCGACAACAATAACAGCAATAATAAGAAGAAGAAGAAACACTACAACAACTACAACAGATGACGCTACGCAAATGCAGATAATGCAGCTGCTGCCTGTAAGAAGTTTCTACAAAAATGAGGGGGTGGCGGTGGTTGTGGTGGTCCCAATCGTATGTAGGACACGAAGAACCAGCATCCAAACACAAGAAAAAGAATGAAAGAACAACACCAACAACAACAACACTAACAACCACAACCACAACAACAACAAAAGCTACTAAAATGCTGCTTAAAATGAATGAAGAATGAATATTGTGATGACGTTGGCGGTGATGGTGTTGTTGTTGTTCCTATTTTGTGTTGTTGTTGTTGTTGTTGTTGTTGTGATTGGAAGAAGACTGAAACTGAAACGCACTGAAAAGTGACGTACATATGTATGGCTTTTGCAGGTGGTTGAAGAAGAAGAAGAAGAAGAAAATAGAAAAAAATTGAACAACAAAATTACTTATTGTTGTTGCTGTAGATAATGCTGCTGCTGGTTGTGTTGTTGTTTGTGTTGTTGTTGTTGTTCTCGACGCAAAACGATGCGTCAACTGATGATGATGATGATGATGAACAATCAACCAGCCAGCTTCAACAACATCGCTGACCGGAGGAGCTTCGAAAAAACCCAAAGTAACCAAAGCGGTGTTAATTGAGTTGTGAACTTGACCATATTTCACGAGAACAACAAAAACAACAACAACAACAACAACAACGGGTCATCGCAAGAGCCGCATCGTCCACCGCAGCCGTAAAACGCAACATTTTAATGCTCAACAATAACAATAACAACAACAACAGCTCATAGTTTTCTAGTAGTTGTTGTCTCTACATGAAAATAGCGAACTTTGAAAGTAAAAATTTATGAGTTGTGACAGTTTTTGGCCAAAGGGCAATTGTTTGATGGCAGCGACGCAGAAGAAGAGAAGAGGAAAGAAGAGAAGAGAAAAAAAGAGAGGAAGAGGCAAGAAATGACGCACGACGTCACTGGATGAGTGAATCTTTTCTTCCTTCCTTCGACTTTTAAAACGTCATCGTATATTTACACTTCTACTTACTCGACTTTACTCGTTACACAACTCTATACTCGACTCTATACTCGACTCTATACTCGACTCTATACTCGACTCTATACTCGACTCTATACTCGACTCTATACTCGACTCTATACTCGACTCTATACTCGACTCTATACTCGACTCTATACTCGACTCTATACTCGACTCTATACTCGACTCTATACTCGACTCTATACTCGACTCTATACTCGACTCTATACTCGACTCTATACTCGACTCTATACTCGACTCTATACTCGACTCTATACTCGACTCTATACTCGACTCTATACTCGACTCTATACTCGACTCTATACTCGACTCTATACTCGACTCTATACTCGACTCTATACTCGACTCTATACTCGACTCTATACTCGACTCTATACTCGACTCTATACTCGACTCTATACTCGACTCTATACTCGACTCTATACTCGACTCTATACTCGACTCTATACTCGACTCTATACTCGACTCTACACTCGACTCTATACTCGCCTCTGTACTCGACTCTATACTCGACTCTATACTCGCCTCTATATTCGACTCTATATTCGACTCTATATTCGACTCTATACTCGACTCTATACTCGACTCTATACTCGACTCTATACTCGACTCTATACTCGACTCTATACTCGACTCTGTACTCGATTCTATACTATACTAGAGTCATGACTTTATACACGACTCTTTACACGTCTCTATATTACATCGACAACAAATCTATAGTATGTTTGATTCTTAACATGACTCATTTAATGGCAGGATCATGGTCACTTTATATCGTTGATGATTGAAGATTGAATTTATTAAATTAGCCAATATTTAGAATTTCCCAGAACACCATAAAAGCTATACGTTTGCTTAATCAAGGTTCCAATATTGTGATGACAAAACTCATTATGATAATTTTGATCAACAGAGTATTTCTTTGGTGTTTTCTTTCAACCTTCATTATTGTGATCATAGATGCTAAATATAGTATAGTCAGTGAAATGTAATAAATAATTAATAAAAGTAATATGAGAGGCGATGATCGTGAAACTAGAAGATGGGATCCATCATTCTAGGATAATTTAATACCCTTTGCTACAGAAATTCATCCTGTTTTGATATCTAAAATAAATAACTGATCATCATTCAGTAACGATATACTTATATCTCTGTGTCTAGTGCTATAAACTTTCAGAAGTTGGAGTTGAAGTATTTTTTTTTCACTTGAAGTCACTTGAACAGGACACTTAAAAAAACGATGTCTCTGGCCGACGAACGGCTGATTCGAATTCGTCGTTCATGTTGTTGCTGTTGTTGTTTCAGTTGTTGTTGTTCCTGGCTAAGCGCTTAAGATCATTTTACGTCACAACTAATCACAACAAATGACTTTGCAGCGTGGCAACAGCGCACACATGAAAGCAGCGCAACCGCACATCATTTGATATACGGCGAAACATTTCCTGATTGATTGTTCACGGCTGTGTGATGTGTGCGAACGCAGTCAGGAGGCAGTCAGGAGGCAGCAAGTCCGGCCAACGTTCGCCTCCTCCGTGTGGATGTGTGACCAAATGAGTAACTATCTGGTCATGGGACTGACACTAAAATGTTGGTTGCTCTGAAACACAAAAATTCTGAATTAAATGTGAGCTGAGCGCATCAAGCGTTTCGGCGACGAGAGAAAGGATTAAAGAAGAAAAAAATAACCGACACCGGCACCATCACCATCACCGACATCGTCACCAGCTCCATATCTCTCCAAATAAAATATAGACGCAATTTGCTCAAACGCACATGACACAAAACAGCGCTGAAAAAGGAAGGAAGGAAGGATGGAAGAAGTGAAGAAGAGAAGCTGAATAGAACAAGAAAAGAAGTGGAGTGAAGAGGAGTGAAGAGGGCAGATGGGGAGAGAAGAGGTGGAGAGGAGAGAAGGCGGATTAGGCAACGCTGCGGCAAAAAATGAGTTCAATTTGAGTCCGTACAAAATCATGATGAAAGTCCGACCTGGTATTTGGTACTTCTTGTTGTTGTTATTGTTGTTGCGCTAGTGATAGTTCTTCCTCTTCTCCTTTTTGGCGTTTATGTTTGCATTTGTCAGTTGTTGTTGTTGTTCTTTCTTCTATTCTTCCTTCGTTGCGCTTTCAGACGCCTTAAAAATCGTTCGCATTTTCGAAGCCTGGTTTTTCCGATGGGAAAAATTCTAGTCGCTGCTTCAGGATCCTCCGTGTTCTCCCCTCCTCCCCCCCCCCCTCTACTCCTCTCCGCGTCTAAGTAAGTGAGTGACTGAGCTGGCATTAAAGATCCGAACATTATTGGTTCAGTACAAATTTCCGTATCGTCGTGGATGGAGTTCCGTTTCGTTCCGATCAGATCGTGGAATTGGGATTGGAAGATCATCATCACCATCATCACCATCATCACTATCATCGTGATCATGATCGGTTTCTTCCCGACATCCTCATCGTGGATACTCTGCCGGCATCATTACGCGACGCGTTGATCAAAGCACGGTTAATTTGCGTTGTCGTTGCCGATCTTGTGAGCCCCAGCATCGGAACCGGGTTGTTGTCGTTGTTGTTGTCGTTGTTGTTGTTGTTGTCGTTGTTGTTGTTATCATCGCTTGTTGTTGCCCACAAAACAAGGCTTGTAGGCAAATCGTTACAAGCCTTGTTATGATGACTGTTCGCGTTGTTTGCGTTGTTGTCGCTTTGCTTGTGTGTTGTCCGGCGCTCGGTTTGTACAACGTTGGCAACGCTGCCGCTGACAATGCTGCTGGCAACGCTTCGGCGTTCGGCGACAAAATTATTGAGCAATTTTATTTTACTTTATTGAGCAATTTAGTTCGTCGTTACTCGTTTATGATGCTCTCCGCGGTCGTTGATTTCGGCCGTTAATTTACAAGCAACGCAACGCAATGCAACGCAACGGATGATAGACGAAACGCGCGTCAAGGAAACTGAAAAGCTTTGCTAAACTTTTAGATTTCTCAGATTTATGTAGAGACAATTAATTGGGATCGCCTTCAGTGTGTTCGCAAGGAATGCGTGAAGGAAGGACGGAGGGAGGGAAGCGGTTCCCTTTTTTCAATCCAAACTCTGTAATGATCGAGTGAATGGATGAGTGAATGAACGGATTCGAGAATTGATGCGGTTTTCTATAAGATTCTAGAGGATGTTTTTTTTGGATTATGGACACCTTCGATTTAGAAGTTTGAATGACTGACTGACTGAAGAAGGAGGGGGGGGGGGAGGAGAAGGGGAGGGAGTGGAAGGCTATGATAGGGGGTGAGATGCGAAGAGAGGATGAAAGGTAACAAGCGACAACATGTGATTTGTGATGTGTTGCTCTTAAATAAGGATTTTCGATTTAAATAACCGAACAGTGAAAGCAGAGCAGATTCGTTAACAGATTCTATTAATTGTAGATCTAAATCAGGATCACACAGGAAAGAAAAAAAGAAGAAAATTTTATGAAATTTAACGATTTTTTTAAGAAAATTCGATGTGTGGCTTCTCTCACATTGAAGAGAGAGAGAGAGAGAATTGTGAAAGAGTGACGAAAGAGAGTCGAATAATCGAGATTGAAAACCACAACAACAACAACAACACAAACAACAATAAGAATAACAACGAATTTATTTAGAACCGCAACAAACATCGATACATTCTTATCAAAGATCTGTTTATAATTCGAACGAAGCTGATTTTATCAGAATAACAACAGCAACAGCAACAACAACATGGATCGTGGTTGATGTCTCGGAATCGCAGAATTATTAAAACAACAATAACAACAATAACAACAACAACATCGACCAACGCAATTCAACTAAAAACCCACTCAATTAAAGAGAACAAAAAAGCAAGCAACAAAAATATTTACGTTTCTTTGCTCAACACACACGACGAACGTATTTCAAGGAATTCAGTTGTTGTTGAAGTAACGGAAAAAACATCACCTAAATAAATTGATTTATTATTTGTTTAAATGCCTAACTTAATAAAAGCAACAACGGGAACAACGAATGAGAGACAAACAACGAATTAAAGACAAACAACTTTCAACAGAAGAACAACAAAAAAACGACTGATCGACGATAGAAAAATCAGATGGAAAAAACAGCAACAACGACGACGAACACTCGTGAGCAGGGTTCAGGAGGGTTAAGCAAGCAACAACAACGAACACACAAAAAATTCACCTGCCGCAGAGTTTTAAAAGTGATTCACTCATCGAATAACAACAAAAAGCAACATCTTAAAAGCACAGAAAAGCGAAAGAAGTGACACAACAACAACATTAAAACTGCAGTCATTTGCAAACAACAGTAACAGCAACACTAACAGCAACAGCAACACTAACAGCAACAGCAACTTCAGTTCTCAACAGAAGCAACATCAGTTTAACTTGCAGCAAATTGGACAAAGCAACAACATTGAGGAAGAATGAAGTATTGCTTCGCACACACACCATAAATAATAGCAACAAATATCATCAAAGCAACAAAAACAACGACGCCGTAGTAGATAAGAAGAACAACAACAATAGCCAGAAGTGACAACAGCCGCAACAACAATGACAACAAGTACAACAACCCACCATCAACACCATCGCCATCATCAAGAATGTCAGTTTATCACGCGTTCCTGTCAACTTGTCACTTTTGCTTAAAAACCATTCAAAGTTGCGCCGCCGCCGTCGCAGCAGCGCAGCGTCGCAGCATCGCGCGACAACCACGTTAATGATTTCCTCTGTCGCACAGCAGAAAAACAAACACAAACAACATGGCGAGAGTCACAACAGCAGCAGCAGCAACGGCAACACTGATTGCGGCTGGTCAACTCCCTCCCTCCTTCCCCCCCGCCCCCCTCCACAGTCCACAAAACCTACCTGCCGCTGGGCAAAGCGTAGCATAGCGTGCAACATTCAAGTATGTCGCGCATGTGCGTTGCAATGCGTTGTTGATTTTTATTGGTAACTCATGTTTTGTCACATTTTTATCAGCAGCAACAGCAACAGCAACAGCAGCAGCAACGAGACAAACAACAACAAGAGGAACAACAACAAAATTAAGTCAACGATTCAAAGCGACGGCAAAGCAAAGCGAAACAACAACCACAGCAGCCGCGTGTCGCGTGGATGCGTGTTGCGCATATTTGGCATTATTGATATGTTGGCAGTTGTTGTTGTTGTGGTTGTTGTTGTTGTTCTTGTTCCTCTTCTCCTTTTGATTGTGATTGTTGCTATGTTGTTGTTGTTGTTGTTGCTGATGTTTTTATTGTAATGATGCGTTGATTGAAAGCGTTTCACTGATGATGATGACAACAACGCTGCCGCAGTTAAACCGATCAAACGATCTCCTTCGATCTTCGGTGGTCCAGTCATCAAAGAAAGAATGAATCAATCTTCTTTTTTTATCATTTTTGTTGCCATGTTTTTTTTTTATATAAAGCAGCAGGTTTGCAAAATCATTGATTGAATTGCTTGAGGCACGGATTGTTCATTGAAGCGGTTTTTGTGCTGGTCAATATACAGCGACTACAACAACAACAACAAGCCAAACTACACCAACAATTTATTCATTGACATCTCGATAATTTGTGTTCAATTATTATTGAATTTATATAAACTTATGATTGCGTTGGGTTTTTCTTTTGACTCAATGATTGATTATTGATCTAAAAAATGGGAAAATAAAAGAAAAGAAATTAAAAAAATTAATTAAGGAAGGTTTCTCTTCTCTCTTTCAATCTTCTTGCTTCTTTCTTCTTCCATATTTTCTCCTTTCCTTCCTTCCTTCCTTCCTTCCTTTGTTACAGTTGCTATCCTTTATTATACCATGGATATTGTTCTTCTTTGTTGTTGTTGATGATCATCGATCTCATCGCCTTTCTTTTTAACATAATTTATTCTGCTTGTTTTTTGGATTTTCTCGCATTTTTTGTTTGTCTGTTTTTTGAGTACGCCTCAAAAGCGAATCCTTGGATTCTTTTTGTTTTTTGTTGGTGGTCTTTTTTTTGCTACCTTCCTACCTACCTATTTTTTTATGGGTTGCTGTTGTTGCTGTTGCATTTTTCATAGCGTATTCTTCAACGATGACGTCGCCGATCGATCGATTCTCTTTATTTTCCTCGTTTATATTTTTCCCCGATTTTCAAGGCAAGTAAAATGGTATTTTTTTTTTTTTAAATATTTTTAGTGATTGCTATCGTTGTTGTTCCTTTTCTTCTTCTTCTTCTTTTTGTTTATTGTACTTTATTGCTTCTGGTTGTTGTTTCTGTTACTCTTTCTTAATGTTTTCATCGTTTTTGTTGTCGTTGTTTTATCGTTGTTGTTGTCGTTGTTTTATTGTTGTTGTTGTTGTTGTATTTGCTGTTTTTGTTGGCCTAAAGTGCCAACTGTTCGTGGTCGAAATTCCTGGTGGTCCACTTGCGGGTTCGCAGCTCCTCCCCGTGATGCTGACCAAATTGAGCTGTGATCCTTCTCCGTGATGTGGATGTGATGCCATCCGATCTGATGTGATGTGTGTCATGCGTCTGATTATTGTTTTTGTTGACTTCTTCCTTTTTTCATGAGTTTTTTGTCATTTTCTTTGTCATTTTTTGGAATTTTTCTCCTTTTTTGTGGCTTCCTTTTGCTGCGTCTTTCGTTTACTCTGTAATTTATGCTGCTGTAGAGCAAACTTTTTATGATTTCCAGTTTTCGTTGGCTTTCCTCATCTTGGATTCGTTTTTTTTGTTTTTGTAGTTGATGCAGTTCATTATTCTTGTTGTTGATACTTTTCTTGTATTTGTTGGTATTGTTATGCTTGTACTTCTTATTGTTGTTGTTTTTTTTTATTGTTGTTGTGTATGTGTGTGTGTCCACTCATGTTTCTTTTGATTACTTAATCATATTGATGACGTTTTGAATGATTACTCGATGCGCTTTCATTTTTTGGTCCTGCGTTAGGAGTTGACGGTTATCACATGACATGACATGACATGAGTTCATTTATTTTTGTCCTCATCCACATTCTTGTCTTTTATGAGTTTTTTTAATAATCTTCATAGTTTTTAATGATGACTGCTGCTGATGTGGTTACTGTTGATGTTCCTCTTCTTAATGTTGTTGTTATGGTTGGAGTTGTCATTATTATTATTATTACTATTATTATTATTACTCTTGTTATTTGCGATCGAAATATTTTTTCAGTATCACGATCAATGAGCATTTAATATGTTTTCTTCTTGAAGAAGGAGAAAGAGAATACATGAATAACTTGAATTGAAATAGTTGCTTTTATTTATTATTGTATTTTAATTTTTTTGTAGTCCTTTTGATCCATTTCCTTGCTTTGCTTTTGCTGTTGATCATGTTGACCATTTCGATTGCTTTTCCACAAAAAATATCACCGAAAAAACAAATCAAAGCCAAAGAAACTAAATGAGAAATCAGAGGTAAAGAAAGCAGTAGTAAGATAAACCGATTTCAGATCCATTGTTTCAAATTTAATCCGATCCACTTCACAGCTAAAAATGAGTTACTTTGTCGCTGTTATCGTAATTCAAAAATCAAAGCGTATGCAAAATGAAAAGATATCTTTTTTGGTGAGAATAACGCTTAAAAATGTAGTACATATTTTAATCGGCGAGAGAAGAGAAAAGAGAAAACAGAGTGATTAAGAGAGAGAGATAGAGAGGGGGGGAAAATTTGTACTTTAAACAGACCGCGTTCACAGCACACGCACGCACACTTAAACACACGATACGTCGATGCATATTAATTAATTAATTAAAAGTGAACACAAACACACACACACACACACACACACACACACACACACACACACACATGTTGTATTAAACCTCATTTAGTTTGGCTTCTAATTGAGTATAATTATTGAGTTATTAAGCAGAATGCAGAATGCTTTTAAATGCAGAGAACATCATCTGAAGTTAATGAGCAACGAAGGAGGGAGAGAGGAGGGAGAGAGGAGGGAGAGAGGAGGGAGAGAGGAGGGAGAGAGGAGGATGAGGAGGAAGAGGGTGGAAGAGGGTGAGAGATAGAGGGGGGTACAGGGGATAGTATATTTTTTAAAAATCTTTCTCTTTCTAACGTTTTCATGCAACGTTAATAAAAATATTCATGCTTTTTTCCTGTTTCGATGATCCTCAGCTTCGGCGGCTTCATAAAAGTTAATACAACTTGCATGGAAAACAACAACAAAAACAACAACAGTATTACAACAACAACAACAACAACAACAACAATAGTACCACAATCATAACAACAACCATAGAAACAAAACCATTCTTGGATTATTTGCGCTTCAAGTCATCGCATTGTTACGCGTTTACAGTTACAGTTAAAGCGGAATCTCAAATCTAAAGCTTTCAAAAAAGAAACCCAAGTTTTAGCATATTAATTAAAAAAAAAAAAAAACAAACAACAAAATCATGTTATATGAAAATCATGTTTTATGTTTACGAGTATGCAAAATAAATGATCGTGTTGTACGAACAGAAAAAAAATTATTATTATCATAATAATAATAATCATTTGTATTATTTACAGTTTCGATCGTTTGTTGTTGGTTTTTCGAAATTATTCCCTATGATATGCAAATAAAATTTATGCTATTTTCTGTTGTGTTTCAGTTGTGTCTCTATTGTGTTCGATGTTACATGTTACACGAACATGTTGTTGATACAACAAATTGTTCCAATCACAGGTTTTAATTCTGAGTTTTAATGATATTTCTTATTCTTCGTGGAGCAAAGTAGTGAATCGTTTCAAGGAAGTTGAATTTCAATTCGAGAAACTGTACTTTTTAAAGTTAAACAGATTTAAAAGAAAAATCAACAACAGAAAAACACACAATCAAGAATATGATAATCAGAATTAGATTAATTTACAGATAAACTATAACAGTACTCTAGAGAAAATCTAAGAAATCTTTCACATGTCTTATTTAGAGCGATTTAAAAGAAATTCTTTATTAATATTTATGTCTATAATCATCCAAGCGTTGTTATTTTTATTATATTTTTAATCCTTCTACGATCTACGGATTATATGTATGTAAATATATGAGGTTCGATTGGGTATATGCTATAATAATATATTATATGTATGCATCCTTAATAATCTTTAGTAATTAATGTATATATCGATAATATCATTAATATCGTAAATTCGATTCGCAGATACGGTTTTCCATAGAAAGAATCATACGTTTTTATTAGAATTATCTCAACTCTCATACTATTGTACAGTATTCTATGAATATTTTATCCAACATGAGTTTCTTATCGCAGATTCGTTTAGTAGATGATTCTAAAACATGATTCGTAGATATGAATTTCTGGTATTTATAGTAAACTCAACCTATTTATATATTATTCGGATACTATTTTAAATTACTTTCAGATAGTCACACATATAATCTATGTAGATATCATAGATATTGTAGATTCTTTTAGTAGATCCATAGATATCACTTTTTATAGAAAGAAATCGCCGTATATCGCATTATCTTTAACAGAATCTCCACTAATACGCCGTTTCTAATCCATTCCCTTGACATTTTGTAGAATACGAGTTTCCTTGACATCGTCGATTCCAAAATATAGCCACCATTCATTCCAGATTAGAATATATGATGGAAAATATGATTATACATGTAATATGATATTACATAGTTTGTAAGACAAAAATTCGGCCTGGATTCGTAAGTAAAACAGTTAGATTTGGATTAAAAAGTATGAAGGATAGGTATAATGGCATCTATGTTTTAGTGTATTACGTATAAATATTTATATTAAATATGAAACGTTTAGAGGTTTAGATTCTCAGTCATCTTGAAGTTGAAACCGAATCAGATGACATCATATGAAGTATCGTTGATGGACAGTGATGCGACTTTATGAAAATATATAAACTCGTTGTGTTATTTACAGATCAATCAGTAAATCCTTTTCCACTATAAATCCACTATAAATCTGTCACAGATGAACAGTTGTTACTGTCAGTTTAAACGCATGTTTAGTGGATTTACAACGTAGATAATCACCTGTCATCTTACGAGTTTATCGTATGCGCGATATGAGTCTCTCGTCTTCATTAAGATTACGTTACGATGACGTTACTCATGGATGATTACTCGTAATCGTACTCGTTGCTCTGTGTTGAGTGTCTTGTAGATCGTATGAAAAACTATAGAGTAGAGTTGAGCTCTGCATATTAATATTTATTGAATTAATGCCAAAAAATATTCTATTTCTCTTTCGGATTAGTAGAAACTACATAAAATTGTGTATACAGCTTTTGGAATGTCCATCGATGTCCGTAGATAGCATTATAGTCTATTATAAAGTTGTAAAAGTTTGATTCTTTTTTTCTTTGCCAGGTTCTTGGGTTATCTTTAATATATTTACAGAAAAAAATAACATATGAAATTAATGGAGAGCGGAAAAAAACAAAAAACAACCTCAACGCAATTTTAGTCAAAGTTCAACGCAAAATTAGAGCCTCCGGGTGCAGAATGAAGCAACCCATAAAAAATAGTAACTCAGCATCATCAGCAGTATCATCATCATCGGCATCATCAGCTTCATCATCATGGTGATCATGGTGATCATTCGGACGGCGAAGTCTTTCGGTGCGGCGTCGATGCTGCTGTTGTGTCTGCTGTGGAAAACATGACCTGCCCCAAACTAAGTCGATGTCTTGGTTACGAGCTTAGAGAATGACTGAGTGACTGACTGAGTGACTGACTGTATGACGGACTGTATGACGGACTGTATTCACTGAGTGATTGGCTGGCTAGCTGGCTTTTAGTATCATGGCTTTGCTGAAATTTGTAGCTGTAACAACAACCAGAACGAGCAACCGAAAAGAATCACCAACAAATCTTCAGACAAGAAAAAAAAGATGCGTTGTTTGCGTGAGCGTGCGTTACGTATTTATTAGAGCCCAAAAGGAACAACTATTGAGGATGAAAGGGGGTGGGACATGGATAGGGGGGGGGTGGAAAGGAAAGAGAAGGGAGGGGGGTAAGGGTAGGGAAAAACAACAAATGGATGGTTGTTTTGCCGACTGGTGGCTGGTCTGTTTGACGCTCCTCTTCGCCGCTCTTCTCTTCTCACCACGCACCGCCACTCCTCGACAAACCCATCCACTGCACTCCTTGCTCCCCCCCCCCCCCTCTCCCACTTCACCCACCTCTGCTGATCTCTTCCACTCTCTTCTGTTCGTGAGGTCGATCTTCTTCACGACGGACGGATAGAAAAATTGTGCATCCTTTGAAGAAAATCGCATTTCACGCTGAAAATGCGTGCTCTGCGTGCAACGATGCGCGACAGCAGCCGCCGCCGCAACAACAACAACAACAACGTCCCGTCGCCTGGTGCGCATGAGCAACGCGCTTCAATTTGCCCCGAAAACGTGAGGAGGTTGAATTGGTTTTTTTTTTGCTTTTTGTTTTAAGGTGCATTCTTGTTGTTCTTGTTTTTGCCTTGTAGTCTTCTTATTATTAATGTTGTTCTTGTTGTTGTTGTTGTAATTGTTGTTGTTGCTGCTGCACTTGCTGTACAGACGTTGCTGGGAGTGCATCTTCTTGTTCTATCATGTTGCTGTTGCTGTTGCTTTGTTTTCTTCTGATCTTCATAACGTTTTTTCAAGTTACGTCCTTTTCTTGGATCTTTCGTAGTTTTTCGCTTTTGTTTGAATTTCGTGTTCTTATTTTAATTTTTTTTTTATTATATTTTATTATTTTTTCAATATTATTTTTTGTTTAATTTATTTGTATTCTTTGCAATTTTTGTTATTATTACTATTGTTGTTGGGATGAGTTTTATGCGAAGGCGTTCATGTTGCGTTTCTGAGTTATGCGAGTATGTTTTCTATATAATATTGTTGTTGTTGTTGTTGTTGTTATTGTTTTCTTTATCTACAGATTCATTATTATTATTTTCTTGAGGCCAATTGAAGCAGCCGTCGCCGTCGCCATCACCATCGTCCTGTCATCATCTCAAAGTTCAATAATCGCGCTTTAAAGACATTTTCGGAAAGGGTATATATTATACCCTGTATTATTATATTTTTTTATAATTATTAGCTTTCGATTTTGTGATATTTTTGGTATACTTTCTGAAGTTAAATTCGATGGAATTCGAATCAGAGTTGTTTTGTGTTTTGCTTTTTTTCTAGTTGTTGTTGCGATTGTCGTTCGCAGTGACAACATCATCTTCTTTGGTGCTGAGAGAGCTGCACTGCTTCAAGTGACTGTTATCGGTACTGGCGACATCCACAGCATTGTTGCAACATTTTTCTGGGGCTGCATAGAAAAATCGTGATTACTGCGTTGCGATGCTGCCAAGAGCGTGCGTGGCGTGCTTCTTGCGTTGCATTATTTTTTTCCAGAGACTTTCTGTTAAAGTAAAATAATCGCAGCAGCAGCAACATCGTCCTAAGATTGCACACAGCATAGAAAAAATACTGTACACGCAGGGTTACCAACTGTGCAGCGCCGACGGTCAAGTGCGAACAGGACAACAACAACTACAACAACAATGATCATAAATACAGCAACTACAAAGTTGCTGTAAAGAAATAAACCACAAAAATGGGGAAACGAGAGCAGATATTGATGACATATCATCGTTTAACTCTTAAAAAGCAAGAAATTCCGTATTTAGAGGGATTTTTCTTTGATGGGAAGATTTTATTTTCATTGAAAATGTGCGTTTTCATGAATTTGCATAAGAATGACACTTTTACTAAAATTTCCCTTCTAAAAAAAAATTCCCTTTTTAGGGAAATTTTGCAGTTCTCTTCGAAAATTAATAATTTTTATAGAAAGTTGAAATTTTTATAAAAGATACATATTTACCTATAAATAGACAATGCCCACAAATTTCCCTCCAACGGGAATTTCCCTGTGTTGAGACTTTTAAGTTTTTGTCTGTCTGTCAGTTGAGTTTCGTCATGTTCTTCAAGATGCTTTTTAAGAGGCACGTGGACTCATGTTCATGGGAGGTTTTTGGGTATGTTTACAAAATTTCCCTCTGTCCCTTTTTTTTGCTCTGATCTTCAAGTAAACGGACACAAATTTGTCCCTTCTCACGGAACTAACTACCGAACGATATCTACGAGCTTTTGTGTACGTATATTTTGTGTGATCATGGTTTATGGGTTTAAGTTTTTCTATACACACACAAACACACCCACACACACACATGCACGTACATAATATTTATTTATATAAGTCTTCTATCTGTGCATCTGCGTATTCGTAGCGTAACTAAAAAATAATTTCGCAATTTTTAATTCTTTGATGATAGGTTTTTCCTATGACGATGATGATGACGATGATGATGATACTGTTGTTGGCTCTTCTTTTGTTTTTGCTCCCGTTGTTGTTGTTGTTATTGTTGTTGTTGAGGTTCATCCACTCCTTCACACAGCCGCTGGGTCACATGATGTGCATTCGATGGTTTTTTCATGATGCTGCAGCAGCGTTTAAAGACGACGACACGATCAACGCAGCAACGCATTACATCGCCTGCATTGCTTGTTGTTGTTGTTTGTGTCCCCGTCCCCTTCCCCGTCGCCAACGCGATCGTCCCCATCATCCTCTGTATCTGCTGCATCTGTTGCTTTGTTTCTTGTTGCTGTTGCTGTTGCTGTTGCTGTTGCTTCAGTCTAAATGTCGTGCTGTACGATCGTAGCCACCACGATCGACGACAAATATTTTTAAGGCTCGTCTTAAATAAAACGCGCGATCGCATTCGTGTTTCGCCCGAATTAGAACGAAATTTATTCGTAGCCGTCGTAATCAAAGTTGAATTATTTATGCTAAGATCGTGTATGTAATCGTTGTTGTTGTCCCTACTTTTGTTGTTGTTCTCTCTAATAGGATCGACCTTTTAACGATCTTAAATTCCAATAAATTTTTTTCTGCTTTACATTCTTTTTTCGTTCTTTTCTGTTCGTTTTTTTTTTAAGTTTATGTGAAAAAAGAAATGAAGCGGTTACCATAAATTTATTGTCTTTATTAAAGGAAAAATAATCATCGAGCGGGAATTTTATTAGAGAAGAAAGGCGAAATAATCGTGGGAATACTTAATCGCATAAAAAACATGGGAAACTCTTTCAACATTACGAATATAAATACATTTTAATTGGTTGTAAATAAACAAAAGTATGTGAAGAACAAATTAATTTCCCTTTTCAGCAAATAGAAATTTTAACAGATTTATTGAATTATTTAATTTAAACTCTATTTACCATTCGTTAGTTGCCAATATTAAGTAATTCAGTATGAAGCTTACCTGAAAAAGAAAAATATTTCCGTTAGGAAATCTCAAAACTGTTATTTTTTAAAGGTAATCATGGAAAAAATGTATTTATAATAATTATTATACTATTAAAAGGAAATATTTTATTTATAGTATGTTTAAAGGAAAAAACTATTATTTTAAGCAGCAATTTAATAAATAAATGACTGTAATAAGTAATAAAGAAACAATAAAATAAATTACAAAAATTCCCTTTATGGGAAGTTTTATATTTCGCATAAAAGCGTATATATTTGAAGAAAATCCATTGATAACTATATGTCTAGCTACTATTTAATAAAATAATCAATTTTTATAAATTTCCCAAAAAGGGTATTTTTTCTTTATAAATTTCCCAAAAAGGGAAATTTTTTTTTTCCACTAATTATTATATTCTTGAGTTTCATGGCATGTTTTAAAACAGAGAACTGAATTTTCTTTAAAAGGAACTCAAATTATATTAAATGTTCTCCGTACATGCATAAATACTTCTCTGAAATAGTTACATATATGTCCATATAATAGAAACACACATAATATGTATGTCAGGGATACAAAAAATGTTTTATCCAAAAAAACTGAAATTAATTTGTATTTAGTTAGCTGCAGTGTCGTTCGATGGTCTGTCGCTGGTTAAGCAGTGAAAATGTCCTTGTGTTCGAACACACACACACACATATGCACACATTCAAGAAACAGACATGCTAATACACCGCCATTTTAGAAATTTCGAAAATTTCCATGGTGTCGCATGTGAAAAACCAACCCAGCGAGCACTCAACGACACCCTACGAAAGGCTGGCTTATTCCGAGCGTGGCCAGGATCGTTTTCACTGCATTTAAAGTCATTATTTTGTGCGATTTCAATGGTCGCTATGCGAAGAAGAAGAACAAGAAAAAAATACAGTTTTTCCCCTTTTTATTTTCCTTTCTTTTCTCGTGGGTTTTTTTCCGGGCTCTTCTATAGAAGCGATGGGACATGATTCTACAAACAACAACGTTTAGTATGTCGATGAAGAAACTCACCCTAAAAAGTCGTCAGTTTTAAAATCATAAACAGGAACTTGTAACTAACAAGTGAAAGAGTGGGACAGAGAGAGTGAGTGGGAAAGAGGCAGGGAGAACGAGAGAAAGAGATGTTATCGGTAAAGAAAAGAAGTAAGTGTTTGTGTTGGGCAAGAGAGGGAAACGCAGGGGTTGTTGTTGTTGTTGTTTTGAAGGGATTTCAAGCCTAGAAACGGTTGAGAGAGTAGAGTTGAAAAAAAAACCAACAACAACACTATCAACAGCACTTATTTTAAATGATAAGAAGGACCTCCTTAACTACCGCAGTGTAACTAAGACGCGAAGAAAGTGAGAGAGAGAGCAGCAGAGAATGAGAGAGGAACAAAACTCAAGAAACACGAAACCCTTCAAGTGGTGTATATTCTGTGTATGTTTGTGGGTTTGTCTTTATTGCCCTGCATATCATAAAAAGTGTACCTTTTGTTGTTGTTGTTGCTGTTGTTGTACATTTTATAACGTGTGTTGAGTATGAGTATTAAGGGTGGTTCTCTTCTTCATCGACGACAAACCTGACATTCTCTCGCTGTGAGTTAGAGTGAGATAGAACACCGTAATAAAAACAATAACAACGACCAAAGAATTTTAAGTCTAAGCGATTTGCAAAGTTCACAGCTACTCATAGTTTCGAATCTTGAACATAGAATAATGAGAAATAATAGAGTAGAACGAGAATTATAGAATAACAGAGAATCATGGAATAACAGAGAATCATGGAATAACAGAGAATCATAGAAGAACAGAGAATCATAGAATAACAGACAGCACACAATAACGGTTCTTTTGCCGAAGGCGAAGGATTTCACTAACCCACGAGCCTACTTTTGTTGTTGTTTTCTGTTTTCTATTCCTGTTTCTGTTTCTGTTTCTGTTTCTCTTTCAAATCAAGTGTCATTTTCTTAATGATTCTAACGGTTCATCAGCCATCGAGGGTTTTTTTGTTTTGTTGGCTGATTGTAAAGCGGTGAGAGTGAGAGGGAGAGTGAGACAACCCTTCTGCGTCATCGTACCCTCGCAGTCGCTAAAGCGGCCATGTTTGTTTGGCGATATTTTTTTTTTTTTGTTGGTTGTTATTGTTTCATTATTGTTATTATTATTGTTGTTGTTAGTTGTTTCTTAATATTATTATTAGTTTGTAATATTATTATTATTGGCCTTGTTTTTATTATTATTGTTGTTATTGTTATTACTGTTATATCTGTTATTACTGTTATTTCTGTTAATACTGTTATTTCTGTTATTACTGTTATTTTTGTTGTTATTGTTACTGTTGTCGTTATTGTTATTGTTGTTATTGTTACTGTTGTTGTGTTACTAGGGTTCCTTGTTGATTTCCTGAAAATGAAGAGATTTCAGCTCCGACTTTTGTGCTTTTTTTCTATTTTTTTTTTTATGCGTCACTAGATTGAGTATACTTTGTTTTTTTTTTGCAACGGTTCCATTGCGGTTTTCTTCGGTTGAAGGTTTGCATTTTTTGTTGTTTTGTGGTTTATAGTTCACTACTGATTGATTGTTTTTGTTGCAATGAGTCAGCCATGTTTTATTGTGGGTCGGTTTCAACTCTCAACGGCCATGTTTTTTTTTCTCCTGAGGTCGCTCTTTTATTGATGCATTGAATAGTTGAATGAGTTCAATGAAAATATAATGATGGCGACTTTAGAAAGTACGACCAAAATTTCGATTTCAAAACTGATTCCTTCATTTCATTTTATAGGGACTTCTTATAGCTTCAAATTTAATCATTTAATCATTAATTTTTTAATTTTTGAGATGTTTTTAATGAGAGATTATATTTATTTGTTGTTTATATTAATGTTTATATACAATATTTGCTTGTCTTGATTTATGGACAAAATAACTTTATGAAGCAACTCAATAAAAGACTTTTTTTCCGTCTTTGAAACAACTTCTCATTTGTTGTTGTTGTTGTTCTTGTTCTTAAATTCATTGTATTTCCTTCAGATGTTGTTGTTGTTACTATCTTATAGTAGTTTATGCATTGACAACTTCTGTTCTTCTCCGATCTGTTTTCTTTATTTTGTTTAATTTACTTTTTAATTTTAGTTTATTTTGAATTTCATAGAAATTCATTTTGGTATTGTTTTTTTATTTTAATTAAATCCAAATAAACATCTGTGTTTAGAATTTAAAAATGTTGCCATATTATAGAAAAATTTACGGACTGAAATTCTTGAAAGATGTCAAAAAAAAAGCCGAATGAAAAAAAATGAAGCAGCTAAAAATTAGTCTTAAAACAGAAATAAAACAAAGAACTAAAATCAAATCGAAAGCAAAACAGAACACATCAAATAAGAAAATAAGTTAAACAAAGCAAAGCAAAGAAAATAAGAAAACAGAAATGAAATTAACAAAAACACAAAAACAACAACAACAACAAGCAAAGTTAAAAACCATGAATAACAACAAAAACATTGAATTTTTCTATAAGCAACTCAATTAACAAAGAAAGAATAACGACGGCTGAGAAGAGTTTAAGGGCGGGGAGTGTTTTAGTGGGTGGAGGGGGTGGTGGGGAGACGAGGGGTGGAAGTTGTGATGAGTACTGAGGATTAGAGAGAGCGTGTGTGTGTGCGTGTGAGAAAGAGACACAACGATTGCGGTTGCGAGCTGCAAAAAGAATGGCGATCGCTGAAGCGTTTCGTACGGCTTCGTTTGGCGACGACGTCGGCGTTGGTGTCGATGACGTCGCGCCGTTGACGTCAACAGCAACAGCAACGCTGCTCGGCATGAAGTTGAGTTGCCAGGTGGAGGTAAAAATAACCTTGAGATCGGAACAGCAGCCAACCACAAAAAAAAGCAACAAAGATAAAAGAGCGGATTTAATTTGATTTCACTGCTGAATTGAGCACTTTTTCGCAATGCGATTTGTTTCCTTCTGCTTTGTGATCGTCTTCTTATTCCTCTCCTTCTTCTTCTTCTTTTTATTCTTCTTATTCGTCTCCTTTTTCTTATTATTACACTTCTCTGCCTCTACTCCTCTTCTTCTTCACAGAACACAGAAGAAAGAAGAAAAAAATTAAAGCACACGGCTTCTAAAATGCGAAAAATTGTTTAACAAAGCGTTTAGAAGCAGCGACTGAGGCTGAAGCAGACACAACAACAACACCATAAAAAAAAACAACAAAAATAACAACAACAAGAAGAAGAACAAGAACAATAAGAAGAACAAGAACAATAATTAGTCTCTTCAACAGCTCAAAATGTACATATTGTATGTACATAGATAAATACATATGTAAGTACATATGTACATATGTAGATGGGTACATAAAAAAGTTGTCAATTTAAGAGCGTGTTTTTGTTGTTGTTTTTCGGATCGCGGTTCGCGGTTTTGATTTTGATTTCGATTTCTTTGAATCTGTTTGTGTTTCTAGAGTTTTTCTTTTTATTTTTTTGTTTCTTTCTGCCGCTGTTCTGCTGGCTTAAACAGAAAACCGAAAAAAGGAAAAAATACACAAACACAGAAGAGAGAAAAATTAGCTTATTATTATTATTATTATTTGCAAAGTTGTTTTAGTAGATATTTTCGGCTCTTTTGTTTCCTTGTTTGTGTAAGTTTTTTTATTTCGAAAACTTTTTCTAATTCGTTTTTTAGTCTTTCTTATTTTCTTCTTTTTGGTGAATTTTATAATATTTCTTTCGAGTTTTTCGTTTTGTTATTTTCTAGTTTCTTTCTTCTTCTTTAATCCGTAATCACTATTCTTCTTCTTCTTTTTCTTCTTCTTCTTCTTCTTTAATAATTCTTCACTTCATCTGAATTGAGCTGATTTCGGATTGATTTATTTTTATTTCATTTATTTATTATTTACTCTTTTTAAACTACGTAATGTTTTTTATTCATCTGTTTCTATCACGAAATCATCAGAAGTTGAGTTAATCGTTAGTTTCTGATTTATTAGTTTTTCTTCTTTAACCATTTTTCATGAATTAATAAATGCGATGCATTATTTATCAGTTTTAAATGAAATTTAATCGGCGCCTCTGGAAACTTTCGATTCTGGTTTCTAGAATTTTTCCCATTTATCTCAATTCTGATCTAACATGATGACATTTTATGACAACAAAGGAAACAACAACAAGCAACCATTTGATAGAACCTGGAAGTATCTATGACACGATACTCAAACACGACATAGATTATAGATCCATTATAGCGACATATATTGTATGTACATTTGTAAATATCAATAAATATTTATACATCAATTTATTCATTAATGTTGTAGAAGTGTTTTTTTTTTAATCTTTTCCTTATAAATTATGCAAACTCTTTCGTTCTTTGAAGCTACTACAAGTTATTAGCTTAAACTTGTATTTTATTTATATTGTAATATTTTGTTGCAGTTTTATGATATGATATTGAATGAATATTATGATATTGAATGAAATTATATCGCGAAAGCAATGTTGTGGTCATTAAATCTTCATAGATTCCGAATTGATTGTTGATAAAATTCTAATATTTTCAAATGTCAACCAGAAATGAGGAACATAGTCGATGTTAGGTTTGTGCGTTCATTTGATCGATCATTTCAACATTTGTTCATTCAATTGTTGGTTCATTTAATCGTTTGTTCATTTAGTCGTTTGTTCTATCGTTCATTTGTTCATTAATGTGTTTGTTAATTTTTTCGCTCGTTCATTATTTATTCATTCATTTCTTCGTTCCTTCATTTGCTCGTTCATTTCTTTATTGACACTTATATATACTTATATATATTGTACGATTATTAAAATTAAACAACTGTCTGTATTTATTTAATCGACGATAACCTTAAAAGATATACAAATTTTACTGCTTCTGCTGCTCCGCAAAACGTTCCGCTTCACGCACTTTTATTAGATTAGTTAAACATTTAAAGTTGTGTGTGTATATGTATGTGTGTGTATATCGACATTCACACATACTCGTACGTACATCAATTTGAGTCAAGGACAAGACACAGAAAGTGTGTGTGTGTGTGTGTGTGTGTGTGTGTGCAAAAATTATCGTTGAACCTAATCAGTAACAACAACAACATGAACATGAATCAAGCCTCAAATAATAACGAGACCCACTGATCTACATGCAAACCCCAAAAAAAACAACAAAAAACAGAAGAAGAAGAAGCATTTTCGGTGTCTGATCGCAAAAAAGCCCCAAAAGCAAGCAAACACAATTAGAAAAAAAAACACGCATGGATTTACGACGAAGCGTGTTAGCAACAGAGTACTCAGTAGGAAAAAAACTAGAAAAGAAAGCGAAAGGAGAGGGAGAGGGAGAGGGAGAGGAGAGGAGTGTGGAGTGAGGGAGAAGGGGGATTGAGGAGAGAGAGAGTGAGACACTTGAGAGAGTGGAGCCCGCAGAGTCTTTCAAAGAGATCTCAATAAGGTAATTTTTCTATACATTTTGAATACTTTTTAAACGTTCTTTAATGATGGCAAATGATCACAACATCAAAGCACAATCATTGCAAAAATTTCCTAGAGGGCAAAAAACAAAACGAGGGCAAAAAACAAAAAAACGAACTCTCACATATTGTATATGCATGTACTATAGTATGTATATTTCTCGATATCTGAAGATCGTTTGTTAGAGGAAGAACATTCATTATGTTCATGTGTTTCTTTTCAACGCATTGCGTAATAATTCGCAGCAAGCGCAAAAATGAAGACACATAGGAGAGTCATATACATATACTCTATATACGTATCTGTACATTTATATACCCAAAACTACGAGTATATAAAACACAAAATATTTAGCAACAATAAACGCTGGGATGGGAACGTTTTTTGAGCCATGTACAGTTGCTCCTCGACAACTAAAGCGGATAACTGAAACCGCTCTTGTTGTTGTTGGCATTGCCGGAGCTCCATCTCTTTCTTTCTTTCTCTTTAGTGTACCTTTTACCGTGTCTATATAACACTCACTCTGTCTACATAACTGTATGTCTAACGCTGTGGCCCTCGTATCTCTTTTAATGCGTGTGCCAGAGAGAAACGGCGCATTAGTTTTGCGTTAGGAATCAGAAGAAGGAAAAAAAGAAATACTTGCAAAAAAACCCGCCACACGCAAAAGAAAAAACAAGAAAGTTCGCCAAAAAATTAAACATTTAAGAGATCAGCAACAACAACAACAGAAAAGCGACCTACAAAAGAGCTTAGAAATCGTAAAAATAACTGTCATGCGTGACAGTTTGGAGGTTTTGTTTCTGTCATTTCGCAAATAATCAGAGAATTTTTTAGAGAAACACCAAAAATATGAGCAGGAAAAAAACGTATCTAGAAAATAGAACAAATAAAATTACGATAGTTTAAATTAGATAAAGAAAAAACCTTTAAAATAGGTCAAAAAGTTTTATTATTCGATAAAGAATGAGATAAAAAAAAAAAAAAATGAATAAATGAAGACAGGAATAGATAAACAAATGACGAAATGAATAATTGAAATAATGATTAAATGAATAAATAAACAAATGAACAAATGAAAAGAATTCATAAAGAAACAAGTGAGCAAATGAATAAATGAACGAATTAAAACTGAATAAATGAACACATGAAGGAATTAAAAACTGGAGAAATTAAGCAATGAACCACGGAACGAATAAACGAATGAACGAATGAACAAATGAAGAACTCTAAAAATTGAGAAATTAAAAAGTTAAAAAAGGTTAAATAAATGAATAAATAAATGACCAAATGAACGAATGAAAAACTGAATAAATGAACAACGTTTTTATTATTAACGACCGTACGAACGAACAAAAGTTTTTATTGTTTAATTCTTTTAAAAATGATTCGTATCTTTATTTTAAGTTTTAATCTTGTTTTGTATTGTATCAAATCTTTTATCAAACAAATCTTTTCACACATTTTTATGTGTTTTCAAACTCATAAATTAGAGAAAATTATTTTATTTGCATTTTAAGCTTTATGAGTTTCTTTCCTATTTAAATATTTAATAAAATATTTACTAAAAACTCGCCACTTTTTTAGCTTTCTTTTTGGCAAAATTAATGAATATTTATTTGGATTTTTGAAAATATATTCGCAATGAAGACATATTTACCAGATATCTTACATACATACATACATACTATCTATACTATGCTTCTGTTGCGATTATTATTTAGAATTTTAGAAATTTCTCCACAAAACCAGAAATATTTGTAAAAAATTCTTTGGAAAAAAACTGTAGAAATAAGGAAATAGAAATATATAAAAACGGGAGAAAATGTAAAGCTATAAAAATAATTCATAAATAAGCATTTTAAAAAAAGTCCTCGCCGAAGTTAAATTTCTCCAAGTTTTAAACACGGTTCGTTGATCATTTAGCAAATATTTTTTGCGTATTTTTATTATTAGCTCTGAAACACGTTCCATTTAGAGCTGAAAATATTCAGTTTTATAGAATAAAAATATAAAAAGTAGTTTACAAGTTATCCATAACTACCCACAGCAATAGCAAAATACGACAAAAATAGTTATTTATTTTTTCTGTTACTTATTGTTATTAAATCATCTGAAATCGATTTCAAATGCTAGAAATAATTGAGAAGAAGTTTAAGGAATTTTCGCAAAAAATCACGTAGTCGTGTACCTGAGTAACCATAATTATCAAGTACTCGTTAGTGTGAAAATATTTCTAACATGAAAGCATAAAGAAAAATACTACTTTAAAAAGTTTATATTTATTTATTTACTAAAAGCTCGCCACTTTTTTAGCTTTCTTTTTTGGCAAAATTAATGAATATTTATTTGGAATTTTGAAAATATATTCGCCATGAAGACGAATTATGTTTCTGTTCCGATTATTAATTTGAAAATTTATGATGAATGAATTTTAAAAATTTCACCACAAAAACCAGAAATATTTGTAAACAATTCTTTGGAAAAAAAAAACTGTAGAAATAAGAAAATAGAAAAATATAAAAACGGAAGAAAATGTGAAGCTATAAAAATAATTCATAAAGAAGTATTTTAAAACCAGTAAGAAAGGTATATTCGGTCTGGCCGAATCTTAGATACCCTACACCTAAAAGTTTTGAAAAAAGTGCCGAAGCTAGGGTGGGGCGGGGGTGGCAATCCCCCCGGGGCGGCACAATGTCGGGGGCGGCAGTTGTGGAAATCAAGTAGGGACTTATTGAATTCTAGGCATTTTTGGAGCTAAAAGTTGATTAACCGTCCCGGGCTCCATGAGACCTAGCTACGCCTCTGTATAAATAGTAGGCGTGGTCATTACCTTTTTCAAAACAAAATAACTAGCTTAGTTGTTTCATAATTGTGTTCATTTACTTGACAACACTTTCCAATATTTTTCAGAAGAGAAAAAGAGAGCTAGCTGGAAATATTCATTTTAAGCATAGCAGAAGATCATTTATGATGTAAGACAATTCTCTTGTAAAAAGCAGAAGATTTTCTAACAAACACTTCTAAACATCTAAAGTGACGTCAAAAGAAACACGAGAACCCTATTAAATAGTTATTCGAATTTATTCAAAATGTATTATAATTATAATTAAAGTAAAATTATGGAATATTCATCATATAGTTAAAAATATTCTCCCTGATCCAAACGTTGAAAATAAACACATTCGTATACATCGCGGGTTCGGTCATCGGATGGCATTCCTTGGCTGGCCAAGTTGCCAGACCAACCAAGACGTCTCCGCCTGGAGTAGAACGTACCAAAGGTGCGCCTGAGTCTTCAGCACAAGGACCGTATTCGCCGAACGTACAAATGTTGTAGGGCTTCAGGTTATCGTCGTCTTCCATGTCAAGAAGGCAGTCGTCGAAGCCAAAAACAGCGGTATCAATGGCATACAGATGCTCTAGCTTTCTGGAGCCAAAACCCCAACCGAAAAGCGTTCCTACGCCCTCTACTTTCTCTTCGGTTGGTAGCTTGATGAATTTCACTCGCCGAGAGCTACGAAAATTGAAAGCTATACGGATGTAAATCATACCGATGTCTACATTTCCGACGGAATTATTGTATAGGTTGTGAACAATATAATGTGTAGAGTTCGGGATCGAGCGTATCTGGATATCAGGATTTATGATTGTGTCGTCTTTATCTTTGACGTCGTTGAGATCATGCACACCCGCAACAACAGTAATTGTATTGTATTTCAAACAATTAGCGGCAGTCAAGACGAAGTTGGGATGTATGATGGCACCGGAACAGAAGAGTCCTCTACTGGCATGGATCAAGTACACCGCGTAGGGTGCCTCGTTCTGTTTAGACAAACGGAATGTACTCGATGTTACATTCGTCTGGACAGAAGCGTTGTTGATAATTGGAACATCCATTGTTCGAATCGAAATGTTCATAATTTAATCAAAATTAACAAAGTAAAATTATTCATTATTTACCAAATGCTCCAACATATTCTCCTTGATCCACTCTGTAAAAACAAGCACATTCGTATAAAGCGACGGTCCGGTCAACAAATGGCATAACTTTTTGGGCCAAGTTGCCAAACCAACCAACACGTCTCCGCCTGGAGTAGAACGTACCAAAGGTGCGCCTGCGTCTTCAGTACATGGACCGGTTTGGCTCGGCGTACAAATATTGAAGGGCATCAATTCATCGCTATCCACATAATCACGGCACTCCTTGAAACCAAGAATAGAGGTCTCCATGACGAACAGATCCATATGGTCTAGAATTCCGGAACCAAACCCCCAACCGAAAAGCTTTCCTCTACCCTCTTGTGTATTGCCTTCAGTGGGTAGATTGACCTTTTTCACACGCAGGGATCTCTGAAGATCGAAAGGTTGAGCGATGAAAATCATAGCGATGTTTATATTCCCGACTTCATTTACATACAATTCGTGGACGATATAATGTTTGTCGTTTGGGATCGTGCGTATCTGGATATCAAAATCGTCGATTTCGTCGACTTCATCAATATCGTTGAGCTCATTGAGATCTTGTATACCCGCAACAACTCGAAATGTAGTGTTAGTCAAGCAATTAGCGGCAGTCAAAACCCAGTTGCGATGAATGATGGCGCCGGCACAGAAGAGTCCCCTAGTAGAATGGTGCAAGAACACAGTGTAGGGTGCCTCATGCGGTTTGGCCAAACGGACAGGAGCAAACACTGTCACTTTCCGCTGGGTCAAATTGCTGCTCACAAGTGGAACGGCTCTGACAGCACCCACCAACACCAAAGTTATCACAATACTCGCGAATGTCTTCATGATTTACTTCTCGAAAGTTGTCGCCAAACACTCGTTGGTTTATTCTACGAGTTAGGGGCTTTTATACTACTCCCGGGACTATGCCATAAACATCAATTACTAACCCTTATCATACCCTACACCTTAAGGGTTATTATACCCTACACCTTAAGGTTGAGGGTTTATTCACTTTGTCACAAAATGTGTAACGCATAGAATTAGAGACGATAGGTATAGAAAAGTATATATGTATATTCTTGATCAGCGTGACCTCCTCAATCGATTTAGTCATGTCCGTCCGTCTGTCTGTCTGTTGAAATCACGATCACGGGAGAACCGATGAAGATATCGTGATGAAATTTTGCAGAACTTTCATCAGTTCAGCAGTTTTCAAAACTGCCGCCCCCGAAATTGTGCCGCCCCGGTCGGACTGCCATCCCCGTCCCCCCTAGCTACGATACTATATTTATTCCCTTCTGTGATTAAATGTGATTATAAGGTAGCTTTCCTTATAATCACATCTTCCTCTAATTTCAGTTTGTATTTTACTCTATAATGTTATTGTTCTGCAATGAGAAATCAAAATAAATGAAAAATTTAAATAAATAAATTTTAATATTATAATTAATTAATATAATTAATAATAAGAAAATTTTTCAAAACTTTTAGGTGTAGGGTATCTAGGATTCGGCCAGGCCGAATATAGCACTCTTACTGGTTTATTATTAGCTCTGAAACACGTTCCACCGAGAGCTGAAAATATTTAGTTTTATAGAATAAAAATATAAAAAGTAGTTTACAAGTTATCCATAACTACCCACAGCAATAGCAAAATACGACAAAAATAGTTATTTATTTTTTCTGTTACTTATTGTTATTAAATCATCTGAAATCGATTTCAAATGCTAGAAATAATTGAGAAGAAGTTAAAGGAATTTTCGCAAAAAATCACGTAGTCGTGTACCTGAGTAACCATAATTATCAAGTACTCGTTAGTGTGAAAATATTTCTAACATGAAAGCAAAAAGAAAAATAATACGACTTTAAAAAGTTACGTGCTTCAGAATTATTAAAGCAATATATACGTAATTACTATATACAGTAAAAATTTATACTCTTTGAATTGAATTTATTCAATTCGGAGTTCAGTAAAAAATCCTATCGACTTCCTATCATTTTAAAAAAGTAATTATATATTATATACCTAGAGAGAAAGAAAGACTGATGAAAAGCGAGAGGGAGACAGAGGAAGTCGAATATAGAGTATATTTATTGCAACATGTATATACTATATGTGTACGTAGATACTATATATAAACGGTTATATAACTAAACTATGCCCAACTGAAACAGGATCATTTACTTTGTCAGTTCTTTTGTTGTTGTTGTTTTATTTTCCCCCAGCGTTTCACGGCGTCGCTCACAAAAATTTCGCACATTAAATCACGTTGAATGAGCCAAAGATATGCAAACAACTACCACAACAACAACAACAGACCATGAGTTGGCATTAATATACAATACGAAAATAAAAATCATTTGAATTTCAATTTATTTTAGATTGAAAATTTATTAGATGCTTAATCTATAAAAGAACAACAACAGTAACAAGAAAAATGAAAGAAGAAGAAATAAAAAACGGATCGAAAACACACGAACAGTAAAAAATGTATTCCGCAAAACTTTGAAATAAATTAAAATTTTCAGCACGATCACTGAAGTGTGAAAGATAGAAAGAGATAGAGAGAGAGAGAGAGAGAGAGAGAGAGAGAGGGGCAAAAGAAGGCCAATTCAATGATCATCCTGATTGAATGAATGTGAATCAAAGTGAGTGCGATCATCATGATCATGACCACCGTCATCATCATAATGATCGTCGGGTTGTGTGCGTTGCTGATTGCGAGGGCGATCGTGAAGAGCTCTCGCACTCGGCAATACAATTGGCATTGATAATGAACTTCGCCGCACGTCGAGCGATCACAGAGAGCGTCTGATCACGTCTGACAACGCAGACGTTCGTCGCTTGTTCGCTGCGGCGTTACGCGCCATTGGAATGAATTCATTCATCCTTCCACTCCACCCACTCTTCGGGTTGACGTCGATGATGATGACGTGAGGATGAGACTGCAACGCGGTTTTACTTCAAGTGATCGTGCAACATCTACAATTTAAACGTTTATAGAAATGGAGCAGCAGAGTGTGAAAATAATACAAATAATAATTAACAAGAAAAGGAAGAAAAAGAAGAAGGCGACTCATCATTTGATGGATATTTCAAAATTACGATCGATCGATTGCTGGAATGATTAGAATCGCATATTGAATCGAATCGAATGCTTAGAATCGCATGATCATTGAAGGTTGATGGATTTGTCCTCCACTGGGTATTGATCTATTCTACATGATTTCTATATTATAGGTCTATATAGAGGTTTATTCTATGGACATGGTAGATAAAGAAATCAAAGCAAGATGATGATCGTGAACCAAAAAATAAAAGATCCTAAAGAAAATATTCCTTTGGTGGAAAGTAAAGAAAAAAGTTCTCCTTGAATTTGAATAATTGTCCAGTGTATCATGGGTATATACCTTGATATCTGTGATCGGTGTGGATATATGCACATCTGTAGATATAGTATACTCATATATACTCGTTATAGAAGGAAACACAATGATATCTTTCAATTATTTGATTAAACATCTTAAGATAATAATATCTGAAGTATCTTTAGACATTTTCAATTCGAAGGATGAATGAATTTCTTTCTCCGTATACGGATATCTGTTCAAGGCCCACATTCTAATATGTACTCTAAACTGATCGCGTTCAATTGAAATCGGTGTTGGGTATAAAAAGTCTTCGCAGAACAACTTTGTTAATGATTGTTTGCGATTGCTTGGAAATCTATTTAGTTATCTGTCGAAGATCTATTTATCTATCCAATTTAATTTACGATTGTTGATTAGAAACCTCGCACTATTTAAAGTGAGAAGTAGCTCTCTCCCTCCCTCTCTCCCTCTTTTCTCTCTCTCTCTTCTCTCGACTCTTCGCGATCATTAAGAATGCAGACTTGATTGAGTTGAATTGAAAGTTTGATTCGTTTTGATATCGAATCGTAATTTTTTTGTTTTGTGTTTTCTGTTTGTTGTTTTATCCCTATTTTTCCTCTATCTCTCTCTCTCTCTCTCTCTCTCTCTTATTCTTCAGCACTTTGAGGCTTTACTGTCGATCGATCGTTACGATTTGATGTACTGTATGTGGAAATCTCATTCTTCTCCTGCTGTTCGTTTTTGTGTATCTTTCGATTGTATCTTTCAGCCACATCTGTTGCAATTAGAAAGCCGGAGAATTGGCCATAAAAACTGAAGCAATTATTTCTCAAAGTTCCTAGATTTGCACTCAACAAAACCCATGAAAATAGGCGATAAATTATCCAGACAGAAATAATTAGAATTACCGAAAAACTCCAATAAAATCGCAGGAGAACGCGTAAAAAAATTTAATTAAAAAAGCCGAGTAGAAGAGAAAAGATTAAAGTGATAAATTGAAACTATAAAATAAAATAACAAAGCAACGAAGAAAAAAAAGAACCCAACCTCATCACTCATATTTTGAGATCAGTTCGCGAAACAACAACAACAACAGCACCAGAATTTATAGCTAAGGAAACAGAAACGAAGAAACTAGAATATAAAAGAATAAAATACTTAAGAATACAAAAGAACAGAGAAATCTGCGAACAGCGAACACAACGAAGAAGAATTTTGGCGGTTCTTATTTCGAGTTGCACAAAAAAATAGTTTGCCAAAAAGTTTTTCAACACTTTTTCATTTCTTTTTTTTTTATTCTCTTAAATTAAATTATCAGCGATCAGAAGCAGATCAACGACCACAAAAGCGAGCGAACTCTTCAACTTGACACTGAGACCGAGAAAAACAGCGACAAGAAGGAGAAGAAAGACAGAGAGAGAGAGAGAGAGAGAGAGAGAGAAAGAAAGAGAGAGAGTGAGAGAGAGAAAGAAAGAGAGAGAGAGACAGACAGAGATAAATAAAATAAAATTAAAACAAAGAAAAGGAAAATCTAATAAAATTAAAAGAAATAAAATATATAAAATAAATAAATGAAAATATAATGAAAGGAAATAAAATAAAATAAAAGAAAAATTAAAGTAAAATAATTAAAACAGAGTAAAATACAGAGTAAGAAAAACAGCGACAAGAAGCAGAAGAAAGACAGAGAGAGAGAGAGAGAGAGAAAGAAAGAGAGAGAGTGAGAGAGAGAGAGAAAGAAAGACAGAGAGACAGACAGAGATAAATAAAATAAAATTAAAACAAAGAAAAGGAAAATCTAATAAAATTAAATGAAATAAAATATATAAAATAAATAAATGAAAATATAATGAAAGGAAATAAAATAAAATAAAAGAAAAATTAAAATAAATAATTAAAACAGAGTAAAATACAGAGTAAGAAAAACAGCGACAAGAAGGAGAAGAAAGACAGAGAGAGAGAGAGAGAAAGAAAGAGAGAGAGACAGAGAGAGAAAGAAAGAGAGAGAGAGACAGAGAGAGATAAATAAAATAAAATTAAAACAAAGAAAAGGAAAATCTAATAAAATTAAATGAAATAAAATATATAAAATAAATAAATGAAAATATAATGAAAGGAAATAAAATAAAATAAAAGAAAAATTAAAGTAAAATAATTAAAACAGAGTAAAATAAACTGAACTTTAAATAAATTTTAGGGAAAATAAAATAAAACATTAATTAAAATAAAATGAAATAAAAATTCATACTTTTCGAGAAACTGTTGTATTTTTTTGCAAAAATCAAATTTGTAAAATTTTTTTTATTTTATTTGAAACTGTTTTTTGGCGGAGTTATTTTTTTTTTCTTTTTTGTCGACGCTGTGATTTTTGCGTAAAACCGCGCAGAGAGCTCAACGATCTCTTAAGTGATGTGCGAAGTGCGTGCGTTGTTGTTGTCTTTGTTGTTGTTGTTGTTGGTGGGTTGGTTTGGTTGCTTGCTGTTGATGACGCACTAACTTAAGTTAACTGGACTGGTTGTTGTTGTTGCTGTTGTTGTTATGTCGCCGGCACTCACGCATGATTGCTGATCTGTCATTGTTGTTGTTGTTGTTGTTTTTCTTCACTTTTTTTAATATGTATACATCACGCATTCCCAGCGATTATCATTGCCAATTTTGTGGTTGTTTTTGTTGTTTGTATTGTATTTTTTTCGGTTTTTTGTCGTTTTTTAGGTTTGGTTTTTGTAGTCGTTTTTCTTCATTATTATTAACATTGAGGTGCGTGTTGATGATCGCTCTCCATCTCGGCCATCAGCGAAACAGTTCATCAACCTCTCTCTCTCTCTCACTCACTCACTCACGTTGTTGTTGTTGTTGCTCGTATTTCGTGCAAAATTTTTGTGAATAGTTTTTTTCTTGTGATGAATTTTTTTTTTGCCAAAGTTCAATATACGCAAAAATTTAAAAAACACACGCACATAAATTAAAATACGGTGAATAAGAGAAAAAACTGTAAGTTTTTAAAAAGGAGAAAAAAAGCAGTAGCAAAAAATATAAAATAACCCCAGAAGAGGAGGATAAGGAAGAAGAAGAAGAAGAAGGAGAATGAGAAGAAGAAGAAGAGAAGAGAAGGATGAATACACAACTCATTAGGAACGAGTAACTTTCATTGTTGTTGTTGTTGTCTTTGTTGTTCATTTACTTTTCTTTCCCTTCTTTTTTTTTCAAATTTGAAATCTTTCATCTTTCATCTTTCTTTTGTCGCATTTTTATTCTTTGGTTGCTTTTTTCTTTTATTTTCTTTCGAAATTTTTTTCATTCTTTGTTTCTTAGTTAAAAATTTATGCGATTTTTGAAAATTTCCAAACAGTTTTTTGAACTCTACTCGCTTTTTTTAATTCTTTCGTTCGCATCATTTAAATCATTCATCTATTTTTTGATTTATTTTATTTATTTATGTAGTTTTTTAACAATTCGTATTTTAATTAAAATAAAACAAAAGCTTATAATAATAATAAAGATATCTAATTTGGTAAAAAAGTAAGGTACAAAAACAAAAAACACACGAACACTGTATCTTGAATTATAACAACAACAACAATAAAAACATGGATTATTGTAGAACTGCAAAGAAAATTTATCCATTCGTTGAAAGAAAAGTTTTGTGAGCAGGAACAACAAATATGACAACAACAACAACAACAACAACAACGACAACAACGGATGTGACAGCAGAAATCCTTGGCAATAATTAATGAACAATTATACGAGCACAACGTGAATAAAACAACAAGAACTACAACAACAACAACAACAACAGAAACAGCAACAACACCTTATAACAACAACAACAATGATCAACAATTGCATGTTCTCATATGTTGTTGTCATTTGAATGCAGCACCAGCGAAAACAACAACAATAATAATACCAACAACAGCAACAACAGCAACAACAACAACATTATAATAATGGAATCAGATAAACGCATGTTTTTTTTGAATGTTTGCTTTTGTGTTTTATTTTTTATTGTTTTAAACAACAACGAATCAACAGAATCGTTAAATGAACGAAACGAGTTAAAAAACCGTGAGATTAACAAAGAATGCACTCGGTTAAGTGAGAGAGAGAGAGAGAGCGAGTGAGAGAGGGGCACACCGAGGGGGAGAGAGAGAGACATAAAAGACAGGCGAAATGACATGTTTGTGTGTGAGCGGGACGGAAAAACGGTGGTGGCGATGTTCGTCGCTTCTCGAAGGCGGCACGCATGCAAGAATGCAACCCGAATCGAGAAGGAGGCCCGGAAAATGGATGGAGGGTGCGACGGAGGGTGCGACGGAGGGTGCGACGGAGGGTGCAACCGGGAAGGGTTGGCAGTGTGGGCGGTGGCTGGTGGCTGGTGGCGATGCGACACGCATGAGTGAGCAAACGAATGACAGCGAAGGTGAGTGAAGAACAAAGAGAAACTACAACAAAAACCAAGCAAGTGTGGGTGAGTAAGTGTGGGTGTAAGTGTGTGTGTGTGTGTGTGTATGTGTGTGTGTGTGTGTGTGTGACAGAGTTTTATGTGTAAGAAGGGTGCAATTTGGAAATCGTGGCCGAACCAATTTAGCCAACAACAAAAACAATTCTGCTGCATACTAATCAAATACAACAACAAACAACAACAGCAAGCAAAAATCATCATGCAACAAATGACCGTAATTAAACGTATTTCAGCAACAACAACAACAACAAACAGCAACGACAAAAACAACGAAACCAATAAAAGCTTAATCGTGTTTCAGGGTTTTTAATTCATTCGAATTAAGTCCCAGTTAAAAGAGCAAAACAAGAAAACAACACAAATACCACGTCTATAAAAAAAGAACAAAAAAACCCCGACTAAACCCGGTTTTATTGAAAAGTTGAGTTATAAAAGAGCTTTTAAATGCAGAAAAGTCGGCAACATTTTTGAAAACTATTCAACAATTATTATTAGTAATAATTTAGTTAATTAATAATAATCTAAAATGTTTTAAATATTGTGTAAAAGCTTTTAAGCTTTACAAGTTACTATGTTAGTTAAAAAACACTGCGCTAGAAAGCTTAAAGCTCTTGATGGAACTCTCTGTTTTTGAACGCAAAAGCTTTCGAACGCGTTGATTTCCTAAAAGCAGAAAACCGTTATTTTCATTGCTTGATCAAAGAATAGGAAAAAAGTCACACGAAGCTTTTTGAAAGCCTTTTTTAAAATAAAAACAATCGGATTTCGCTGTGAGCGTCTGTTTCAAAGGCCGGGAGGGACTCTGACGTCCATATCCATTAACACAGGAGTACAAAACAACAGCGACCAGTAACAGCATTTGACAATCACTTGCCACATCACCATCGAACGTCGGCACGCACCGTCGTGGTGCTTCTAGGGTGAACCTCACCCTCACCCTCAACATCACCTGCACTCGCCGTCTATCTCTCTCTCTCTCTCTCCTTCGCCACTCTGTCCGTCTTTCTCTCGCTGGCATCTTAAGTTACACTCACTGCTTTTTTGCTCGCTTTCTTCCGCCCACAAAATTGTAGCTGCACGCATCGCAAAGAGACGCTCAATCGCTTGGCGAATACCGCTCGCCACGCCTCCCACCCTACCCACGGGCTACTGCTGCTTCAATCCCATGGGGGGAAAACCCACAACAACAACAACAACAATAACAACGCTGAACGAAACCGTACGAACGCCCTTTTGTGCCACCGACGGCGGATGGTTGTTGTTGGCCGGAGGTGGGGAGTCTGGTGGCTGTGGCGGTGATCTCACACGTCACGTCACGCCACAAAACACACGGCACAACACACGGCACAACACACGGCACAACACACGGCACAACACTACGCCACGCCACGCCATGGATAGCGTTGCCACATCCCATTTCTCACGCGTTTCTTTTAAATTTTAATTACAAAATTAAAAAGCAACCAAGGAAAATAAATGGATGGACACATAAAAGCACAAAAAACGAAGAGAAAGGAAAAGAAAAACAAACAAAAATTAAAGAGAAATGTTGGATGTTGTTGTTGCTGTTGCTGTGTGGGAAGAAGGATGGATGGATGGATGACTGATCGCTGCGGGGAAAGGAGAAGACGGAACAACAACAACAAATAAAAATAAGAAATCAGATGGAAGGAAATACTACGAAAAGTAAGAAGAAGAATATTAAAGAAGAAGAAGAAGATGAAGAAAACCTAAGCAAAAGACGAGAAAAAGCTTCAGCATCAAGAACATGCTTCTTTATCTATTGAATGAGGGAAAGCTTTCAAAAAGCTTAAAATAATAACACGTTCGCTGAAAAATTAACGAAAAAAACACCGAAAAACACTTTTTTGCAAAAAAATTCGTAGAACAGAAAAAATATGAATTTTTAGTTCCTTGAAAGATCAGAAAATGAAGCTTCTTTCAACAAAAATATCGTGGATTTCATGACCATATTCAAAGTCTATTGCAGGAACTTTTCTAAAACATTTGCAAAACATTTTTCGAGACCTACTTCAAAACCTTTTTCAAGACGTTCTTCAACACCATCTTCAGGAGCGTCTTCAAGACCCTCTCAAAGGGCGTGGCAGTACTTCCTTCGCGATCGGCTTAGAGACCTTTATCAACGCCATTTCGAAGACCTTCTTTAAGGACGCTTTCTAAGGTCATCCTCGAGTTTGAGACCATCTGCAAGAACTTCTTCAGGACCATCTACAAGTCCTTCAAAGTACATCTTCAAGATCATCTTAAATACCATCGTCAAGACCTGCTTCGAACTCTTTTTGCAGATTGTTTTGTGGAATTTATTCAAGTTCATCTTTAAGAGAAATTCGTCTTCTCTCTTTCTCTCTGTCCCTCTCCCT